>JAFIRS010001502.1:0-344862 GCA_018342105.1 Gonioctena quinquepunctata | reverse complement strand
CTATTTTTCAGTCGTAAGTTATGCAGATTATTTCAATATCATTTAACCCATTAACGGACACCTTACTCTGGAGAACTCAATTTTAAACAACTTTTCTGAAGTTTCAACATATTATAGTACCAACATGTCATTGTTCAACAACTCTAAATAGACTGCATAATTTTTAAAACTGTCCACAATAATATCACCCTTCCGGAGAATATTCAGCTCAGGTACGATAGAGTATTATTTTCAACCAGTACAAAACTGTTAGGAATCTATATGGACGACAAATTGAACTATGGAATACATATTGAAAATCTCGCAAAAAAAACTGGCAAGTGAATGCTATGCAATTGGAGTTTTGAAAAGTCACTTAAAATTAGATGCACTGAAAACGGCATATTATGGGATTGTTTGTCCCTTTCTGAAATATAGAATATTAGTATGGGGAGTACATAACTAGAACGAATTTTCATCATGCAAAAACGGACGTTGAAGACTATGTTGAATATGAAATATACAGATTCTTGTCGTAATACTTTCAGATGTATCAAAATGCTTACTGTATATGCCATTTACATAAATGTTTGTGTACTTTTTGTGTACGATAATAAAGCAAATTTTAAAGAAGACAGATTCAGACATGAGTATTCTTCCAGGCAGAAATCCAATTTCATTGTTCCCAAGCATAGACTGACAAATACAGAGAAAGGGCCACACTATGCACCCATTGAATTCCATAACAATTTAACGTTAACCATTTGAGAAGCTCGCTCAAGACAATTTTTGAAAAACATGTGTTTGATCTGTTATGTGACGCGAGCCATATTCAGTACAAGAATTCATGGAGAAATAATTTTACTTCAGCTGAATAAGTTGTTCAATCTATCTTACACCCATCACTGTGATATATTTATATATGAATAATTTCTTTTTTCAATACATGTTGTAATTTACTTTTATTAGGAAGTATTTCTTATTATGAGTGACTTTTGTATTTCTTAAATTTTTTTCATTGTATATTATGTCCGACTTGAGTCTTCAACTGTTTAAATTGGAAGCTTCAAATAAATCTACCTATCTATCTATCTTACATATGTAACCGAAAACCTTCGTAGTTTGCTTTTTAAATTCAGACATCTTTCCGACGTTCTCGAAACTCAACAAATGAAAACACTCTACCACTCCCTCATAGAAACTCACACTTAAAAACATTCTTGTGAGACAACACAACACCAAACATGAACTCATCAACATCCACCATTTATATAGTACTAGACTTAAAAAAAATCGTGTGTATGTACCAACAGCGGAAAAAGGTCTAATGCAGGCCTTATTTAGGCCCTAAACTCTATAATCTGATTCCTGTCGAAATGAAAAATATCAACGCAAACAACTTATTCAGAAAATTACTGAATAAATGGATTCTTTCAAAGCCCCGAACAGAACTTCACAAACTGATTAACAGACAAACAAATATATGAAAAAGACATGATTACTATTACTAGCCCAATTATAATTTGAAATATGTCATAATTGCTATCAGCACTATTATTATTATTATTATTATCAACGATCAAAGTCACTAACAATAAAAATATCCCATTTATAAACAAGCACACACACGTAACCAGTGAAATAACCATCAAGCTTAAAGAGTGATAAATGATGTAGAATACGATCTATTACACTACTGTAATGGAGAAGTAGATGATGTCTGCGCACAGACCTAGTCTCCTGCAGACTCTTCAACTTTTCCAATCCTACTTCAATTTTATCAATTTCATTTATTTATAGGAATTAGTCTTTTAATACATTTTTTTATCTATACAATACTAAATCCCACGCACAGGTTTACCCTTCTGTGGGATTTCAATATTTATTCTATATGTGATATGAGAAAAAATCAAAAGAGACTATTTTCACACTCAAATGAAGACGGAAATAGCCTGAACTATTTCAACAGATAGTTCGTAGATGAAAACTTCACTGTCGGCCCCAGCAAAATCGCTCTGTTGAATTTTTTTAATAGGAAATATTTTCGAAAATGACCCCTCTTTTGTTTTCTTACAAATATCTTGAAAAATATCAGAGAAATCGTTTCACACTTTCGATATTTTTTGTAGAGAATTTAAAAACCTACAAAATGGTGTTTTGTGCGACCTGATCAGTGCAGTTTTCACTGAGAAAATCAAGGAAAACTTCTAAAAAGATACAATTTTTTTCAATTCATAGTTTTTATAAATTCAAAGCTGGACAAACAATTTGGCGGAAACTGATGGATAATATGTAGTTCAACTGTGCGCAACATGGTTTCTGTCCAATGTGTAGTTTTTGCATAATTGCGTTATGAACAATTTAAAGGTTTATCTTGCAAAATGCGCCGATTTAAGGGAAACTCGTTTTCAAAATTCTGTGAACGGCATCTGGAAGTGAAGATCAATAACTACAATGAAACTGAAAGTTGCTCCAAACGCTTCAAAGTGCGCTCGAGGCAGTAGTGGGGGAATTGAATTGAACCCTCCCAAACAGATGTGGTCTCGCTTATTCTTTCAAACATACAAAATGTTGTACCTTACTGTCATAAAAATAGTTTGCTACTATTTGAAAATTTCCTTTGATTATAATTATCAAAACAAAAAATACAACTAATATCATTGATATGAGTTCTCTAGAATTAAAGTCGCTCATAACATAAGACATTGCAGATTAGTCTCTATAGGCACCATTTACTATCATTGAAGTAATGAAAATTCAAGTGTTGATAAAAACAAAAATATGCATTGATATCCTTCAAACAGCGTATTCAAATATTGTGTATTTCCATGGCATTAAATTATTTAATCTTTTTCGAAAACGGTTTAAAATGTCATATCGACATTCTCATTCATGATTTTTGTCTTGTAGAAATGACTGTAAGTGAATATATTGCGTTATATGTGAACATATTACATTTATGTATTAAAAACACATTTTACATTTATTTACAAATGAACCAAATGTACGAATATGTATTAATTACTTTAACCAATGAAAGTACTTTTCACGAAAACGTATACTCACCTCTCAATACAAGCCACACTATTGAGTAATGTAATATGAAAGTTAATAAAAAAAAAACATTAAATTACTGAAAACGTATGCAGAAACACGCCAACGTATAAGCAAGCTGCCACGCGGTTATACACTCTCCTCTGCTGGCTCGTTCCCCCACTACCGCTACTCGACTCTGCCTCAAGCGCACTTTCAAGCGTTTGGTGCAACTTTCAGTGATATTTTCATCACATCCAAAATCCAAAATATATAAATTGTAGATATTGATCTCTACTTCCAGATGCCGTTTACAGAATTTGAATACGTCGATTTCCCTCAAATCGACGCATTTTGCAAGATAATCTCCTAAATTGTTCATAAAGTGATTGTGCAAAAACAAAACTAAACATTGCACAGACACCATCTTGCGCAAAGTTGAACAACGTGTTATGATCTATGATTTCCTGCAAGATTGTTTGTCCAACTTTGAATTTATAAAAATCATAAATTAAAAAAAAATGGTCTGTTTTTAGAAGTTTTCCCGGATTTTCCCAGTGGAAGATGCACCGATCCGGTCGCACGAAACAGAGTTCTGTAGGTTTCCTGAATTCCTTGAAGAGTTTCGAAATATTTGTAAAAAACCCAAAAAGGTGTAATTTTTTACAATTTTTCTTGTAAAAAAATTCCCCGAAGCGATTTTGCTGGGGCCGACTTATATATATAGGCTGATTTGTTGAAAATATAAACAGGATGTTCATAAAATCAGATGTGGAATCATCTGCAACTGAAAGATAAACTTTAATCGTGGATTTTTCAATTCACAGAAAAATCTTTCTATCAATATTCAATTGAGAATGTTTCCCTTTTCAACGTAGTATAGGCTATTTGCATCTTCATTCAGGTGGGAAAAAACTCCATTGGCTGGCATATTACTTGTATTTATTGAAATAAATATCACTTTTCACTGCCCGTTTTGTCATTATCGAAGTGAGATTTATGTAAGCCGATACGTTGCCAAATTAGATGCAAGTCTGGAAGGACTAGGCATAACTCTATTATTATTACTATTGTGTGTGTCTGAGTAAGCCCCTTCCCTATTTGTTACTGTTAGAATGCGCGACCTTAGATGTGTTTTCTATTTTCCTGGAGGACGAGTTCGGAATAAGGTAACAAGAACACTCTATTGTCAATGTTCATTTCGAGACATTTCGCCCAAAGGAACAAATCCTCATACTCAGTGAGTGCTATACAAAACCTTTGGTGTGTGAGCCGATATCGCTGACCACCTGGTGCCTCCTCGTCAATCGACCAATGTAAGGAAACCACAGCCCCGTTTAAATTCTTCCCCAAATTGTTTAATGTCAGGAAATCAATTCATCAGCGGGTATTCTCAACTTCTTTGAAAATACAGTCCACTTGGAGGGACAAATCGAAAGAACACCTGAGGTTTATCAAATCAATTCTAAGCGACAGCGATTGCATTGGTTGATACAGGGTGTAATCGAAACTTTCTATTTCTTGCCATGTAATGAGTGATTTTAATGTAGTAACTTCTAATGCGATTATCAAGATCATAAGTAAAATTGATGTCTATGGAGAAATGCCTTCGTATCATCATATTGAAAATTCCAATCCACTTCCATTCAGGGGTAGTTTGTACTTGTGATTTCTGTGATTACTCTGCTGACCGGGGATTTCCAGCTAAGATATTTCATACGATGAAATTGTAGATTGCCAAAACATAGTTTTTGTTCCACCATGGAAAAATTCAAATCACCAAGGGTTTTCAGTGGATATATTCCATTGAACGGTAGAAAATAATTGCATGAAACATATTATTTGTGCCACATAAAAAAATTCGAATCGGTTCCCTCATGGGGGTAGTTTATACTTGAGATTTTTGTAGGAACTTGGCTGACCGAGGGTAACCACTGAATATATATTGAAACGTTGGGATATGACGGCAAATTCACATCAACTACCTTGTAAGGGTAGTTCAAACTGCTAACCGAGGACACAAATATTAGAAATTAAACCTCATTATGAACAATTTAGTCTCATGATTGATAAACTTAAAGAATCAAATTAAAACACAGCAACTGCGATTCAAATGCCCAATGCAACAACTGGTATCTCGAGAAATGAATGTTCGTGTCTTTACATGCAAATCTACTTATCTATTTCTACAGTTACGGGCACATATAAAACGTTTTTAAATCTTTGTACTATTACTTCCCTATGATTTGCAGCTACCTTCCGTTTCAATAACTAGCATTAATATGTTGTTAGAGGCCAAACATATGCTGGAATCTCGAGTAGTTAATGTGTCATGCAATCCAAATCGTAGTCTGTGTGGCTAGCTAATTTATTCTAAAGTTTATATTCTCTTCAAGATTTATAGCATTTATTCTATGGAAAACACGAGTCGCAACGTAAACGTAACGGTACTCTTTGAATATACTCTGCACTTTATTAGTCTCATATAATTGAATAACAATGACAGTTGTCAAATGCAAATAAAATTATAATATTTCATATATAATCATCTCCCTCATACAAATCATCTCCCTCGTAAGGGTAGTTCATAATTACGATTTTTCGAAGAACTTTGCTAAGCACGAAACATATTATTTGTGCCACCATAGAAAAAAATCGCATTAGGCCCCACATAAATCTTCGTCGAGATTGACCATTGTTTGTTTGTTGCATTTTATTCATATATTTTTTGAATATTCATGAGATTTAAATTTTACTAGTACATTCTGATATATATTATATATATATATATATATATATATATATATATATATATATATATATATATATACAGGGTGTCCCTGGACTTCCTCTTTTCCTCCCATGAATGTATAGATGGGGTCAAAATATCACCAGTACTTCATATAACTTTTGTTCCTAAAAGCCTTCGTTACCAAGTTACGGGCCCTGAAAGTTACAAAATAAAAATGTTTTTCTTTGATAACTTTCAAAGTGAATATCCAAAAAACATGTCAAGAAACGTTGTTCCTTCACAAAAAACCACATTCAATCAATGAATATTCAAAATTATCTAATTTTTGGTGATTGACTAAACAAATGAATTCCTTCGATGAGCTTTCATGCAGGAGTCAGTTGTTCTGCTACAAAGTCAGGAACGGACTACCCCCGATGGTCCACACCCCAAAACTTTGAAATGACAGATAATTTTTCAATAGTTTTCAACAAAATAAGGTTACGTGGACAATTTTCTGAATAAAAGTACTCGTGTGGAAAGTCGATCGAGGCAACGATTCTTAATAAAAATGGAGTTTTACTCGACGACATCAAACCCGATCGGCCACCATTATTTGAAATGAAGAATACTAATACTAATGCTTGCGTTAATTCAACAACATTTATAACAGGAATAATACAAAATATGCTAAAATAAAGTCATAAACAAAAAGTACAGTACCTTGTTGGAAGTTTCATTCACAATGTAGATATTTTTTCAAATGGAATATCAAGTTATGTAGATTCGTGGTGTTTTTGAACTACAAGCTACAAGCTTCTCCACTATTAAATATCAAATTCAGTCCCTATTCTGTATGTACGTATGGAATAAGCCCGTTTCGTGTTGTGTCACCTGAATCTCATGAAACTCAACATTTGAATGTTGCAAATTCGTATTCACAGCTCAAATGTTGAGGAGTTTCAATGATGAGTATAATTTCATGGGAGAAAATCTCCAACCCGAAGATGAATTTAGCTGAAAAAACGCACATCGGAAAATATAACTGATAAAAAGCAAACGAATGAACTACAAAAACGGCTGCACATGAATAGGTGAAAAATTTCCGGTGAATAAACTTATGTTCCATTTCTTCCACAGATGTTGACAAACACACCTTGTAGAAAGAAATAAAATTAGTGTGGATGAAAAATGACAACTGGAATGCGATTCTGTTTTGTTGAGTGGTGCGTTGTCATTGTACTGTCAATATTCTTATGAGACAGTTTGAAGTGTTTTGATATGGCCGAACAGTTAACATTCAACGAATATGCAGATATGCATGCATTGTATGGACGAGCATTTGGTAATGCTGCAGAAGCCCGTCGTCTGTATGCCGAGCATTTTCCCAATCGAACGTTACCGGCAAGACAAACGTTTGAGCGTGTCGATCGTAGTTTGAGGGAGACAGGTGTGTCTAATGGATAATTAATTGGAGCCTGTTGTTTTATTTCGATATTATTGTGGGTTCAGTTTCGCCAAAACGAGGTGGTGAGGGCGCTCCTAGGGCTGTGCGTACCGTTGTATTGGAGGAGAATATTTTGGAAGCTGTCGCTGATGATCCTTCAATGAGCATCAGAAACCTATCAGAACAGTTCCATACATCCAAGTCCACTATTAATAGAATAATCGGGGAACAACTGCTCCAGCCATATCACATCCAGAAGGTACATGCCATGACACCTGAAGATTTTCCAGCACGACTGGAATATGCCGATTGGTTCCTGGATAAGCAAAGAGAGGATATGCCCTTTATTACTCGAGTTTTATTCACTGATGAAGCAGGTTTCAGTAGAGATGGAGTAATCAACTCTCACAATCTCCAGATATGGGCCGAAGAAAATCCCCATGGGATATTGCAAACCAAACACCAACGGAAATTCAACATGAATATTCAGGCTGGTATTATAGGAAACCATCTTATAGGACCATCCGTTCTACATGACCGATTGAATGGAGAATGTTATTTGGAGTTCTTTCAGAACGATTTGAATGGACTTTTGAAACATGTTCCATTGCAAACCCGAAGATATGTGTGGTTTATGCATGATGGCGCTCCTCCTCATTTCAGTTTGATTGTGCGGGACCATCTGAACCAGATTTTCCCCAATAGATGGATTGGTAGAATTGGGCCATATTCATGGCCACCGCGGTCTCCGGATTAAAATCCATTGGATTTTTTTCTGTGTGGGCATCTAAAAAGCCTTGTTTACGCTACACCTATCCACACCAGAGATGCCTTGTTGAATAGAATTACATTACATTGTGAAGCCATACGAAACGACCCTGGCATGCTATTTCAAGTGCAGAGAGGGTGTTTGCGCCGACTAAAAAAATTTATTGAGATAGACGGGGGTCATATTGAGCAGTTTTTGTAGCGGATTTTGCATTTCTGTTTGCTCTTGAGGCTTGCGATTGATTATTTACACCATGAGTTCTGTAAGGTGAACGTGTTTGCATGATAAAAATTTGTTATGAACATTGTACCTAACATTTCTATTTTCATTACGAATCAATCTTCTCGAAGTATGGTAGACATCTCAGGTTGGATGTCGTCGAACAAAAATGCATTTTTATCGAAAATCGTTTCTTCGATCGATTTTCCACATGAGTACTTTTATTCAGGAAATTGTCAACATATTGACAAATCCCAGTCATTTCAAAGTTTTGGGGTATGGACCATCGGGGGTAGTCCGTTCCTGACTCCTTCATGGAAGCTCATCGAAGGAATTCATTGGTTCAGTCAATCACCAGAATTTAGAATATTCACTTTCAAAGTTATCGAAGAAAAACATTTTTCATTTTGTAACTTTGAGGGCCCGTAACTTTTAGGAACATAAGTTATGTGGAGTACTGGTGATATTTGGAAACATCTATACGTTTCCGAGAGGAAGAGAAGAAGGGGAGGGACACCCTGTATATATATATTTATATATATATATATATATATATATATATATATATATATATATATATATATATATATATATATATATATATATATATATATATATATATATATATATATATATATATATATATATATATATATACAAAAATATGTATATACTTAGAGGAGTAGTCTCTTAGCTGGACTAGTTGAATAAAAACTTCAAATTTGGAAATACACTATAAAAGGATATTCCTTGGGGTTGCAGTCATGAAACAATGGCCGATGGGATGGGAAAAACTCTTTTTCGAACTTTTGAAAAATTTATTTTTATTCTCAAGTCATTAAGTTGAAGTTAAAATATAAAAGTTGCTGATCATCACTGTGATGACTGAACCATGTGGCCGGTCACTACATCAACTTATTGTTCTCTTAGTTTTCAACTGTTATTTGATTTAGACTAGGAGGAATCAGCGCATGAGTACATTATTCCACCTCAATTTTTTCAAACGATCCTCTTAAAATTACCCCACTGATGATATAAATACATGTTGCCATGAGGCAACCCCGTGCCATATTGTTTAAGCCGAAATTGTTTGAACAATTGCAAATAATTGTTATTTTCCAATTGGACAATTTTTTTAATAATCTTTATTTGAATACAAATAAAAAAGATACCATGACTTTTCACGATAAAGTTAATTACTTTGGAGATATGAATTTTTAAAGGATCGAAAATCTCAAATTTGGGTACTTTTGACCCATGAACAATATATTAAAAAAAAGAATAATATATACTATTATGCAATAGTCAATAATATCCCTAGATGATATTTGAAAAAATTCCATTGTGTATACCTGTTATTTAATTGTTTATTACGCGCGCTCACAAGTATGCGTCCCTTACCTTTAAGCATCGGCCTCTCTGTGTACTGAATCATTCTCTGACGTACCCGGTTAGTGGAATTTCACCTCCTTTACACGCATTTACGAGTTGTGATACGACTAGTAAAATTGGCACAAAAAATAGTGATAAATATAAAAATAGTAATAAGTATAACACTGCGTAAGTATAAGAATAGCAATGAGTAATAAATATAATAATGGTGATATGTAATAGTCAATATAATAATGAATATTATATAAAAGTAATAAGAATACAGATAACTATATTGATAAAATCAGAAAATAATAGATGTAAAGATGAAACCATGGATATAAGGAACAATGATGGTGGGATAAAATAATAAGTCCAAAGATAAAATACTGGTAAGATATGGATACTAAACAGTAGTAATAAGGCAATGAAAAATTGACAAGGGGTAAATAAGTATGCTCCGGATTTTTTTTTCAATCTATTTACTTATGTATGTATGTTCTCGGAATACTGGTGTTACGGAGAAATAGTTTTCTTCAACTTTTGAATGACATTTATTTTGTATGTATATTTCAGAGTATCGTCGTATGTTGATATTTTTATACAGGAGTTGTCTGACATCTAGGATTTCAGATTCACAATATAATGATTCACTTGGGTACTCAGCTTTTTTCTGCATGAATAATCTTGAAAATCATTATTGGATAACTTCAAGAGGATGTGAGTATGTTTTTAATACTCCTTTCCATCCCAGGATTCCATGAGAGATGTGGCTTCCAGCTAGACTGATGTATATGATTTTTGTTTTTTTGCGGTCAAGAATATTTGTTAGTTGTCTGAATTTGCACAGTACCATACGCAATTTTTTCAAGATGAAATCAACATGTAGATCCCATTTTTGTTGCAGAGTAAATTTTGAAGTTATTTTGTATTATGAGATGTGAGAATTTCGGTAAAGTCGATTTGAAATTAGAAAATGGTAAGTAAAACGTTATGCATTCTGAAAGAATTATAGATGTATGTGGAACAATATTGAAGAATCATTAACATGAGAGATGATAGGGATTGGTTTTTGTTTTGGAAGACTCATCCCGTTTCCTCATAGACGATCCGCTACTGCATAATAAACGATTTGCGGTGAGCTTTTCGGAAAAGTGAGTAGTATGCGATGTGTTGAAGCTACACACTGAAGGGCAGTTCGTACGCGTTTATGGGTCCATCCAAATCCCAGTGTGAAAGCCCTTGAGCAAGATAAGATACAGGAAAACGATATAAAGGACGGTTCTTGTGCGTCATGTGAGAGCGGAGAGATGCGAGAGATCGGAGAAGATCTAATGTTATTTTTGTGAAGTGCTCGTACACCATCCAGGGTTTCACTTTGTATAGGGATGATAACCCCATAGGGTAGATACAGAATAATTTGCTTTGGAATATTCAGTGACTGATACTTTGATAACTCAAATAGTATTGGATGATAAAAGCTGAATTGCCTTATTTTACCGGTCAAATTACCCCACTGTTAATCTTTGAAAAGATACGCAAAAGTCTGACTGCTTTATTCATTTCTGATATACAGGGTTTAGTGAATAAGTGCACAAACTTCAGAAGGGGATTCTGCATGAAAAAATAATGACAGTTTGCTCCATAACTTTTTTCCGCATATGCTTCGTTTTCCGAGATACGGGGTGTTAAAGTTTTTCTTGAAAACTGACTATTTATTTATTGCTCTGAAACCGGTCGAGATGTGCAAATGAAATCCAGTGAGTTTCAGGAAGTAGTTATTGCGCATTTTTTGGCGAGCATACGAATAATGATCTCAATTTTTTCAAAGAAAAAAATGGTACGCCTCTTAGATATTTAATTGTTTCTTATGCGATTTTTTGTATGGGGCGCCGTTTTTATCAAAAAAATAAAACATCTTCACGCGTATTTTTCATTTCTTCAATACATTATCAATAACTATCTTTTACAATAACATTAAACCAGAACAATAACAAAAAAAGAAACTATTAAATAAAAAGGCTCAAAGGAAAGCAAAGCAAAGCTACAACGAATGTTCAAATTGACCCTCCCCAGACGTGATACAAGATTCAACCCTTCACCTCATTGATTGTCGTATTCGCGCAAATATTCCTGGTGTATTTCTTATTGTCTCACAGCCGGCTATAATTCGATTCCTCAGGTCTTCAACATTATCGACGGGAGTGGAATTATCTAATGACTTAAGGAAACCCCAAAAGCAAATATCAAAAGCAAAAATCTATAATAATCTATAAAAGTGAAAAAAGTAAAAATCGGTATGGAGTAAACTATCATCGAATTGTCAGTTCGAAATGGATATTTTACCAATAATAATGAATACACAGATTGATTGACGGTGTTCTAGAGAAAATATCAGAGGAACAACGTCAAATCGTAATGCAGAAGTTGCGCATGCGCAAAAGTTGTCAATCACTTTTTACAGGATACATTTTTTTTTCTGCTGAAAAGAAATGAAAAAAAATAATACGAATTTATACGTATATGGAAACTTCAAATATCAATATTCTAGTTTATACGTATATGGAAACTTTCAAATATCAACTATTCTGGTTTTGAAATTCATTCACAAGACGATAACATCTTTCGAGATATATATCTTTGGCTTCTGGGGATCATGATCGGGAAAGATATATCAACAATTCTTGAAAGTCTTGTAGACAACATAAAAACTCACATCGCAAATTAGTAGTTTCAGGTGAGGACACTTTGGTGTTGTTTCATCGCAGACTCACTCCATGATTGATGATGAAAACCAATATAATCGGAAATCAAGTTGTAGTATATTGAATAATACGCTGATTGTCCCAACTGGAAATATTTATCAATTTTTTACAAACAGAACTAAACAATTATTTAAACAATCAGCTGCTCGAAATACGAAAGAAAACAACAGGTAACAACACGATAGTTACCTCGCCCGTTCTATGAGATTCAATGGCTTATTGAAGCATTTGGAAATGAATTGTTGAGAAGATAGACAGCTCCTTGGTGATCAGCACATTCTCCAGATCTTAATCCCTTGATTTTATTCATGTTGGTTTATTGACACGTAATTTCATGAATATTAACCTTCGAATAAAAATGAAGAACTCGAAAACTATATTCGAGTTCATTTCAGAACTATATATTCCAACCGGTACTCTTGGAGAATTTGACGTGCAGATTCATGGTCGCATATAGCGTAGAGGTCGACACATAGAGACACTTCATAAGTTCACTCCACATTTTGAATATAGTCGTTATGTAGGTCTGCCTTTTGTTATAAGTTTTCCATAATTGTTAAATTATGTTTGCTGCATTGATAATTCTTGCAAGTTGTTGTTATTGATAATTTATATTATATTTACTCAACGAATGTCTAGGAGATTGGAATCATCCTGTAAAATTTTTCGTATCATCTTTATATTCAATATAGCTTTAGTGAAACAAGAAATGTTTCAATTCGTGGGATATAACATTGAGTATTTTGATTTTGTTAATATTTTTATACACCTGAAGAAGGGGTTTAATTTGAGTTTTGAAATTGTCTTAGGGGTTGAGTAAATTGCCACAGCCCGAAAAAATTCATTCAATCAAAACTATCATTATACTTTATGCCCTCGTGGGTCATAAAGTGCAATTCATGGACCATACAGTACACTCCATGAATTATGGCAATGCAATGCAATTTCGTAGGGAACTTCAAAACTTTCCTGCATTTTGACTTTTAATGTTTGACAGCTAACAAAATTTGTTTCTTTAACAAGTAATTACAGAATGATATGATAAAATAAACATGTTAAAATCGAATGGAAATCTCGATTTTTTTTCAGATATTTATATTGTGGATGCAATAATGAACAGGTATGACATGAAAGTTTGTATGCACCGCGGGTATTAACAGATGTGTATGCCCTGGGGCGACTCACAAAACCCTCTGGCCAGAGGCTCTCAGATTTGTAAGATTGTCACCTCAGGGCATTGATACCCTTGGTACATAAATAAATATGCTAGTGTGGTGCTCTGAGTTTATATGCACGTAGTTTGATGATGTATTTTGGCCAGTTGATATGGACAATCAATTCACATTGACTCCAAAAGTTTTCAAACATGTTAGTGCAATAATGAAAACAAGTTAAAAATATTTGCAGAAGTCTGCGATGAACGGAACCTTGTTTGAAGTGCAAAAACATTTTCATTCCTAATTTTTGCTCTGGAAATTGCAAACTTTTGCAAACTGGGCATACCGATAGTAAAAATGTATCACAGCATGCATTGAGTTTGCAACTTTGTAAAAGTAACGGAAACTTGTTTTTCGTCATGTGTTTGTGTTTTTCATTGTAATTTGTTTGAACAAATCACAAGAGTTCCGCAAATTGGATAAGTGAACGGAAAAAAAATTGAACATATTCCCTTACATTTGCAAACATTTCTGAAAGATGCATAATTTATTATTAACACAACACTGAAATTGAAAGTTTTTCATTGTGGTTGCAAATGAAGAGAATATCGGTCTCAGTGGATATTAACCTTTGCAACCTCATACGAAAAAGAAAACAATTTATTCACTAATATAATTTTTCTGCATTTTTACAACTACCGAAATAATTGCAAAAGTTCTGCAAATTAAGGTTATAATTTCGAGTAATATTTTACGTGACGCAAGAGATTTGCCACCGTCATTGTCCAACGAACATTTTTTTATTTTTTTTTTAAATTCGGCCATTAATTGTGAACGTTGTACAAATAGGTTCAAGAATGACATATGTCTACAATGGTCCAGTTAAATACTCGATTATCCATCGCGTATATTAGTTATATTTTGTACTGGTCAGGATTGTATTTTGGGATCTAGTTTGTTGGAAGATTTTGATTTCTTTGTGAACATTCTTCAATTCAAGATGGCGGATCCGAGATGGAGAATTTTGTGATAATGACCCTATTCTATTGAAAATTGGTATGAACGAGTTTTTCGTGTCGGAGGTTCCCTTTGAAAAAATTCAACAAGATGAATAGGAAGGAATAAAATTAAAATAATAAAAAACTTTTTTAGAAGGTAAGCTTTTATATAAAAAAAAATGCACTGAAAAAAATTATTTAATTGTTTGACCTAAGTAATTCTGTGAGTGACAGATTCAAAAGATTGCCGTGCAAGAATTCCCATTTTGTCTTTATTATTATTATTATTATCTTTATTATTCAGACAATTCCACTCACGTATAATAATTCCCATTTGTGAGTAAACAATCGTAGTTTACTATCGGCTAGATAGGAAGGAACAGAAATGCAAGTGGCATTCATTGTTCGTTTATCAAGCGTTGCGCGTCTCATCAGTTTGACAATTGTCAATGTCAAAAACAGAATTAAATAGGTCGAGATTTGGAAAAATATTTGCGATGCAGAAATAAGGGAGATTGAAATATCAACTCCAGAAAATATAAAAAAGGCATTCCTTCATTTGGAATCAATTTAGTGAATTTTGTAAACAACGAAACTTCAGTTTGGAAACCGAACAGTCAGAGGATAATGTGGCAAGAATATTGATGGACTGGGGCTTTAATATGAAGAAACAGAATGGGGAAGATAATAAAGAATACATGGTGTTAGTTAGTTGAATAAAGTTTAATTGAATTGAGTTTTCCATTCATGGAATTGTCTTATCAAATACCACGCGAGCTCAGATCTAGCAGGATATTTTTTACGATGGTTTTCTCATACCTACTTTCATATATGTAATTCAACTCGATCTGCTCTCGTTAAATTGCCAATGAAAGTAAGTATTGGAAAACAACCGCAAAAAATATCCGGCTAAATCTGAGCTCTGGTGGTATCACCCCCGATAACACAGGTGTTGCAAATATTGATAATATATTTTAAATTCCTAATGTTAAGTATTGTAACATAGTTTGCAAATTATTATAATGCCATCAATTGGTGAAATGAGTTGTCTGCTTGCTTTGTAGTTTTTTTTTTGGTAGAGTTCAAATACGAAAATATTGTTGTTTGATTTTACCACTCATTTCCGTGTTGCAGACGAGTTTCCAAATCAATGAAATCATTGTACGTGAGGACATCTCCATTTGCAACTATTATTTGGAACTTTTTTCAAGAATTCCGATACTTATTTCAATGAAAAAAATCAATATTTTTCAGAGCTTGCAGGGCTTTCGAAATTTTCATGGAAAAATTTGGATTACCAACAATTATTTGTTTCGATAAAACAAACATTTCCGTTTTTTAATGGTTGAAAATTTATCAAAGGATGTTGATTGCTATTTTACAAAACTTTGAAAGTTTGCAGAACTTTTGCGAATTTTTTCGCGCTGATAATGTGAAAATTCATCAAATTCTGATTTTCAACATCTTCCGTTCATGAAAAAGGGTTGCAAAATCAGACTTGATATCATTTGAACGTACTCTTCATTCTACCGAAGTTTCAAAACTTTTATAATTACTATTAAATTTTTGGTAAATCATGTCTCTCCCTACTGGCCTGAATTGGGGATATCACGGACATTTCACCAAGTGTTTGAATATAACGGAGAGAATATAATTCCCGTGTCATATGGTACATTTCCGACTGATGCGATTGGCCGAGATGACAAAACAATAGAGTAGAAGAGGCTATCATATCGATGATATTTCCTTCGCAGTCGTTTTATTTTCATCGGTTTCAACTCGATGATAATCATTGCATTGCTATATTTACCCCGATTATATGGTCGCTGATAGCTGTGTTTATGGTCCGATTCTATTCAAAATTGGTATGTGGAGGTTTTTGGGGTCGGAGATTTTAAATTTCCATCAAAATTCACAAACTCAAGATGGCGGACGAGTTTTGTAATTATGGCCCGATTCGATTCAAAATTGGTATGTCGGGGTTTTTGGGGTCGGATATTATGAATTCAGTCGAAGATGATTGATTTTCAGTTCAAATTCATGAAAATGGCAACTCCAATATGACGGATGGGTTAATCTTCAGATGGTTTCCTCATTGGAGGACTAGATAGCTAAAACTTACAGGAAAAAGGCCTCATAATAACATTGCTTTAACAAAAATGCGTTTGTATTCGAACTGAAAACTTTGCGCGACAAGTTTTGAATCTGTTACTCACCGAATAACCTACGTCACACATCCAAAGCAATAATTTTGTCTTTCTAATGCATTTGAATAAAAACTTGTCTTTAAAAAGGTTTTCTATTGATAGTTTTTTTTTTGGATGTAGTATCTCAAACTCGTCAGCAAAACAACATTTGAGAGATGAGTGTAAAATATTAATTCATTTTCCCATTGACGAAACAGTTTCATAAGTTCTAAAATTCGCTTATTTAATGAACCTTCTGTTTGGCCTATGTATGAACTTGCATAACCACCACAATATTATTTATATGCACCTGTTTTTGATTTAGCAGAAGAGGCTATTGTATAGTCTTGATTTGGTGAACCCAATTCAGTGAAAATTATTCATGAATTATATATTTTGTTTAACTTTAGAATTTTCACGGAAGTTCCTAGTCATTCTAGCACAATTTGAACTCTTGAATGATAGTATGCTAACTGCACATCACATCTGCTCCTCTGGACATATTCACATCGAATATTCTAAAGATTTCCAGTGAACTCAAAGTGAAGAGCGGTTTGTTTCCGTTTATGAGTCCATCCACATCTTCCAGTGGAAATTCTCGTAAAGATAAGATACATATGCCTGATATAAAGGCGGGAAGGCATGTGAAGGCAAGGAACCGTGAAGGATGGATAGGGGAGATAATCTATATAGTGAAATGCTGATACATCACTCCGGCTATTTTATTATGAACTCGCTTTAGGTTGAAAATTCTTGTTCGGCGTTGGAAGAGAAATAAGAACATGTATCGACTAGTACGTTTTCTCAACTTCTCAATGTTTCAATGAAATATTTCAAGATAATACTCTATGGGAATAATTACTGTTGGTGAATAGAGATTCTACAATCAATGTATTTGAAGTAAAGTCGCCTGATACAACGATTGTCATCTGTTCGACACTTGAAAGACTATTTTATGTAATGGTTATCATTCATATATGTGTACTTGAGAAGATCGGCTGAAAATTTGCGTAGTTTATTAATGCGTAACCCGACGAAATAAACAATTTGACGTAATAGCACAAAATAGTTTTGGAATTTTGGCTATGGCTAATTTTTTTGTCTAGTGAATTCTCAATTACTTAGTTTTTCCTCAAATAACAAAATAATGAAAAACGGAGTCGAGCAATGCCTAAATTATATACAAATGAGAAAAAATAAAAAAAATAGAAAAGACTGGATATCGTTATCTTTGGTTGAATCGGTAAACAAGTTTTGAATTGATGCGGCCGGTACTTCATGAGAATCCATATAAACCCTTTAGCGCCAAAACTTGCCCCATATCGAATTTTTTTAAGGAAAATATTATAATAATACTAAAAAAATTATAAACAATGTTTTTCAAACCAAGTTGGAGTTGGAGTGTTCATATGAACACGCTAGGAGTTAATTAAGTACAAATTTCTAGTTCAATGATTATATTTTTCTTGACAATTTAAACAACACGAGACGATTCAAAACATTCTACACAAAGACCCACGTTACATTTTCAACATTGGGTGCGAACAGTTTTCTTGCAATTCATTCCAGAACATCTGCGCCTGTTGCAAGGCTCAACCAAGTGATGTAAACCATCCAGTCTGATTCCATTAGGCACTTTACTATCCAAACTGAGTTGAGATCCTCGTGCCACCCATGTATTTATTGTTTTGACCAAAAAGAGCTGGACGATCAACACGGATTTTTTTTTTGTTGTTGTTGAGAGTAGCGGTTACAATATGTCACTGGCTCAACACCATAAGCTGTGGATGCCGCCGAAACAACCGAATTGTCCATCCACTTAACTTTAATGATGCCGTTTCTACGATCTAATTGGAAGATGTACTCCCCACGATTTTCTTTTTAAATTTGATTTTTGTTTTTTATTTTGCAAGATGCAGGAATCCTGTTCTCGCGTATAGCTCCCGTGCCGTGATAGTTCCTGTTGCGTAGTTCTTGTAGTAGTCCCATACTTGTGAAAAGATTATTGAAGTAGATGTACATAGAAAGCTGTTTCATACCATATGGAAACATATCTAGGATTTGAATCATTGGGGCGGCACATTTTCCAAATTTTTCTTCGTATTCGTTGACACCGTTTGGATTTTTACCTTGGTTAATGTAGAAGTTGATGAAATAGCCATCGGGTATGCTCAAACACCAAGCTTTGTATCCATATCTAAAAAATTCATTCCGAATACATTGCTTACTCCCGTGTCTGCCGAAATATTCGATCATTGACTCATCAAAGCTAATATGCTGTTCTGGCCGATAAAGCTGTAAGAATCGATTTGGCAACATAACCATGAGTGGTCTTAGTTTCCACATTTTGTCATCGGTTGATGGAGACGAATTGTCTGCACAGTGTGAAAATCTTGAAAGAGTGAGGAATCTGTTTCTTCTCATGGAAGTATAGACAAACTCATTGCGTAGATCTCCTTGTGAATCCCAGTAGTTGCGTTTTGATGGCACGGCGTTGTATCCAGATAGGATCAAAATGGCAAAGAAGACTTCAAGGTCTTGTTTAGTGATATTTAGTCCTGGGTGATTTTTCGAATATGCATATTTTTTAGTCTCTTGAAGAAGATGCTCGGAGACGTCGTCATCGAATATTTCGCAAAATATATCTTCGAATTCCTCATAGTTTGAGCAAGGGAAACAACCTGGTGATGGAACTAAATATCTTTCTATCCATTATGTCTCATGGGAAGCCTTTTTTGATTTTTTTTCAACGGTGATTTGCATTTTGTTTGGTAACGTGAGTTACTCCTTCAGGGGGTTTCTCTGATTCTTCTTCTAATGGTTCTACTTGACTTCTAAAAACAACTTCGGCACCGGCGCGGAGCGTAGCTGTCTGCCTGACAAATTATCCAAGATCCCACCCTCTTCGTCTCCCTAATCTTCGTCAGTGAGCACATTCGATTCTGGAGGTTCCATAAATACCTGGGATACTTCTTGTTGATCATCATCATCATCATAAATCATGGCCAATGCTTCCTCCATGGTTATTCCACTAGAATATGAAAAAAATACTCAACTAAATGTCAAATATTATGTTGATTCGCATTGCATTCCTCAAAAACTACATATTTCATATTTAGAGCCCACCGCCCACATTGGCGCCTAGCGTGTTCATGATCACAGATGAGTTGTATACCTATTTATGGAAAAATACAAAATAATTGAATCAAGACTACATAATCTGCATAATCCTCAAGGTATGTTAGTTAAGTTTTGTATGCAAAAAATTAATCACAATATTGTATAACAACGAAAACATACTTACACAAATCTTAGGTCCCAATTCGTCATGATTGCAATAAGTGGCGTGGATACAAAACTATGTGAACGTGTTTTAACGAAGCACAATCCTAAGAGCACGATAACATAGCGCACACTGAACATTCTCGAATGTGAGGTGTAAAGCGAGAGTCATAATTTGTGCAAGGTTGCCAGTTGTACCTAAAAATCTAGAGACGTGTAGAGTGTGATCATATGATCACACTAGGCGTTAAAGGGTTGAAGTGAACGAGAAACAATCATTTCACCTAATGATTTCCACTAAATTGGGTTCAAAAAACCACGACACGTGTTTCGCTATACAATAGCTTTTCCAAATGGAGATAATACTAACTCAAAAATCGATGTATCATGTTAAATAGTCAAGGCAAGTAGTAGCAGGTATATGAATCCAATTGGGAATATTGGGAATATTAAGGATTATCCATCAGGTATTTATTAGGAATGAGGTCTAGTAGATTATATCCATTACCTTCTTGATCTTTATTGAAACAAATTCAACAAATGAGATTTATCATTAAGCGAATATTGCTATGTTTTGAATCTAATAATCTCCAGTATTTCTGGAAGGTTGAGTTTATGACCTTTCTTTTATGTATGTAATATTTCGAAATCATTAACAAAACACTGTTTTTCAGTCAAAAGGGGAGTAGCAAAAGTTGAATTTGTTTTCAATTGACGAAACAGTTCCTATGTTCTGATAATCGTTTTTTAAATGTTTTGCTTGTCTGGCCTATGTAAAAACCTGCCCAAGAACCACAAGTTAATTTATATACTCCAGATTTATCGTATTTCTCGGTTTTACCTTTATTGTTCTTGATGAATTTACTTGAATCATTATCTGTTTTATATGCGATATTGATGTTATTTTTTCGCAAAATGTAGAATTTCTTTCGGTGGGATAGCCCAAATATTTAATACTTTTGAAATTTTGTTTTTATTTCAGTCAGATCTAAAAAGTTTATAGAATTATCTGTTTCCATTTCTTTTGTGAATTTAATTGAATTGTGAATTGCATTGATGAAGTCGAAAAACATTTCTAATTATCTTCCGGTTTCCATAAAGCACACTCAAATGCCGTCCACATACCTGTACTGATATAAAAAATTTCAATTAAAGTATTATTGTGAATTTTTTGCTTCAAGTTGTCCATGAATATTTCTGCTAATAAAAGACTCAAGGGATTACCTATTATTACTTCTCTATCTGAAGAATGGAAACTATTATAAAAATGAGAATAATTTCGAGATAAACAAACTCTGAGCAAGTCTAATATCTCTTATTTGATAACCGGATTTACATTATTCTTAACCAGAAGATTCCTCACCAAAGTGATAGGAAATACATTTTGAACAACAAAGGAGTTAAGTTAACTATTCTTAACATAAATTTTGGAACGAAATTACAGAATCTTGTGATCAAATCGATTGATTTTTCGGAAAGTTTCACTGAAAGTGCTGTTATGAATGATACAACAGAACGAATAGGGTGATTTTGTTTGTGGAGTTTAATTAATGAATAAAGTTTAGGCGCTTGGATTTCATTGTTTCTTCCACTTCTTGTTGATGAAATAATGTGATATCATTGTTGAGTTACATATATATATATATATATATATATATATATATATATATATATATATATATATATATATATATATATATATACATATATATATATATATATATATCTGAATTCAACGAATGTGAATTTCTCCAGTATGTAATCAATCGTCTTCATAAATTGCAGTAACTGTTTTTCAGTTGTACACACGTTTAAAAATTATGTCACTTTCAATAGAGTTTTTCTTTATTCTATTTGCAATCAATGTTTCTTCATTGTGCTTCATGTGAGATTATGAAAGATCAGATTTCAATGTATTAGCCGAAAAATGTTTGTTAATATTACAATAGGATGTACATTTTAAATCTCGGTTTCACAGCGCCTAAACTTTATTCACTAATTAAACTCCACAAACAAAATCACCCTATTCGTCCTGTTGTATCTTTCATAACAGCACCTTCAGTAAAACTTTCGGAAAAATTAATCGATTTGATCAGGAGATATAAAATTTTGTTCCAAAATTTTGCTTCAACAATAGTTACGAACTAATTGATAAAATCAAAATTATACAACTTCCAGACAACTTCAAACTTATCTCCCTTGATGATCAAAATTTATTTCCCAGTAGTCCACTAGGAAAAACTATCACTTTGGTAGATAATCTTCAGGTTAAGGAAGAAGTAAATCTGATTACCAAACAAGAGATATTGAACTTGCTCACAGTTTGTTTATCTCAAAATTATTTCGAATTTAACAATATTTTTTATGCTTCTGATAAAGGAGTAATAATGAGTAATCCCTTGAGATCTTCATTATCTGAAATATTTATGGACAACTTGAAGCAAAAAATTCACAATGATCCTTCGATTAATTTTTTTTTATATTGGTACAGGTATGTGGATGACATCTTAGTGTGCTTCGTGGGAACCGGAAGACAATTAGAAATGTTTTTTGACTTCATCTATGCAACTGACCTTCCAATTGAATTCACAAAAGGAATGGAAACAGATAATTCTAAAAACTTTTTAGATTTGACTATGACAAAAATTATTAATAAACCCATTTTTTCCAGATACACCAAAATCAAATTGGTTTTTTCTTGGTGCACCTTTATCAGATGATGCTCTCTCTGTTGGTTTGAAAGATAAACCCAATACTTTCTCTGTGATGTCCTCACGCCTGAATGATTTACCGGCACATATAGCTTTCTTTTTATTGAAAAAGTGTTTGGCAATTTCCAAATTAAACCCCATCCTAAGATGCAGTCCTTCTTGGGTTGATGAAGAAGGTTTTCGTTAAATTGACCATGAAATTAGTTTTATTCAGAACAAATAACCAACAATCATTTGCAAGAAGATAAATGTCTTAAAAAAAAACTCCTCCAGTATCCAGGGGAGAATGAGGTGTATTCGTTCTTCAGTTGCAATCGCTCCACCAGCTTCCCTTCCTTCATGTTACAGTGTCCGTCATTTGTTTGATCAGGTTCTTCCCGAATTTTTTACTGATAAACCTGATTCAGTTTGAATGAGAAGGATTTCGATCCGGCTCCAAAATCACCAATCAAAAAGGCACGTCTCAAGGGAGTGAGTACGAAAGAATCTGGAGTTTGGCTAAACGCTCTGTCTGTTGCCTTTTTTGGTACTTCATTAGATGATAAATCATCAAGGATTTCAGTGGGTCTCCGTTCAAGTTGTTCGAATCGTGGTAGCCATACATGCATGTTGTTCCAACGTCACCGGGAGGGGTTTTTATCGATTGAGCTGTAAATACAGTTCGGATCGTTTCACACGTCACTCCACTGTTAACGATCTGATTGAACTGCTGATATTTCTTCTGTTTTAGAATCAAACAGAGCTAACTCCGATAGTTTGAGAGCTATCTCTTCGATTGCCAACAAGCAGTTGAGACAAACAGTACCTCGAAGACCGCTCATATAAAACATGGAGTGCCACAAGGATCCGTCCTTGGCCCTCTCCTATTCTAACTTTATGTTAACGATATAGCTAGTGTAGCCATCGGACATGAGATTACGTTATTTGCTGATGACACCACTATTCTTTGACTGGAAATGAATGGAACAATATCACACCCTACCATAATGCGGGATATAGAAGTCATTATAAATTGGTGTGAATCCTACTCTCCCTTAATATGAAAAAATGAATCTTCTGTACTTGCAATGTCCCAAACCTGGACATTGGCAATGAGGAAATAGAAAGCAAAGTATCTACTAGATTTCTGGGATTATTTATTGATACTAAATTAATTTTTTTCGAACATGTGACCGCTCTGTGTGAAATACTAGTTTCTGAATGCTTTGCGATCAGAACCATTACCACAGAACTGGGAGTTGCATCAGCTAGAATAGCTTATTATGCTCTACAGGACTCCCACCTAAGACATGAAATAGCTTTCTGGGGGGCCTGCAGCAACCAAGTATTCCAGAAGTGTTTTGTATTACAAAAACGAGCCTCAAGATATATGTGTAAGGCAAGTTCCAGAACCTCCTGTAGAGACTTATTCATGAAAAGAAGAATATCGATGGTACATTGTATATACATCTTAGAAAAAGCTTCTCTGATTCATGAAAACAAAAGTGCACTCAGCTAGTCTCGACTAACTTATAACACCCGACAGAGTGGCCTGATCAAACTGATAATTCCCCGTATCACAATGATCAAGAACTCAATTATTAACAACAGAATAATCATTCACCCAGTGTCGTAAAAAAAATATCATGTGCTGAAAAGTTCCGAATTATAGTGAAAGCACTACTGATCCCAAATCCTGTTCATAACCTGGACGAATACTTCGCACACGAGTTCTGAGAAAAATAAACTTTGTTTATAATTTTATATCTTGGTGAGATTTCAAATTCTGAAGTGTTTCAAATATTTTATGTAACATCTATGTTTGCATTCTAATCCATAGATATGTATATATTCATATGTTTATATGTTTTAACTGTATAATACCACCTTCGAAGGATCATGAATTCTGGGAAGCGTTTTAATCACTGTAAGCAACAACTTTGGTCGCATTTATCTATTTTTATGTTGGCATTATATGTTTTTATGTGTTTATATGTTTTTTCTGAATTATATTTATCATCAAGCTTTTTTAACAAGTGTATAAATACTTATAACAATAAAGCATATTTTGAATTGAATTTAAATAAGATTCTACGGGTGGCCAAAGAAAGAGTTTTGGTTAGAATTTGATGATCTGTAGATGGTTTCTATCCCTGAAACATACTCAAAATGCCATGAATTCCTATAACACCTATAAATGTTCTAATATCAGTGCTGTCTTCAATAAGCAGTTCATATCCCTATATCTCTTCGAAACTATTATTTATTCATAAAGAAATTTGGTTCAGCAAAACCCAAACATCACTTTCACGAAACTCGGTCTCAAATTATAGTGGAAAATATTCCTGATTCCTCCAAAGTGTGTGAAATGTGATGGAACATTGATAGAGGACGACCTCCATTTATACGTGTTGAATTCTCTATAAATTCGCAGAACGCGTACACTCGAACCGTCAGCAAATTTAAATTGAATGGGCCTATGAAAGGAAATCCTTCAAGGATCGTTAGACACATAATCGTTGTTCCAAAATGCTGAATTTCACGTCGAGAATCGAGCTACTTGTCAGTTTGCAAATCATCGATAAGCTGGGTATATATTTGGGTAAGCGCTGTCAATGATTACGTCTCAGTTGAATCCAACCGTGGATTTTGGTTCGAGAAATGTGATATGAATGCTTCAGCAGAACGCATCCACGATCCCATAGAAATACTACTTCCCGACCGAAAAATGTTTCGGGATATCATCCAATCCTTGATTCCAAGTACGATTTCGCGCTATTTTCCGTTGTGATACCACAAGAGAGTGAGAATAAAGTGAAAGTAATTCGACAGATTTCCGAAAACTTGTTGCCAGGCAATAGACACGAGAGACCATCGGCTCGAGTGGCTATAGGAAGTCGAAGTATGTTGACAGCGCCACCGTTCGGTAATATTTTTGAATTTTGAAGTGGAGTGAATTCAGTATTGAGTCAGTACAATGGTAGGTAGAGAGGGGCAAAATACGAGTAGATACGATTGTCATCGTATACAGCAGTGTCATGACATGGAGCGGTTGAAAGGTGACGTTTGTCAGGTTAATAAGTGGGTATCTGGTGTAGTTTATTCAATTTTGTTTAGTGTTACTTTGCAAAAATGCTCTGGAGTCTAGGGTCAGTACTTTTCAGAGCGGAAGAAGAAATTATGGCGAATGTTATCAAGTTCATGATACGTCTGTGTATCGCTTTTACTAAATCTTCACTTCGGACATCTTCGTGAGAAACTGATCATCAACTGGGGAAAGGACAAACATGCTGTCACAATAGTGAATACACTCTAGCTTTTCGTCTAGCCAGCATGGATTCTAGTGCAGTTCTTGTGAAACAAAATGGAATAATAATAATAATAATCTTTATTCAGTACAGTTGAAATGGTATACTGAAATGCCGAAGTTCATCTTTTGCTGGGCGCAAGGTGATGGTCTTCCACTCAACCAAACTTAACTTAATCTTAGCATAATTGAAAGACAGAAATAATAAAATAGAATGAAAGTGATAAAGGTGAAGTAGAAATGTAAACATGAATACACACATATAAACACATACAGTGCTCGTCTGAAGTACCCACCCCCCACTAATTTTTGAACCACCTGGTATATCACAACGAAATTTAGAGGGCTTGAATAAGAGATGAAAACCTACTTTTTCATGAAAAAATCACAGCTGAAGGTTTCAAAATGGCGGCTGAGCGCCATCTTTAATAGTTTTTTGAATAGAACACGCCGTATATTATTCCATTTTCGAAATCTGCTCATATTTATCAACAGTTTTCTCCATACACTTCACTCCTGAATTCGATTGTTTTCGAAATATTAACGTTTGAAAAGTGACATTCCGGTTTAAAATGAAGTAAGGATTTTGGTCACTTCCGGTAAAACATTTTGCTAACTAAACGTTGGTATTAATTTGTAGTCAAATCTCTTGATGAATTCGACCAATGAGAGGCGTAAAGGGAGTTTATTGAGATCAAACAGTACCGCTTACCGGAAAATCTCGAAGCCTACGAATGTGTTGTGTAAATTCACAATCAAAACAAAATAGTTGGCTAAAAAATTATAATTTATTTTTGAATAACACTTTTATTTAACCCCAACAATTATTTCATCCAGTGTTCAATGTGGCATCCTCCTAGATCTTGGCAATGAAGTGCCCTATTGTAAATAGCTTCTCTCACGTTGATGAAAGTCTGTTCATCTTTTTATTCACATGTATTTATTATTCTGCGTTCCAACTCTTCTATTGTTTGGCATTCAGTGGCGTAGATTCTTGACTTGAGATACCCCCCAAGGAAAAAATCTAAAGGTGTAAGATCCGTAGATCTTGGTGGCCATACTGTACTTTCCCTGCGACCTATCCATCGTCCAGGAAAGTTTGTATCGAGGAATTCTCTAGCCATGCGATCGAAATAGGGAGGTGCCCCATCCTGCTTAAATATGATTTCACGATTTTCCAACTCTTCCTGATTGTTTAACACAATTTGTCTTATTCGAAATTCAATTTCAGTTTCTAAAAGATTTCCTTAAAGAACTCCTGTAAGATTGCCTCCGATGAAAATCGGTCCAACAACGCGATTGCCCAGAATCCCCGCCCAAACATCCACCTTTTTAGGAAACTTGGTATGTTTCTCTCTAAAAATATGCGTATTAGTATCGCTCCAGTATCGTACATTTTGTATGTTGAAAAAACGTGCATTCGTCTGCGAAACATAAACGTTTCAGGAGGACCCGTTCTCCTTCAATTGTTCCTGTTATTCACTCACAAAATTCAACCCTCCGGTCTGGATCCACCTCCGTGAGAGCATGCAGGATTTTCATTTCATAGGGATGAAACTTCTCTATTTTTAGGACTCTTTGGACACTTATTGAACTTACTCCACAGGATTTAGCAACTGCAGACGTCGACTGAGTCGGATTGATTACCATTTCAGCAACAATTTCTACCTTTTTTTCTTCTGAAAGAGGCGGTCTTCTTGACCTTGGAGCATCTTTCAGCGTACCAATTGCTGGAGCTCATTCAAAAGTTTACGCAAATATGACCTCGAAATAGGATTCTCGGAAAATCTATCATTTAACATACGGACTTCCAGCTTCTCCAAATATCAAAACTGCTTCAAATTCATCGTCTAAACTACGAGCCATGATCACACTCTTCTTGAAAGGATGTAGGCGCTCAACGGACTATTTGACAGTTAGCATTTCAGTTTGACAGTAAACAGGATGTTACCGCGACAACGATTTTTTCCAACGCAAACTTGATTGAAAGCAACATTAGTGTTTTTGGTTGGGTTTGAAATGACCAAAATGTCACTTTTCAAACATTAATATCTAGAAAGCAATTTGATTCAGGAGTAAAATGTATGGGAGAAAACTGTTGAGAATTATGAGCAGATTCAAAAATGGAATATTAAACGGGGTGTTCCATTTAAAAAAATTATTGAAGATGGCGCTCAGCCGCCATTTTGAAACTTTTCGCTGTGATTTTTTATGAAAAAGAAGGTTTTATCTCCTGTTTCAGCTCTCTGAATTTTGTTGCGATATACCGGGTGGTTCAAGAATTAGTAGGGGAGGAACGGACTTAAGACGAGCACTGTATACATAAACATGTAAAACATGTGGTTAGAAATGATTATCAAAGTCTAAAAACTGAAGAGAAGGTGGACACAGAAAATGAAATCCTATTGAGAAGACAATATGAATTTCCTATATGCTCCATAAAAAATAGAAACAGATGTGTCTTTTGTTAGTGCTCGGTATGGAGTTGTAAACAGCAGATATATTATATGAGGAACTTCTTTCAAACATGCTTGTTCCATGAATAGGTGGGGTTATGATACCCTTCATTCATAGGTTTATGTTGTAGACATCCAAACAAGAAACAATTTTGCGGTATAAATGAGAAGGCTGTTTTGAGAGGACAATTTTGTGGTATAAAGTGGCACAGTGAAGTTTACGGAGATATTTCATATCTAGCCTACCATCTTCCATGAGCTTATGTCGAATAGGTGTTCGCCTCCTCACGCTATAGATGAATCGCAAACATTGATTTTACATTGATTTTGAATTTTCTTTATCGGAACATGCTTTTGGAATCTAGATGGAATCGATCCACAATCAAAACAACAAACAAAACAAATTACACATAAGGACACAACTGGAAAACTTCGACATAAGCAGTACAGTAGGAGGTCGAAACAACTCACAATAACTTAAACATGACAGAATGGAAAGGCACATTTGTATATATTTGTATATATTGTTAATATTAGTTTTTCAAGAAATGCCATGTGATAATACTAAACAAAACTGTAAATAAATATTATTGGATTGGATTGGTCCACAATCCCAAGTTTTTTGCCACGACGGCGAAGTTTATTGGGCCATTATCAATGGAAATGTGCATATTCGCAATCAGTGTCGCTCTGTCCCTGTTATGACCAAAGAGCAAAGCTGTTGATTTGTTAGGATTCAGAGTCAGTTAATAATCACGAGAGATTTTGTGAATGATGTTCAATTCCCTATTGATTATTCGACAGCTGATCAGAATATCTGATGGGTGGAATGAATGAAGGACCTGTGTGTCATCGGCATACATTTGTAGATGACAGTTATCAATAAAGTTATGGAACGGTGCAATTTAAATGGTATATAAAATGGGAACAAGTATTGAACACTGTGGAACACCACAGGTGAATGCCCTCTGGCTTGAAATGTCATTTTTCAAAATGAGACGCTGTTGTCTACCACTGAGGTAATTAGACAAAAAAATTACCGAATTTTCAGAGAGTCCTATGTACTTCAAGATGCATATTGAAACATTGTGATCGGGTGTATCGAATGCTTTTGAGTAATCTAAAAGTACCACTTTTGTAAGTAATCCAGAACCTGTGGCTTCAATGATTTTATCTGTTACGTTAAGTTAGGCTGTGGTACAACTGTGACCCTTCCTGAAACCAGATTGTGTATCCGGTAGACAGCGTTTTTCTCCAGGTACTAAACCAACTGATTTTTTATGATTCTTTGCAGGATTTTTGAGATGATGGAAAGGATACTTATTGGTCTCGGATCTTTCAATGTAATCACTATGTCTACTTTTGGTAAATGTTTTACATCTGCGGCCTTCCATTTGGAGGAAAAAACTGAGTTTTCCAAACAGAAATTCACAATATGTAATATATAATCAACCAGGAAGGGACAACACATTGAAATGAAATCAATACTGAAACCATCAGCCCCAGTAGCTCTTGTTTTGATGAATTCCAGTTGTCTATATATCTCGCATTGATCAACTTTTGCGGTGTGTGAGTTTCCTGAAAGTACTGCCCTGTACCCATCATAATATTCATTAAAGTTTTCTGTTGGCCCAATCTGAGGAATTGAAGATGAAAAATTATCATTTATTTCATCAAAGTTAGACAGGTGTGCAGGGATTGCTGAAAGTTTGGTTTTTTATAAATATTCAACTTTTTCATAGTAACCCAAGTATCTCCACTATTTCTACCAACATGATGTTACAAATATGCTTTTTCTCTCTTTCTGATCGCTTTGTATTCCTCATAAACTTGGGGATTCCTCGTTTTTTTGAATTTTTTCGAAAAGTTTATTTCGAATCATCAACAATAATTTGTAGCATCGTTGGTTGCTCGAGTGTAAAAATCGTGAGCTCAGTTTTTATCGTTTTCCGGGGCGATGGTGGCTGAAAGAACGGAGAGAAAAGTGGATAGCCGCTGTTTGCAGGCAAGAGACAGTATTGATGTTCGGTAACAATAAATATTAAAGAAAAAAATAAATTCTAATTTTAAAATAATGGAAACTAGAAATATAATAATTCGTATCCGTTTTTTTAACTTTGAGCTCCTTGAGTTTCCCGCAAAACTCTTCCGCAAATGATCACATAATCGCCATCAGCTCGAGCGTAGATGTTGTGTATGTGGCAACTTTCCAATGAACTGCTCCTATTCAAAGGCTTTCTTTTCGAAAATCATCCATTCACTTCTTGGAATCCGCTGCGACTATAATTGACATTTTCAAATGATGTGAGATTCACAGCGTATAGGTTAAGATGTCTGAAAACCCTGGTACTTGCTCTTATACCTGTAGAAGTTTGGGATCGATTTGGCGACACTTGGCCAACTTGATAATAGAGATTACCAGCGTGTCAGATGGCGCAAATTTCGTTTTGGTTTCAATCCAGGATATATTCATTTCCTCAGCTTTATTTTTGAGACGAACTGGGCGTTCTAATTCTAGCTTTGCTATTGGTTGAAAAGAGACATCTGTCAAACTTCACCAATAGCAAAGCTATAATTAGAATCCCCCGAACATTGCACAGAGAAAGCACTGTCGTGTTGTTTTTCGTATTTTGTACCATTTGAATTTGAGGTCAACCTCATTCTGACAAACGGAGAATTGGGTATGAAATGGTCATTGAATTGCAGAAAAAATATAATTCAATTCATGCAATATGATGAACTATGAAATAGTATATTGTGCAACTAGTGCGGAAAATAGGATATTTCATACGAGTTTGACAAGATGATAAACCACGAGCCGTAGGCGAGTTTTTCCGCACGAGTTGTACACTATACTTTTCCGACGACCTACATGAAAAACATAGGTATGTTGGATTTTAATTTCGCATGACTGTATTAACTACTTACGAATCATTTTTACAGGAAACCAATTCAATTGCCTGAAGAAGCATATAAGAAAGATGTATCACACAAAGAGAACAAATTTTATTGAACATTTGACAAAAATATTTGGGTACATTTTGGTCTGTATTTATGAAATATTGGAAAAATAATTATTGATGGTAATATTTGAACAATTGTTCAGTACTAACGGAATACTATTATTTCCTTTTATCAAACCTTGAATGGCTTGATTATAAATTCCCGTCATAATATTATCATTAGTTTCCAAAACTGTAGTGGAGATTGATGGTCTCGCAGTAGGGACTGATTGTGATTGCGAGCTAGTTCCGAATAGTTCTGGTGCGAAGGTTGTTGCATGTTCAATGGATTGGGTTATTTGATTGGATATTTCCATCTTTTTATTGATTGATTCATCAATATAACCCTCTGCGACTGTGCTGCTTTTCCAGCCGCCATGCCTTTTCTGAGTCAATGAGTCACTGCCACTATCCACTAATATTGTGGCTGAAGAACGCCTAAATGAATGACCAGTGTAGTTTTCTGGGTTTGGTAATTTCAAGAATGTAGCGATTTCTTTGGCCATTGCACCAAACTTGTTAATTCTCACAAACTGGGAGGTACATTACCCTTTCTGGTAATTAATGGAAAATCTGTTATTTTTATCTACCATGGTTTTGAGTCGTAGATCAGCGTACTTTTTATATAGTTCATAAAATGTTCCTGTTAATATAAAAGTTCGTGGTACTTTATTTTTGGTGTCCGGAACCTTTACAATTAATGCAGTTGTTACATCATTCAGATCGTTTATTTTCACATTGGCCAATTCAGCTCGTCTCAGAGCTCCGTTTATAGCGAATGCTAAGGCAACCTAGAATGATTAAAATACACATTTATCTTGACAAAAAAAATTATAATTTAGACAATTTGTATAATATATCTACTATAAAATGAGATTATAAGTGACATGATTATCACTCCTTGATTATGAAACATTCAAATAAGAAAAAAAAAGGTACTCCGTCAGGATTCGAACCAACGCCATACATTCTATATTGTGTGTTTGTCGATACATTGACGCATTGAGCTACTGAATTACATTAATATTATTTGTCATAAACAACGATTTATTGATACAAAATATGAGTAGTAAATTAGTAGAATTTCAATATTCTTCAAAAAAAACCTCATTCTAAATAAATCAACTGTAAATGCAAATCAAAACATACCTTGATTAACAAATATTTTCATCCGGGCAGTCTCCATAATTTTTTTTATTGATACAAAATATTTGATTTTTTTGGTTTATATCCGTCTGAGCGTCTTTTGAGTACCGCTCTCAGTTTCAGGTAATTTCCAATGTTTATGTTATGTTTAGCTATCAAGGATGTTCGTAACATAGAATATATTGGCCAGACAGTACTTGGCTTGTACTTATTTCCCAATTCTCCTATGTAAGCCAATAAAACAACCTCGGAGAAGCTCTTTGCGTTACTTCTTTCTTTCCATGCCATAAAATTATCGTACGCCAAATCATACTTCTGTTATGATTTTTCTGGCAGCAATTGCTTCGTTTGCTAAATTGCATACTTCTGGGGGAGTAGAATCTACCATTTCATCGTCGGATGACATTGCAGCAAAGAAAACTTAAAAAATTATACGATTCGGTACCTATCTACTTGGTAAATCACATTGACACTATAATGTTATGAATTCGTTTGTAGAAATGTCATTGTCACAGCTACCTATGAGTAAAAATCAGAGTATAGTTAACTATATTAGGTATTCGCACCAATCGCAGAGCGTGGAGATGAATATATCATTTCGCACTAGTGCAAAATGAAATATTTCGCACTAATGCGAAATATCTTATTTTGTGTACTAGTTTACAGTGCGAAATGATACGTATTTCAGGTAGGTCGTCGGAAAATATCATTATTAGTCAATTCGTCAAGATTTCTACTTTAACGAACTCTCGTGTGGTATTCTATGGATTATTTTTCCATGCTACGATCATAAACACCTTTTCTTTCACAATGATACGGGGTACTAAACCAGTTTTGATTATTTCCTCACTTTTCATGCGAATTGATGACAGACGTCAAATCAAAAATATACGTTGTCAGACAATAAACACAAAATGCCTCAGATTATTTCCGCGGCAATTTTCTAGGTAGATTATCCTCACTATGATAATGTTTTGATTGGCCAGAACGAACCTGAATGATTCGAATTGAAAGTTTCCATTGGTTTCTAGAAATGTCAAAAAATAATCAGCAAAATCGCATTTACCATTTTCTAAAAAAGCATTTCTCTGGAATTTTCCGTGGTATTTATGTTGAAACGGAAAACAATCTCAATTACATATTGAAGAAAAAAAAATGGAATTTTAAAAATCTACGTTAGAAATGGAGTTATTTTTTTAATGTCTACAACCACTTTCCTGGCTAAAACTGAGCTGGAAACTGAACTACATCTGATATATAATGCAAAGGGACCCTGCCTGAAAAAAATAAAAAAATTTGGATTTTCACTCATATAGTTATTTCAATTTCTATTCTAGTCTCAACTGAAAACTCATATAGATGAAAAAGGACATGTTTTCCAAAAAAGAGTACTCACCAGAAATGACTGGGTTTCTCATAAATTTTTGTCAACGAAAATCCATGCGACGTCTCCATGATCATCAGGTAGACCAAGAGAATTGGATAACACATTTCCTGAAAGTAATTCTACTTCACAAAAATGAAAAAAACTTAACTACTCAGAAAATGTTGATATTTCCATCAATTACACTGATTGCAATTTTCTATTTCTCTCGTATCCCTTCCATTAAATTCCTCGTTTTCACTGATTTTTGGAGCCCGTTTCCACTGATTTTTGGATTCCGTTATCTCAATATGAAATATAACAAATTATAGAAGGTAACACCGGAAGTTTGAAAAGTGAAATTCAACATATAGATGTCGCCATCTATAATTTTTTATTTCATATATTTTTCCTGGGTTGGAAAAGACCACATAGCCATCCTGATGGATAGGAAACCATGAAACTGATCTGGCTCTCTCAGAATTCAATTAAAATCAGCCCCTTCGTTATTGTTTGTGATATATCATATTTCACATAAAATTGATTTTCATTCGTTATTCTCCTTCATGAATTAATTTGCATATGTTGTCTCTACTACGTCCAGAGGATTTTTCATCGATTTTTTTGCTTGAATATTCCCATGTTTCAGTGAAATTTCCTTTATTGTTGTTGAATAATTCGATTTATGATTGGATTCTCATCGTTTGCGTTTGATGATATTCCTGGGTACGTATATCTTTCGTATCTTGAATCAAAGATTCATTTATACAATTTGGTTTCCTACCAAATTTACGTCCTCACCACTACTTGGCTACGAGAGTAACTTATCCATACTAATTTGAATTTCATATATATCTATGTATACCATATTTCCATCAATTCACTATTCAAAATATAATGCATTAGATTCCTACGGTTTGTAATAAAATCATAAGTTTCTGGGAAACCCTTTCTCTGTTAATCCAGCCCACTTTCTGCAACAACATCCGATTCAATGCATACCTAATGAGAAAATTAAATTGCGCCATGTCACATTCGAACGATTTCTCCCAAATTCTGGCTCCCAAACTTCACTCTTGTGTATTCGAGGCGAGCCTAAGCCCGAATTAATCAAGACAAACACCAAATCATAACTCAGCCCCCAAGTTTGCTAGACAAAAAAGGCCCGGGACCCTTCTCAATTATACCCATTGAGAATGTTCGAGAATTATTATACAGAACTTCATGACTGGTTTATAGCTTCGCAGTGTAATCTTCTTTGGGTAATTACAACGTACCGAGCTGCTAGTAGAAAATTACGTGTAAATCTGTTCGGAGTACTCGAACTTTAAAATTATGTCCCAACAGGAATTAATTAACAAACTTACCAACATCAGAGGGTTATTAACTTTCGTTTAGCGCGATCGAGGTTATCTTCGAAGAAACAGTTCAATGAAGTCGGGAAAACTGATTTACACTATGATGAAAAACGAAATCGGTTATATATTTCCATCTTGAATATCTGAGAAGGACAGTTTGCAAATGTTCTAGACTGCAGGTTTGCCGGAGACATGCTGACGTTATTCTTAATGAATGAAGAGTCGAATAACAAATTAGTTATTGAAAAATTGTAGAGATCATGGAGCGTCAATAAGTATTATTTTTCATTACACTACTCAACAGATTACTAGGGGTGACAAGCATATATAATAATGTTCTGATAACTGTGCATAAGTATGTATAAGGTAAGAAAAAAGGAAAATGTTATGTTATGGAAAAGACAGCTTTTTTATGGATGCCACATTGCAGGAGAATACACAGTAAAAAATTATTCACACCAACTCACACTAGCTAACACCATCCGGTGTCCCACCAGGTCCTGATTGTTTTAGTGAAAATTAGCACCGGCATTTTTTTCACCATGGCAGGGTGTCATGTGTTCTTCTGTACAGTGTAGTGAATTAATCTTACTCAGTAGAAAGTTACACTAGAGTAGTGCTTATTTGAGGAGAATGAACACTTCGGTGGTGTTCATTATGCATTTCCTTGAGTGTTATTCGACACCAAAATGGTGTTATACACAATCATATGGTGTTTTTTTAAACCTAATTATATTTCATGTAAACTCTTCCTGCTGCGTTCTCACACTAAGCAAGTGTTTTTTTTTTTATTGGACACCATGGTGTTTACACAATCATTGGTGTTTTTTTTGATGCTGAATAACATTTCAAGGAAACCATCCCTGGTGAGTTTTTACACTAAGCGAGTATATGCGAATGTTTTTCTGGTAAGAGTAAACTCCTATCAAGTGTTAATTATGCATTTCAGTATATTTTTTTACACCAGAATGGTGTACTTCATAATAATTTCGTGTTTTTCTTAATGCTTTTATATTTCAATTAAACTCTTCCTGGTGCGTTTTTACACCAAGTGAGTATATGCGAATTTTTTTTGGTGAGAAGAAACACCTATTGAGTGTTAATTGTGCATTTCTGTGTGTGTTATTTGACACCGAAATGATGTACTACACAATCATTTGGTGTTTTTCTCAATGCTGAAACATATTTCAAGGAAACCCTCCCTTTTTACTTTAAGCAGGTTCATGCGGAATTTTTTTCGATGGGAAAGGAGGTAATTAATTTTTATCCGTTTCGAAAAAAACTATAAAGAATAGAATGACCCATTGAAAGAAATTGAGTTTTCTTCGAAAAGAATAAAAATTCATTGCACCCTCTTCTCTATCAAAAACAAATCGAATGAACCTGTTCAGAGTAAAAACTAGTAAGGAAGGGTTTCCTTGAAATATAATTCAGCATCAAGAAAAACACCAAATGACACAGTTCATCTGGGAATGGGGGAGGTTGAATTGAAATGTAACAAAAGATGAATGCATAATTCTCATTTATTAAATAATGAAAGAAACATTACAATTTAAATCCATGAGATCTGAATATTCTGCCTGAATATCTATATACTATCTATATACTATATACATATCTATATACTATCTATATACTATATACATATACATTTCTGTATATCCTGATAACAAAGAGAAGTTTCAATTAAAAATTCGATAATATAAAGTATGTCTATTTTCAAATGAACAATGATATATATCTCCCCAATTGAAATACTTGGATATCGAAAAGTCTGTGGTCGCTCATAGACCATATTATTTTCTATGTCCCACTCAATATCACTTACATCAGATTCTGGCGAGGCCTCCTCTCGGATCACGGAATGGTTACTCAATGTGGACAATGAAGAAGTGGTTGACAAAGAAGGTGTCATTGACCTGCCGATGTCTTCAAAAATGATTTCCGCGTCCTTGATACCATTTTCAATATTAAAATCTGCAACAGGTAAAATAGCTGAAAAACTGTTACAAACTTGCTTTATGAATTGAATTTATATGAACATGAATTGAATTCATATGAACATGAATGAATATTCTATGAAAGTCCCGATTTGAGAGCAACGACTTTACCTGACAATCTGCCGAGAGGTGGTGCAAACGACTCAGTTGAATCTGAAGCCAAAAATACACGTAAATACGGTTCCTCTCTACTCTTACAGAAGAACTCCAAGACGTCTCCATCAACTACTGTGAAATCTTTATCTTTTATTATAATTGATGTATCCTCTTCAACACCAATTTTTTTTTACTGAAAAAAAATCCTTTTTTTTATTCATGAAAGATAATAATATAATCACTTCATGCATGAATTGTCGATTTTTTTAATCATACAGTGTCTAACTTTCCATGGACACACCCTCGTAACTTCTGTAATTATTGATGTAGAATTATGAAATTTACACGCCAGCTGCGATGAAACAACCTAGTCTGGTTCACAAGTCTTCCAACTTTTTTCAGCAGTCTCGGAAAAATATGAATGAGGTGTCATTCGATTCGGAATAGCATCTAGATGATTTTTGAAAAAAATGAAGATTCGCTCGAAAAAATTGAAAAAGTTATAAACAATTTAGTAAAAAAAAAGGACTTTGGTTTTTTGCAAATATCTCAAAAACTAATTAAGATTTTTGAAATGTGAAAAAACAGAGGAGGAAATTTCCTAAAAAAGTCTCAACTTTCGGAACTGTAGGACTAATAGTTATAATTTTCCCAGAGGGTTGAAAATACGTCCGAAAACGGCAACTCTCGCTTGCACAAGCCACGACCACTTCGGGTACTTTACAATAAAATGTATTTAAACATACTAAATGTGAGAATTAAGAAATGAAAAAATTCAGGCACTCACTGGGTAGATGAATAAACAATAAATAATCCGCTAGCAAAAAAAAATTATTGCGATTTTTCAATAAGTTATGCAATAGTTAATTAACAACTTTTTTCTAATTGAAATTATAAATATTAGTCCTACAGTTCGGAACTTCTTTAGGAAATTTCCTCCTCTCTTTGAAACTTTTTCAGATTTCAAAATCTTAATAATTTTTTGAGATATTTGCATAAAACCGAAGCCCTTTAATTTTTCTTACTAAATTGTATATAACTTTTGCAATGTTTTCGAGCGGATCTCCATTTTTTCAAAAATCAACTAGACGCTATTCGGAATCGAATGACACCTCATTAATATTTTTCCGAGACTGTTGAAAAAAGTTGGAAAAAAGCACTTGTGAACCAGACTAACCGACATTTCCACTAAAATGTTTGCAATAATCGCACGTAAGTACTTGAAAAGGCGAAGAGTTCTAGTTATGAAAAAATTCGCAGTCATTTGAAAAACAAATACTTAATATTTACAAAGTATCCCATTAGAAATCGAAGACAATTTGGGTTAGCGTAGGCGCAATAAGTAACCAATGACGGGAAAATAGACACTGAAAAAAATGGTGTAAGATAACACGTTAGTGGTGGTGAATTACACCTGTTGGTGTCGAATCACACCGAAAGATATTTTCAGTGATTGAAATGTAAAATAATAGCATGAAGGTTCCAATGTATCTTGATTTTACATGATTTGCGTAGAACCAACTAACATTAAGTTTCCGATCTGTTTTAATTATGAAACATTTCAAAATCAAAAGAATAACAAAATCCAAAGTCCAGCAATGTTAATGTATAGTAGGTACGCATGATAATGATACGTACTTCCAACCTCAAAAACATTTCAAACAAATATATTTCCACTTACCTTCAGTAATTATTTCGATAGCTGATTCTCCAGACACTATCCATCTATCCGATGCCCTGAAGTTTATTTTCAGACACTTCATTTTCGGATTCATGGGAATATGGAATAAACAACAAGCTATACTTCCTCTTGTAAAATGAAACAAATGCAATGAGAATGAGATTTGACACCGCTTTTTCGGTAGATGCGCGGGCAACGCTGAAGCTGAACAACTGTTGACGGAGGGGATTGGAATGACCATATGTCTTGGTACAGGGTTGCCCGATGTTAGCATTTGTTACGAATTATAAGTGAAAATAATGTGACAGATTTTTGAAAACATGTCTGGTAATAGATACGTGAGACCGAAGACTCTAGTGGCTATTGCCGAATGCAACCGTTGTGAGGAAAAATTTAGAGAATTATTTTTTTTATTATAGAATTCTCGTATGTTACAAATAGGTATAATCAAAAACAACATTTTTTGTGATTGTATCAACTGAAGATGTACTGAACTATTTCTGGTTCATTTCAATAGTTTTCATTAAGATGAGTGACAGATGTCAAATACATACGTTGTCACTTGATGAAAATAAAAAAATACCCACCTCAATATATTCTCTTGGCAATAATGAGTCGATTATTTTCAATATAAAAATGCGTAAATGATACATGAGGGTACATGTTTCCCCATTGGTTTTTAGAAATGTCAAAAAATAATCATATATAATTTTTGTAGAACGAAACTCTCTATATAAAGTAGTATTAAAAATTATCGCACCAATCACATTTTTCAATTGATTTCAATTGTTTATTAGACAATATTGACTTTTTTGAGAAATCATATAGGTAGCTCATGTCAAGTAGGTTTCTTGTAGTTTTAATTGTTGCAATTACACTTTATGTCATTTGGCTGGTAGAAAACAATATCTTCACTTTGCTCATGTTTGGTGCGTTTAAAATTGCTTTTAAAGTGATTATTTTTTCAAGAGCTCGAGATAACAAAAATTTCAGATATAATTGCTGGTCCCATTCAGTTATATGGGAATTGGCAACTGTGTTGGATGTTTTATATCAAGAGAGATAATCGACTATGCAGTGAATATGAAGTAGGAGATACGGAATTACGAATATAATGCCTAGGAGGGGGTATGAAACAACCCAATCCAATATATGGTACCCATATATATGTATATATTTCATCAACAACAATAACTATAGCTGAGTAAGCTGAGTGAAAACTTCGTCATTATTTTGCAAAAAGTATATGTAGTGTTGTATATTTTTCCACGAAGTTCAATAAATTCACACCATTTACGCTGATTTCTTATTTAATCTGGTGTAATAGCATTAGGTATAGATTTTAAATTTCCAAATAATTGCTATGAAAAATGAACAATGTCTACAATTTTTCATTCTGTCTATTATTCTCATGAAATCATCTGGTAAGCTTATTGTTACCTATGATTCAAATATGTACTTACTCTGGTAAAAAATTCATAAAACATAGGACGACATTGAGTCAGGAGGTAATTTCAACACCAGCGGCATTCAAAATCAATCAGGGAGAATGCAAGATTTTATGAGTGAATATTAGCACCAAATTTCATGATTCATTCACGGTTTCGATTCAATCGTGATTTGATACGGTGTAACTGGGTGTTAATTTCATACATTGCGTGTAGTTCCTGATTGAAGATGAATAAAAGCACTGTTGGGTGTACTACTTTCCAACCACTTGGTGTTTCTTTTGAATCTATTTTTCAGAATCACTCTAAATCACCTCACTCGTGTTATTTCTCACTGATGAGCTCAGAATTGACACCACTGAACACCTTGTTATGAAATTTTTAATAAAATGGACAAAACATTGCTATTCAGGTGTTGATTCAAATCGGAGTTGGCTCTGAAATCCACTCGATTGAAAGTACACCCTAAATTTTTTTACTGTGTATGTCTATTCGATGCGATACGTGTACGTTATGTGTCTCGTATATGGTATTAGTGGGTAGGTGGAATATGATATTTTGTCTGCTAGGTACGTGAAATTCAATCATATGGAGAATGTATATACAATCAATGTGCCCATGGATTGTTTTCCATAGGAATACTTGTTCTGCAATCAGCCTGCGATTTTCAAGTGTGCTGATATTAAACCTCCGAGTTAGCTTGGTATGGCGATATCCAATGTTGGGATATACCTCATCTTCTTCGAAAGCAAATAATTTTTGACATCGCCCCTGCACTCGCCTCAAAGTTTCCATGTTGGTACAGTGATGCGGGTCCCACACCACAAATGCACATTCCAGCTCAGACCAGACATAGGAGAAAAAAAGGAGTTTATGAGTGCTGATGTCTCTGAACGAGGAGGAATTCCGTATAACAAAACAAAGGGCTTTGAATGATTTGTTTGTGATTCTTTGGACATGATCTATAGAAGACAGTTTTTGGTCAAATGTGACGCGTATGGTAGACGTTCTCGGCAATTTGGTATTGTTAATGATGTAGTCAAAATACAAAGTTTCAGGGAAACTTATTGCATTTATTAGCATTCAGTAGATGGTCGTTAGATAAGCACCAGTCGTGAATTTTGTGAGGACTTCGTGAAGGGAAAGGCAGTCATTATGTTCCGTAATTCGAGCTAATATCTTCAGATCATCAGCGTATATTAGGCAGTCATGGTTAATATTAGATATTATATCATTGATATTTCGAAAAATAATACCTGGAGGACTCTGGAAGTAGGTGAGAACTCCACGGACTTATGTTCATTGCAGTCGACAAACTGTGATCGTTCTGTTAGATGGGAATTTAAAAAATCGATCAGGTCAGGTGAGAATTGAAGGTTGTGTAATTTATTGGAGCAGGAGTACGTGATCAAGCTTGTGGAACGCCTCAAAGAAGTCCGTGTAGATCACATCTACCTGAGCTTCCTCGTCAAATGCAGTACATACATATTGTGTTAGGCAGAATAGGTTTGTTGCGGTGGATCTCCCCCTCATGAAACCATTTGGTTTTTTACTTGACAGAAAGTTGGCAGGTTGATCGATATTTCGAAAGCTCTTGAGAAATTATTTATTATTGTTATTGGCCTGTAATTTAATATGTCACATTTATACCCTTTTTTATGTATTGGAACAAGTTCTGATGAAAACTTTATTCAGAATTAAAAAATACAAAAGCAAAGTTTTGAATATAAAATAATATCAAGATGCAAATCTTGATTGAAGCCCGGGACTCGAAGTGATGGCGCATTTGCTGTTTCAGTTGGAGGAAAACCCGGAAAAACCCACAACACCATCAGAAATCAGATCATCAACTTTCTCATAGAAAAGGACACATGCTCCCTGGGAGCTGAGAGAATCAATCTTGGAAAATACATGGCAGTCATCGAAGAGGTGCCAACAATTAGAATAAGGGTGTTTGCAATATGCAGTATAGTGTCCATTGGAAATGCTGCCGCTATGATTAGATATGGCCTAGATATTATAAGGAGTATTCATTTCGTTCTGAGCAGAATATTGGTCCAAATTCAAATTTTTTATGGAAAAATCAATCACATTGTCCAATTTACTGCCATCAGTCGAAGAAACACGTTTCAAATGTATAACTAAAATTTTTGGAAATGTTTGTATACGAATCATCTTTTTGAATTCCCTTTTCATTCCACAAGTTGAACAGTATGGGCTCGCATCGTTAGTCAAAGTCTCCTTTTCTGTCAACAGTTCAATACATCGTATTAAATTCACGACTTTGTTTGGCAAGTCTGGAATAGGGATTGAAAGTACCCAGAAAGGTTCAAAAGTAACGGAGCAGTAATTACAAAAAGTACATCTCAATATAGACTTCAGCTGACCGGCAAATGTATCCACAATTTTGGAATTATGAGTAGACAGATATCTTGTCCAAGAAATGGAAGTTTTCTGATCATCATTCGTGATAACAAAATCGTTTGGTGATGGATGAATCTCTGCACTCGCCTTGTTTAAATCTTTATGTAAACCTACCAGAAGGTATCTTAGAAATTCTTTCGAATCTGCTGGGACGTTATGATCGAAGGAAGGAGCAGAATTTCTGAATAGACGGACGAAATGTGAAGTATCCACCATTTTTCGAGAAGAATCAGGACTCCAGATATTTTCCATCAAAGATATAAAAGATTTCACTAAATTTCCTTTCATTCTTGATGTAGTAGTATTTGAATCCTTCATACAAAAACCATTCTGCTGATTGTTTTAATAGTAATGGAAAAGTCTCATTGGACAGTGAGAGGTTAAAAAGCACCGTTAGTGGTTTTGCGAGAACTTTAGCGCAGTTATGTGGGAGAAATGCAGGGATTTTGTCAGGCCCCATTGTGTTTTTTGGTTTGAGTTTTTTTAGGGCAAAGGCAACTTCTTTCTCCGAAAGATTATCGATTCCGAAGCAGTCATAGCCTAGATCATGTGGTGGAAATAAATTGTTATCATTTATAGGAGAATATGAATCATGAAAGAAATCGGCGAACGCGTTTGCAATGCTTCCGGGATCATCAATTTGTTCACATTTATAGTTAAATACGTTAGGTAGTGAATATCATGTTTTTTTTGTTTTTTATGTTTTGCCAAAGAAGTTTCGGGCCAGTGTTAATGTTTCTTTCAGTTCCATGACAGTATTCTTCTCGACTATTTTCCATGTCATGTTTCAAGCGCCTCCTGAGAGATGATAATTTCTCGTACGAGAGTGGGTCATTGGTATTTTTGGAATGATTCCATGTAGTGTGTTTGAGCCTGATACATTTTATTATATCGCCAGTGTACCAAGGCGAGTATGACTTAGGGTTCACTTTTCCCTGTGGGACATGTGTTTCAATGATATAATAAATTTTTGCATGGACTTGCTCAAATGGTGAATCAACATCAGAAATATCATTGAGAGAGCTCCAATCTGCGTTTGCTATGTTTTGGTAAAGTTCAATCAAGTAGGCCCTCTTATAGTTATAGTATAAATCATTTGAATTGACTCTATTACATTTTTCTTTGTACGTATAAAAAATAATGAGTAGAGAGGGATGGCGCGTATCTCCGTTCACAAGAATATCAGGTGCGTGGTTCACCGTGCATTCGAAATTGGAAAAAATTAGGTCAAGGATCCGGTCGCTCAAATTTTTCATTGTGTTGGGTTGGTCCAAGCCTATGAAGTTGCAAAAATTTGAAACAGACGTGATATGTGCATTTATATGACCATTTACGAAGTGATAGGCGTATGCGCTTATGTTGAAATCTCCAATGATCATGGTATTTTTGTTATGGATAAAATCGAGGGTGCTCAATATCTCAAATAATGAATCATAGGTATCTGATGATGTGCTAGGCGGAATATAAAGGTAATAATATAATATGTTTGAAACCCTATTGTTATTTAATACCTGAGATGTCTATTAGGTGCAGTCTCTGATGTCTCTTTGTTCTCTTTCACATAATATTATTGATTGGTGTTATTATTGCGGAGATTTAAACTATGCATTACTCTGGTCAAAGAGAAGGAAGTCATGAGAAATGACTCGAATGGTATTATATTTCATTTAATCTGATGAACAACATGAAATATTTCAAAGATGATCCGTGGGAGTCTAACAAAAAAAACAGATAGCCCGGCCAGTCGGAAAGGTAGATTTTAGATCAAATTGATTTTCAGAATGGCAATCCATCAATCTTACTAACGAATCATGTATCAGAAAAAATGTGAAATATTTTCATTGGGGCACCGAAGCAGCATTTGTATTTTTGTATAACCGAGAACTCGACGATCAAAAGCTGAAGAAGTCAAATCTCCTTGAACGCTTCCTATTTTTTCTATGTAATCTGACACCGAAAATTGAATATGTATATACGGATCACTTGTGACACCTCTGATGTACGGAAGATAGATGACTGTGCTTTGTTGTTACCCTTCAGATGTCTTCGTTCTCCGGAGTAGTTTCAATACTTCTTCTAGGAGTTTCCTGGGATATCCATTCCGGTGGAGGTCCTCTCTGATGTGGTTTAATTCGGCATCTAGTGACTCCACGTCGTTGCATATGTGCGTTGCTCTCTCTACGGAGGCGCGCAACTTCACGCACCACCACACCGCGCGAAATTACGCGCACTACACATGGCGGAATTGCACGCATCATTGCGCCGACAGTCATATAAATTGGTAAGTAGCACTGAACTTGTCAGTATTCACCTGAAGACGATTGCAGATACAAGCATTCGAAACGTCGTGAAAACCTTTAAAATACATTCAGACGATGGACGTCCGAAACGATAGTAATCAAGTTACCACATCGTCTACAACCTTCAAACAAACGTTAGATATAATGGGTTCCACACTTTATCCATAACGGACTTTTTTACACCCCACCCCCAAAAAAAGAAGTAACATATAAGAGCGCTCTTCGGGGCGACTTCATTGCCTGGAATGCTTCCAGACGAAGAATAATTACCGTCACCAGAGTTGTAACTTCAATTTCGTGACAATGATCAATGATTGATTTTATTCCGATATAAAGTTTTTCTGAAAGAGAATTCTTATAAATTATTTTTCGAAAAAGGATTACAATATAATATATCAGAGAATAGAATTTCTTCCAATGATTCGGAACCTCAAGTGTGTTAGGCAATTAATACATGGTTTTCCTCTCACTCATACCGATTGAGATTATTCGAAAATTATTATACATAACTTCATGACTTGTTTATAGCTAAAGTGTAATTTCCTTGGCTGATTCTAACGTGCGATGCTGTTGGGAGTACATGAGCTTTCGAACTTCGGAATTATAACTCAACAGGAATTAACTTACCTTCATAAAACGGCTATTGAAGTCAATTATGTTTCTTGGAACTTAGATATGGAAAATAGTTCGTATGTTAATGTCTGAACTGCGGGACTTCTATAGGTAAGTAGTTGAGCTCAATTGTCTAAAATAGAACAGTTCACAGGATAAATGTTCAAATATAAATGATATAAATTGTCTTTAGAGACACGTACAAGCAGAACATATTGAAAATCAACGGAATTCAGAAATTATGACAGAACAACATCCATTTTGAAACTTGATAAAAAAATTCAGTTGAGTCACAACATGTCATAGAAGGACTAGAATTCATATTTAGAATATTCGTTTGAACTATAGGATCCTTTTTCCATTAAGAGGTTTTCAACAGATTTCCTGAATTGTTCCAAACCATTTATTGCTGTTATTTGTGTAAAAATTATGTAAAAATATATAGATACAAAATGCTACTACTATAAATAAATATAAAGTAATCCAATAATAAATGGAAATCGATAAATATACAATAATATACAATAACAAAGTAAAATACAGAAAATACAATAATATGGGAAGAGATATCATGAAAAATAATCAACAAAAATTTTGATTAGTACCAACATAATTGACTTCGGCTATGATGAATGATGAATCATACGGAAATATTGATAATTTTCACCATGTTTTCTATAGACAAATCTTGCAACCAAACTTTATTTTTTTTTTGTAAAGAGAAGTATTATTTATATCTTTGATGGTCTGTGGAACCTGACAGAACAGTTTTGGGGCTGTGTAGTAGAATGACTTCTGACCAATCGTTTTTGTAGTCTTTTCTATAAAAAACGCCTTATTTTGTTTGTGTCTTGGTTATGTTCATGTTTTATGTATTCTAATTCTTTTCCATTTTTATATTGTAAGCAGAGAATCTTATAAAAATGGAGTTTTTTCAGTTCGAGAATAGGTATCTCTTTGAGTAGTTTTTTTGTAGGATATGTACGTTCTTTATTGTAGATAATCTTCAAAAAGTATTTCTGCATTACTTGCAATTGTTCTATATGACAGTTGTACACTCCTCCCCAGGCAGATATTCCATATTGAATATGAGAGTCTACAAGTGAATGGTATAAAATTTTAAGTTCATGTATTTTGAGAAATTTTTCAAGATGCTTGAATGTGTACAGTATTAATCTTAGCTTGTTCAAAAATTCATTCATGTGGATGTCCCATTTAAGGTGGTTATCAATTTCGATTCCAAGGTATGTAGCATACTTCACACATTGGATTGAATACTTCTATAGATTAAAGATTGTCTCGTGAAAGATTGAAGAAGAAACGGAAGGGCAAGTTCTGAGTATTTCTTTTCCTGTTTACGTTCATGAACTTTTTTCTAAATTTATGAAGCAAACATGCCGTTTCTAGGATGACAATTTAGTATATTGTTAATATCTTATTGTCCGAAAAAACTGGTCCTACATGATTCTTGCATTTTTATCTCCAATATAGAGAACCTGGCTACCGGAATCCCAAAATGGAATGCCATAACGCAGATGAGATTCAATAAATGAGTAGTACGCCATTTTTGAAGCTGACCGACCAAGTTCGCGGTATATCACAAAAATAGCAAAGCAACCAGAGGATAATTTTTTTTCAGTGCTGTTATATGTAAGTCAAACGTAAAATTGATATCAATGTGTACACCAAGAATTTTTTTAACGGGTTTGCTTACAATGAGCTTATTTCCCAATGTAATTTGTTCGATATTTAATTTGAATGTGACCAAATTTGTTTTTGAAACATTCAAAGTCAGCTTATTTGTATCACCCAAAATTTGAATTTTTCTAATATCTGTGGAAATAGACCTGACCAAAGCAGTATGATCTTCATTGTGCCAGAGAACTGTGGTATCGTCAGCAAACAATGTTAGGAGTCTGGAGATATCAAGGATAGATATATCGTTGATTTAAAGCAAAAATATTATTTGACCTAGAACAGACCCCTAGAGGACTCCATGTACAATCCTTCCCTTTGCAGAGGTATTTTCACCCATTGATATTATTTGGTTTCTGTCAGTAAGATATGATATGAACCATTCCTAAAACCATAGTGGAAGAGCTTCTGCAACAGAATTTCATGACTTATGCAAGCAAAAGACTTGGAGAGGTCGAGAAACACTGCTGCAGCCGCCTCCTTCTCATTTAGGCTCATGTAGACTTTTTCTAGGGAAAATGACGTCATAAGTGTTTTTTTTTATTTTGATAACCAAACTGTTCTTCAGTTAATATATTATTTATCTCTAAATAGTCCACTATTTTCCGCTTAACCAGTTTTTCGATGATTTTGGGAAGTGTTGAAAGCAGTGAAATCGATCTGAAATTTTCAAGATAATCGGTGGCACTTTCTTTATACAGTGCTTCTCAAAAGTCTCCTCCCCCCCCTCTTAATTTTGGAACGATTATACATAAACAAGTGAAATTTGGAAACTGAATATTATAGGTTGTAAACTTCCCTACTAGTGATGATAGATGACGAAATCGTCAAAGATGACGTCACGAGGCCATTGTGACCAATAATTTTGAAAGGAACCCTACGGCAACCCTATCGAAAAAGCCTATTCAATGATACTAATTTTGTTTGTGTTTATGGCAGTTTAAATGGCTCATTAGTAAACATTAAAATTTAAATTCCATTCAGTATGATATTAATTACAGATCTGAGAATCAGTATCTACTCAAAGAAATTGCTAGAAGTGACCTCCATTTCCTTCCTGACAGTGAAATATCCTATTTTTAAACTCTTCTCGTACTTTTGCAAATGTGTCTATGGAAACAGCCTCACATTCTGCAACAATACGTTGTTTTAAAACGTCAATATTGTCAGGTTTAGTGGCAAAAACCTTCGATTTGAGGTACCCTCACAGAAAAAATCAAAAGGTGTGAGATCCGGTGATCGAGCTGGCCATTCCGTTGAACCTCGTCGTCCAATCCATCTACCACGATACTCGTCATCCAAATACCGTCTTACTGCACCGTAATAGTGTGGAGGAGCACCATCCTGTTGGGATGTTATTTCCAAGTTGACGAATTCATGTGGATTATCTTCCAAAATTTCAAGGATTAACGGTTCTATTGCGTTTTGCAACAGCTCCAGATAAACCTCACCAGTTAAATTAGTTTTTAAAAAAGAGGCCCACCGACGTGGTTTCTCAGGATACCTGCCCAAACATTCACCTTCTGGGAAAATTGGGTATGTGTTTCACGAAACAGGTGAGGATTTGCGTCACTCCAATACCTCACATTCTGTGTATTTACATTTCCATTTAGATAGAAAATACTTTCGTCACTAAAACAAATTGTTCTGACATAGTCTGGCTGTTGGTTAATTTTAGTTTCCATATTTTCACAGAATTCTAGTCTTCGGTCTGGGTCGTCGTCTGAGAGTTGGTGAACCATTTTCAATTTGTATGGATGAAATTTGTTTTTTTTAACACCCTGTGTACTGTACTTCGACTGACTTCACAGGTAGATGCAACGTGAGTTGTTGAAGAAGTAGGATCAACTATTACTTCTGCCAGTATATCAATGTTTTTCTCATCAGAAATTTGTGGTCTGCCAGATCGTTTCGCATCATTAATACTACCTGTTGTTTCAAACTAACCAAGAAGCTCCCTTGAATAAGTCCTCGAAACGGGGCGATCGGAAAACCCCTCATTAAAAATGCGTTCTGCTGCATGAATATTTTGTCCAGTTTCACCAAGAATTAGGATCGCTGCTACTTTATCACCCAAAGCACGTACCATTTCGCTTCTTGAAGCACTTAAACGTTCGGCTCACAACAGTTTAACAAATTATTGAAATGTACAAAAATATTGAAAGTACCAGAATCTGCTAAAACAGTTAAGCGTTCGATCAACAATACACAAATTATTAAATGTACAAAAACTTGGACGATTACAAAAACGTCGAATTAGGGAGACTAACAAAAACATCAGCTTATTTGACAACTATCCATAGGCGGAGCTTCAATTTAGAATTTTAGTATTAACTGATTTAATTCATCACAGCTTTGCGTTTTTCAAAAGCGAGTTGCCAAAACTGCCATAAACACAAACAAAATTAGTATCGTTGAATAGGTTTTTTAGATACCTTTTGAAAGAGGTGTCGCTTGCCGTAGGGTTCCATTCGAAATTATTGGTCACAATGGCCTTGTGACTTCATCTTCGACGATTTCGTCATCTATCATCACTAGTAGGGAAGTTCACAACCTTTAATATTCAGTTTCCAAATTTCACTTGTTTATGTATAATCGTTCCAAAAATAAGAGGGGCGGAGGGGACTTTTGAGAAGCACTGTACAAAGGTATTACTACTGCAGACTTTAAGCTGGAGGGGAAAACACCGGTCGCAAAATAATTATTAATTGCCCGCACTAAGGTGCTTAGAGCTGATTGTGAAAATAACTTATCTGACAAATCGTCTCCACCCGAGGATTTTTTTTCATTTCATTCATTACTAGTTTCAGTTCATATAAATCTGTATCGAATAGGAACAAGGAGTTGATTGGAGAAAATACTTTTTGTGCGTTTTAAAGGAGATTTGCTGTTGAAATTGTATCCCGAGTTAATCGATTTGCTATTGAACAGTAATATTCGTTTAATAAATTTAGATCTACGTTCATTTCTGGATGGGTATAATATTTTCCACATTCCTTTCTGCTCGTTGTTTGCTGAATGTAACCTTTCTTCATGATACTCATCTTTAGCTGCTTTGATCGTCTGTTTGTGGACACGACGGTACTTATTAAGGTATGCCATAAAAAGATCATTATCGCTATAAAACTTTCTGATGGTGTGTAGTGTGTTAGCATCGCAGATTATTCGAAGATTTTTTTATTCCGTTTGTCACCCGAGGTTTTGATTTCGTTATGAAAATTCTTTGTTGAATATTTCAACACCAATTTTTCAAATACATTTATAGGATCTTCTGCTTCATGAATTTCACTCCAATTTGTGGCCGGACAAGAAGTCCGGAATCGCGTATAATTACTTTCGCTATATATCCGACCGTATTCCTTTTCTGCGAGCGACTGGTCATGGTTCGTACTATTTGATATGGGACAAATAACAGCTTTATGACCCGAGAGTCCAGGATTGTTATCTAATGTTGAAACATCTCCAATATTGGTGCAAACGTAATCCATAATGAATGGTCGATAAAAATTTTGAAATACAGCGGGGCTCATCCACATGCATCACCCAATTTAAACAGTCTAGCATGTTGAGTACCATTTGAGTTTCAGTTGATTCCTTGTTTGCATAATTTATGTTAGGATTGCCAGCTGAAATGAGAGATGAGAATGGTCATAATTGAGATAATAGATAATCTAGTCGTTCTATGAAAAGTCTGATCTCTGTTGAGAGGGGCTTATAAATACATACAATATAGGTATTATTCAATTCCGATTGATAGAGTGAAAATTCAAATTGTTTTTCCCCGATCAGATTGTTGAATTTATGTTATTATCTGTATAACAAGACTAAATCATCTTCAGGAATGTATATTGTTTCGTCAGTGTTAAACCAATGCTCTGTTAGTAGCACAATATTCGATTATCCTTGCTGTCCCAAAAATATACTTAGCTCATCGATTTTATTACGTATTGATTGAATATTTAGCAATAATATGTAGAGATAACACTTTTTTTCGCCTGGTTTACAAAAAAGTAAGATTGATTTCCGTCGAAGGAGATGCCGGTGGATGTGGTGGGATAGATAGTATTATTCAACATAGGTTCTATCTCCGCGTTCGCAATTTCCCTCGCTATATTGACTACGTTTTTGTTTTCTGCTGAGTCGCAATTTCTCTGTACACCTTCGTATGATTCGTCCGTTTCGATTGACCATTCTTCTACAGTTCTGTTTTATTTTGTATCTGTTGTTTCGTCCTGGCTATCTATCCAATTTCTAATTGCTGAACATAAATGCCATTTCCCAATTTTCATCAAGCTGTGACCGTCAGCACCGTAGTTGGTTCTGCAAAAAACCTATGGCATTCTAGGATATTAACAAAAGTTGGAAAATGCTTATGTACCCCCCTGGCTAACTCTACGTTATTTTTATAAATCGTATAGACCTGCAGATGTAATTTCTGTCAATTAGAAAATCCATTCATTGATAAATTCCAGATATTAAAGGGGGGGAGAAACTCTACCTAAATTTATATATCTGCAGATAGTGGATAATACTGAAGAATATCACCCTTCGAATTATGAGGGTAATTGAATGTGTCATATCACGTCAATATTAGACTAGAAGAAAATGCACCACGTCTTCTCTTGACTCCACTTGTCCTCACGACATATGAAACTCCAAATTGGGAAGTTGATACGTTTGTGCGATAGACTTGTTCTGTCACTCAAGAAATCACTGTGAGAACATCAATGATACTATCATAGAAATCCCAATCTGGAAATATTTCGATACTACCTCACAAATCTACTTTTATTCTTTGGTGACGATTTTTTCCCATCATACATACATGGCCAAAATGATTTTTCGAGAGTTTTTGTAGCTCAGAAACGCATCATAAGGCTCACATTCAATATGGATTTTTGAGAGAGCTGTCGTCCTAGTTCCATAAAAAATAAAATAATAATATGACCTACCATTTTCATCCTTGAATGTGTAACATTTGTAAAAGCTGGATCAGAACATGAACATAACACTCGAAATAGATATTTTTGCAAATACCACAATATCGGACGTCGAAAACTCCACCAGTACGATGCTATTACTTGATCTAATCGAGTTGAGTTACCCAATGATGTCAAAAGAGTCAGCAGTGACAAAAATTCCCTTGAAATAACCAAAACATAAATTCTATAGTCACCAAAAATTCTCAACTGACAATCTTTCAAAATCATTTGAACCGTACTGTTCTTGGCTAGCCTGTCTGGAATGCACATAGGCAATATTTACGGGCCCCACTACAGCAGAGGTGATGCTGACCTTCCTTCCAGACTGCACCAGACATCAAATTCGAAAGCTGGAAATCTGACTTGATATCTGATGATTCTGGAATATATTCTCCTGGAGTCCAGATATAGGCTATCAGATATTATGCCAGCTAGGTACAACTTTGAAGTGAATCATGAAGTGGTTATAAACAACCACCACATATTCAAAACGGTCCACAACTAGAATTTTTTTATCAGTATGGTATACTGATGGTTCCAAGTTTCAGGCTTTCAAAACACCTAGGAAAAGCCCCTTTCTTGAGCAGAACGCCATGCTACGTGTGCCCAAAGATTATCTGCATGAGGCTCCAGGATCTACACATAGCCAAGCAGAAATATTCGCTCTAAAGTCACACACTTATGTGTCTAGACTGATTTGGGATTGCCAACTCTTCCTTAGACAACTGGCTGAAAACAATCGAGTCACTCTGATGTGGGTGCCAAGTCATAAAGGAATCGAAATAAATAAGGGTGCAGACAGCCCAGCCAAGGAACGTTCTGGCCCAGAATCCTTCTGTGGTCTCTCCAAAGCCCACATTAAAGAAGAATATTGGTGCTGGAAAACTGGCCAAGAGAAAGAACCACTGGAATAAGGTACCAGGACAAAGACAAGCGAATAGGCTCCTGATCTTTTTAAATTTGTATCTAATAATAATAATAATAAATTTATTATCCACATATTATACAATAATGTTACAGAGTTATTACAATCTTTGACATATGGATAAATGGCTACAACTGGTTCAGTTGTGGACGCATCCACCCCTGTTCTTCCACCAGTGCCAGTGAACAAATCGAGTAACTAAATTTGAGTAGCAAATGATATTTGAAAGAGAAGGAGAACTAGAGAGAGAGAAAAAGAGAGAACTAGAGAAGGAGAAAGTAGAGAGTGAGAGAAAATAGGTGAGGGGGGGGGGTGGAAAAAAGAAATGTGTAAACAGTTGTAAGATTATTTTCGTGATGACAAAAGATATTTTCTGTATTTAACTTTGGATGATTTTGTAGAAGATGATAATAAAGAAGGATCTAATCTATGCAAATTGTTGACACAGTCCGCGACGCCATAGGAGAACGATCTCTTGAAAATCATTTTCTCATGCCTCGGCACACGGAGAAGGTTTTTTTTCGGATATTCAAATCATGAACATTTGTCCTATAAGTGAGTTTGTTATGTAAGTAGGGGGGTGTTTTTGTCATATAGATTTTATGAGCAAAACATGCAAAATGTAAAGTTCGACGGTTATACATATTCAACCATTTCATTTCCCTAAACTTCCCGGAGATGTGGTGATATTTTCTTATTCCATGAACCAGTCAGACACAAGAATTTTGAAGTTTCTGAATTCGTCTAGATTCATCACTGTCTAAGCAGGGGCCATAAACTACATAGCAGTGATTGAAGTGTGATAATACAAGTGAATCACATAACATTTTTTTCGGTTCACACGAGAGAAATTGTCGTTGAGAATAAATCAGTTTCAGTGTATATTGTATCATTCCGGATTTCTGAGACAATTATGGACCAGAATGTGACATTTTACAAAGTTTTCACGCTTACTAAATTTTTCAAGAGTCACTTTTAATATTGCATCTAGGTGGCCATGATCGGACGTAAACTAATCTGAGGACATCAGGTGATGTCAGAAAATTACAATCGCAAAGTTTTAGTGACCAGTGTGATAGATGAAAATAAGTCAAGTTGAAAAAATTACTATTTTATTTCTAACTATTATTTTTCAAATAGCGACCATTTTTTGATAAGCATTTGACGAATATAACGATACTAATTTATTTACGACCAGATTTGAAATAGGAACATACATTTAATGTTACCAAAGAAAATACCGTATAATAATTTATTTACTTTTGTCAAGTGAGCCATGGATAATTCATTTACTTTCACTGAAGTAAATTAATCAAGTTAGAAATATAAAAAAAAATATTAAAAAACCGAAGAATACGCTTTTAAAGCACTAAAAATTAAAAAATAATTCTAATATTCAACGACGATGAATATTCAAATAAACCCCCACTACCTTACAAGATATGACGACATCGATCAAAAAAATTGAATGAAAAGCTATTTTTTCATATAAAGAATTAAAAGCCCACACTTTTCTGAGTTCAACTAAACCACACACGTCATATGTAACACTATAAGTTACAGTATACTGATTATAAAGGAAACAGGTTGTCATATTTCTTAACACTCCTTTCATTGATTACTATCGTTTCGGACGTCCATCGTCTTAATGCATTCAAAAGGTTTCCACGACGTTTCGAATGCTTGTATCTGCAATCGTCTTCAGGTGAATACTGACAAGTTTAGGTGCTACTTACCAATTTATATGACTGTCGGCTCAATGATGCGTGCAATTCCGCCATGTGCAGCGGTGCGTGTTATTTCGCGCGGTGTGGTGGTGCGTGAAGTTTCGCGCCTCTGCAGCCCGCCAGAAAGAGCAATCAGGGGGTTTCCATACGTTCTTGATCTCAACGCTTGGTTGACTAAAGGCGTTATTGGCTTCGATGTAGGCAGCCTCTTTGAACTTCCGTTTGAACCAATGCTCCTCTCTATGTAGAACACATGCGTCGTCCCATAGAACTCGATGGTGCTCAGTCCAGGCGTAGTCAGCGATTTCCGATTTTGATTTTCTCCACGTTGGGTCCATTTCTTTTGCTCATCCAATCTTACCGATAACGGTCTCTTTGTCTCTCCAATGTAGGAATCTCCGCATTCACATGGAACTTCATAAATGCAATTCTTACTGATTTCATTTTTGTTGTCAGGTTTGGTCTTGGTCAGGAAACTCCGTAAAGTACTGCCGGATTGGGAGCAGCTCTTGATGTTGAACTTGTTTCCGATCCTTCTGATCTTCTCGGAGACACCTCTGATGTACGGAAGGCAGATCACTGTGCTTTGTTGTTGCTCTTCAGATGTCTTCGTTCTCCGGAGCTGTTTCAATACTTCTTCTAGAAGTTTCTTGGGATATCCATTCCGGTGGAGGTCCTCTCTGATGTGGTTTAATTCGGCATCTAGTGACTCCACGCCGTTGCATATGTGCGTCGCTCTCTCCACCAATGTTCTCACGATCCCTCTCTTCGTCGAATTCGGATAGTTGGAGCTTTAACTGAGGTACTGCCTCGTATGTGTCTCCTTTCTGTAGACGGAGGTGCAAATTTCATTGCCTATTCTCTCAATGTTCACATCAAGGAAGGGTAAGGCACTGTTGGTTTCCATCTCCATCGTGAACTTGATCAAATCCCTGATTCTGTTAATTTCTGAGAAGAAATCCTGGAGATGTTCGTCTCCGTGATTCCATACAATGAAGGTGTCATCCACGTACCTCAACCACAGCTTTGGTTTGTATTCTGCCTCCCGTATAGCCAATTCCTCGAACCACTCCATGTTTATGTTGGCGACGATTGGAGAAAGGGAAGATCTCATCGGGAGTCCGTCGACTTGAGAGAAGAATCGGTCCTTTTCCTGGAAATATGAGTTCTGTAGGCAGCACTGCAGTAATTCCAATATTGCGTGGGTAGGAAGGTCAGTCCTCCCGTGCAGCTGGTCATCCTCTCCGAGTTTCCTTTTGATGATACACGTTTCGTAACATTTGAGGAGTTATATTTCTAAATGCCCGTAGAATTCTTTCTTCTGAGATTTCAAAAGTGGCTGGGGCCGTTACATAGTAAACCTTTTCTTCAATATATCCACAAATAAAGAAATCGAGCCCAGTGAGATCCGGTGAGCCGGCAGGCCACCGTACTGAACCGTTGGTTGCAATAACTTGATTATTAGAATACTCTATCAAGTAATTAAGAACTGATATTATGAAGGGGGTGCTCCATCTTGTTGGAAGTGAATTCACCGCGAAACTGCTGGAGGTAGATCATCAAGATGATCTTTGATTTCATTTTGAAGAAAACCTAAGTACCTCACCCCCGTTAACTGACCTTGAAACAATATTGGCCCAATTATTCTGTTTTCAACGGTACCAGCCCAGACATTCACGACAAACTTTTCTTGAAAATTGATCTCTCTCATTGCATGTTGATTTTGTTGGGCCCAGTCCCGAGTAATTTGCACATACCATTATTTGTAAATCGTGATTCGTCGGAAAATAGAATAAAGTTGATAGAGTTTGGGTTAACTCTATGATTCTGAAGTAGCCAATCACAAAACACTACCCGTCTATCTGTCATCGTCAGCATACAAATGTTGATGTAACTGATATTCAAATGCTCAATATCCGTACTTTTTCAGTATTTTTCTTGGTGATTCGTGACTTATCTGCATTCCTTGACTAATTTCTCTTGAAGATACCGTTTTATCAATCTCAACCATAGCAAAAACATTAATTTCAGTCTCTTCATTTATAATGAACCTCTGTTCCGCCTCTCGATTTCTTTCTTCTCAACATACGGAAAATACTGATGGGCTGGATGTTGCCGATTAGGATATCTCTGAGCATACAACTCAGCAGCATTCCTTGAATTTCTATGACATTCTCCAAATATTAATAACATATCCACTTCTTCACTTTGAGTATACATTATTTTGAAAAAAATCGAACTGAAACTCAACGAAAATCAAGGAACTTTTACTGTATGCTCATGGAGCTTATGTCACTGTCTTCAGTGAAAGTGACTCTAAAGAAATGAAGTGGGCGTAAAAACTTTTTAAAATGTCACATTCTGAAACTGGAAGTGACCGGAAAGTGGAAAATATGCAAAAACTCTCTTCTTCACTTATCATTTACCTATACCAAATCTCATTATGATATTCTAGAAGTTATGACCTGTCTAATAGATTCGTTTTTTTTTTTTTTTTTTTATATGTTCCGGTTCCCACGAAAAGGGATATCCTGTAATGTTCACCCGGTATATATATTTTTTTTCTTTATTCAATTAACGTGTCTTAACTACAATGGTTATTGAGACGGGTACAATTTTTGTTACAGTATCATTTGTTACAAATATCTAGGGTATAACATTTGAGATATTACAGTTCTGGTTGTTTCAACGAATTAGATTTTATCATAAAGTTTAGTATCTTTTAGAAAATATATGATTTTACAATAGGAATTGGTTACACTGAGAATCCCTATTTCCTTGGATTTCATGCTTTATTCTCATATCTTGGTTGTGCGGGCATTCTTCGAGTATATGTTCAACCGTCAGTTGGGTACCGTTGCATTGTTGACAGAACGGTGAATTTTCTGAGCACATCAGGAAACCATGTGTAAGACGTGTGTGTCCTATTCTGAGTCTTCTTATGATTGTTTCATCTCTTTTTTTCATTTTGGGCATGGAAATAGCTTCGATCGACTGTTGGATGGTGTGTAGATGTGTGACCTTTGTATCCCAGGTATTTTGCCACTTTTGTCGAATGCTTCTTTTGAGGATTGATTTTAGATCTGTGTGGAGCTGGATATGTATTAGAGGTGAATCTGACAGTGACGCCTCTTCGGCAGCTCGATCGGCTAGCTCATTTCCGATGATTCCTATATGTGATGGGACCCAAATAATAGTTATGGATACTCCTTTCTCAGCCAGGTCCTGGTAGGATTTATGTATATTCTGGACTATGGGGTGTTATGTGTAGATGTCATTTATTGATTGGATGGGAGAAAGAGAGTCTGTGCATATTGCAATATTTTGATGATCATTTGAACACATCCTGGAAGCTTCCGAGATTGCGTAGAGTTCGCCAGTATGAACACTGCAGATGGGAGAAAGCCTTCGTTTAGCCAATGTCCTTTGTGATGTGACTACTGAGCAGCACACATTGTTTTCGTTTTTGGACCCGGTATATGAAATGTCTGAATTACTGAAATTCATTGGTGTGTTTACTTTCCGTATAATGATCTTCAAAAAAAAAAGATGTTTCTGTTAACCATATTTCAATCAGTCAATATCAATTATCCACAACGAACAAGATGATGGAAATACCAAGAGCTCTTACTACGAAATTAATTTGACATTTGAATCACATTGGCCTTAGTTTTCATCTCAGAAACAGAGTACGATAATGAATTAATTTCAATGGTCCTTAATATTTTAACTTCACTTCGGTAATAAAATACTTAACAGACACCATTTTCAAACGATGCAGCCGATCATATTGAATATATATGAAAAAAGAAAGAGAGAAAGTTATATTTGTTACGAATCCAAGGAAGCCACCATCCGCCTACAGCTGTTTCATGGTTTCCCAATCATCAGAACGGCTTGTAGTCTTTCTCAAATTCGTACCAAAAATCTCAAAGTGCCAATACCTATCGGCAAGTATTTATATATATATATATATATATATATATATATATATATATAATATATATATATATATTGTTATGTTATGAAAAACCAGTTATATATATTAAAAGGAAAAAACCCACAAAAGAATAATTACTTTATAGCTATTAGTTTCAAGAGATTGATTTTACATATTTTGAAATTCTATTTCCATTATTGAGCCTCTGTATAATATGAATAGATAAAAATATTCAAATACTACAATACAATCGATTTCATACACTGTCATAATGATTACAACCCATAATTATTCAAAAGACAACAAGAAAGGTCTAGATTTACAAAATCATCCTGAATAAAATGTGATCCACAAAATTATAAGCTTGAAACATACAGTATATGAAATTGTATCTAACTAAAAGTAGCCAATGGGAGAACAGCAAACTTCTTGATGACAATAGCCAATCAGGGAACAGTATGGTCAAATGTAAGATAGGAAATTGTGAGAAAATAAGAACGAGAAAGTGTCAGAGACAATTATCACTGAAATTGTATATAGTTTATAAGAAAGTAAAAATAGTTTATTTATAAGTTTTGACAAATAACCTCAAACAGTGAAAATGTGACAATATAGTGCGCGAATTCAAAAATTCAAATCGAAAGGAATGAGGAAAATTGGTATCCTAGAGACGGAAAACAAAGCCACGAGGAGATCGAAAATAATTTAGAAAACGAATGCCACGTTTTTGTTGGGAGAGAAAGAAAAATTCATTAATTTCAACATAATAAGCAGGAAACCAACATCACCTTATTTGTACACCATATACAAGTATTCAAAGCTGATTTCTGAATTTGTATGGTTCCTTCTTTTTGGTATTGGAGTTCCTGAGAGCATTGGAGTGAAAAGGAATCCAAATCCTGGTGTGTATTGAACAGCGACAATTCCAGACAGGTATGAACTTTCCTAGTGCACATCACGAACTGAACAACTTCACTAATAACTCATATTCCATCAGAAGAACTTTATTTCATTTGATTTCGAACTATTAAAGAAATTTTCACTTTCAAGGTAAAAGTGAGGTTGTGTATATTTTACCCATGAACTTTTCTCATGATTATCCATGAATATTTGATGATTCACCATAGAATAATTTATCTATCGTAGGCCAGGTGAATTTGAGTTTTCCTGAATAAAGGAAATAATTGCTTTTAGATACTTTGTTGCTTATTTTCCACAATTATCAGTAATCATATTTATAAACACTGAATAGAAATTTGACATCAAGCAGTGGCTAGTGGCTCAATTGCCTGAACCGGCTATCTGAGACAAGAGGCGTACCAACTGAGCTTAGCTGTGGTAAGGAAAGTGATAACAATTGGCAGCAACGTGACGAGAGAACAGTGAAGTTAGCTAGCAATTATTATTACATCATACAAAATATTATACAAGGCGGAAATCCTTATCTATATCATAACAATTTGGCTCACAAAGAATAGCGGAAATTATTAGCAATTCTCATTATATAAAAACAATTTATATTTGCAAATTATCATTATATTACAATTGGCACCCAAAACGTGGGGCGAAATAATAACAAAATAATTTGTTATATCATCATTACATAACAATATATATATATATATATATATATATATATATATATATATATATATATATATATATATAAAATTAGTTATTTTTGTTTTTGGGGGTTTGGTTCGTATCTTTTTTCTCAGGTGATAATTTCATTACATGATCAATGATTCGACTGTGACCACAGTCTTCTTAGGGGAATTTTTTGGGCTACAACAATGATTTGATTTGTCGGACGAAAGGTTACAAGTTTTTTTGGACTCACCTGAAGCTATTTAACAGATGGAGCTGAATCATTATTTTGAAAAACAATGACGAACAAACACAAACACCATTGCATATATGCGAGAAAGTGAATATTGACTTGAATTGAACACTATATCAACAAATCATTCTTTCTCGACTCCTCAAATTCCAACCAATTCCTGTGAACACTGCGCGATATCCATAACTTCATCTATTCCAGAAAGTGCCTTGAAGTGATCCAAAGATAATTGACCGTCGCTACCCACTCAGGACACCACCGAGTGACGGAACCACCCATTTCAACCCCTGTCACTCGTGAACATAAAGACGAATTCCGAACGATCCAAATTGAATTTATGTCATGTTCCAACATAGCGGAGGTAGCATAGCCTGCTAGGACCTATAAATTACTGATACCCTGCCCCAATCTCCAATAAGATTAATTCTAATTGCATGCAGTGAACGTGGAATTTATGGAGACGAGTGGAAATGAGACGAGATATATAAATGGGAGGTCGCAGATAAGGAAATATTTACCCTATAGATTTATGATATCGAGCAGCGCGTTCGGGCAATTCATAGATTTTCATTTCGCAATGGGGCTCTGGCAGAAAACATCTTATCGAGAGTTCATATCTTGATATCGCCCAGACATCGGTGGCGCGCTGGGTTTCAATGGCATCAGAAGATCTGGTTTGGAACATGTTCTCACTTATATCGTATGCACTATGGTTTTCAGTCCACTGATTCGAAGGCAATGTTGACGGACATTTGGAATAAAAACAGTGAGTGAGTGAGTGAGAGATGATAGGATATGACGTGTAAATAATAATACTATTAAATAATAATAAAGAAACAAGCGAGCACAGTGGAGTATTTGAGGCAAAAACCTGGTCAAAAATATTTTTTATGTTTTTTACAGTTAAAACTAATGCTGTCGACTTTTGAATTACTTTGTGATTGTAAATACCCTTTATATATATATATATATATATATATACATATATATCTATATATCAGTGGTCATGGCTCCGACCGAGAATGTTGTGCTATCAGCTGAGCTCAATAAATTAAAGAAAAGTGAAATAATCGATCTAGTGGTATCTAAAGTGCTACCTGACAGTGCTTCAGAAAATTTGATTCTTAAAAATTTTGTCAGTGACTTATCCCGTAGTGCCGAATCAGTGGAAAATCCCAGATTCAGCAACGGTGAAACAGCTAACTGTTCTGAATCACAATGCTTGTTTACCTTAAGAAAATGTCAGCAACTTGATCGTGAGTTAATACTTCTCGAGAAATTATGTGATCAAATGACAAAAAGATTACAAGATCAAGAAGAAATAATATTTCTCCTAAAACACCAGATAGCAAATTCTAGTACTTCAAACAGTAATCAACAAACCGTCACTCCGTCTGGGTCTGGCAAAAAAATCTCCAAGCCGAGTAGTTCTACCGAACAAAAAATTAACGCTCCCAAATCTGATATGAATTATCTCTCTGCCAATAAAACAAATGGCACAAAAAAGATAAATGGCAATGACCGGAATCCCCCATCAGCTGTTGATAGACCAGTGAACAATAACAAGATACTACTCACTGGCTCAAGCAAAAGAGCAAATAAAAAAATACAGGGCGTCACCAGTGACAATGATTTGGAATGGTTGTACGTGGGTAAAATCAAAGGTATTATTGATAATGAAGTAATGCGGTCCTTCCTCAACGAGTCCTTCCCTAATCAGGATATCAAGTGCTTCAGGTTGAATACCAAGGGTAAAAACAGTTCATTCAAACTTGGTGTCTCGAAGTCCCTGAAGCAGCTGATCCTGAAGAGTGACCTATGGCCTGAAAATGTGTTAATTAAGGAATTTATGTTTTTTCCGTGAAAACTCTGAATATGATATATCTCATATGTCTCATGATCACTGTCCTAACTCAACAAATCTTGTGATATTTCATCTAAACATTCATAGTATGAGACAAAAAATTGACAAACTCGACTTCTTATTGCAATCACTCGATTATCCTGACGTAGTATGTTTAACAGAGACCTGGTGCAGTGATCATGAAATTAATTCAGTTAATCTCTATTCTTATACCCTCACTGATTATTTTTGTAGAAATGACAAACATGGTGGTGGAGTTGCCATATTCGTCAAATCTTATCACAACTTCAAAATATCTCGCTTAAATATTGATAAAGTCCAAGATATTTTTGAATATGCTGCTACTGAAATAACTGCTTACAATTCTAAATTTCTCATCAGCTGTCATTATAGACCTCCCTCTACTGACAGTAAAATGTTCCTTTCTAAAATGGATGCATTTTTAGATTTATTTCTTGGAAAGCAATATCAATCTATGGCATTCATCTGTGGTGACTTCAATTTCAATTTTCACGTCAATTCCAATGACAGAAACGCAAAGTACCTTCGCAATCTACTAGCTTCATATGGATTAAATCAATGTATTTTTGATTATACGAGAATACAGGGGAACAGTAGGTCTACAGTCGATAATATTTTCTCGTCCACCCCTTGCCAAATTCCCTCTGTTGTCATTCATCCAGATTTTTCCGACCATGCACTCCAAATTATTAAACCTTCAGTTGAATCTTGCACTATTGATGAGCCCCATTACACTCTCAAACGAACGTTCAGTGACCTAAACATTCATCATTTCAAAACTTTACTGTCATGTGAATCTTGGGACTTTGTATATCTGAACAACATTGAGTTCGACAAAAAAATTTCCAAATTCTACTCCTTATTCCTCGATCTATTTGACAAAGCGTTTCCGCCTGTTCTACGTAAAATCAATAACACCCAACTTCCAAAAGGTAAACCCTGGATCACCAATGAAATCATCAATGATGGTATATTTCTTCGTGATGTTTTCAATATGAACAGAATTCAATCTGATGAAGTCATTAATGAGCAATATAAAATCCTGTTGAGGAATCATAGAAAAAAAAATTGACCATTCAAAAAAAGAGTATTTCAGCAACAATTTCTTGAAGCTGATAACAAATCTAAAGTTGCCTGGAATATAATTAAACAGAATACGTCATACAATAATGCGGGCAATTGTTTACCGAACTATTTTGAAACTGATGATGGAACTCGGGTTCACGGTGGCCCTGAAATTCCTCAAGTCTTTAATGATTTTTTTGTTGACTCTGTAAAATCTTTAATCAATGATACTGAGCCTGCTGGTGAAGATCATCATGATATAAAAACAAACTCTCTTTTTCTTCATGCTTTTGACGAAACTGAACTTTTTGATATCATCAAATCTATATCGTCTAAGAACTCTAGTGGCATAGATGAATTGCCTGGTAGAGTCTTGTTGACTGTTGCTGAACTAATCATCGAACCACTTACATACTTACTTAATTTGTCATTCCTCGAGGTTCATTTCCCTCGTGTCTCAAACACGCTATTGTGGTTCCTGTTCACAAGAAAATGATAAGCACTTAATCTCCAACTACAGAGGTATTGCATTGCTATCTTCATTTTCAAAAATTTTCGAAAAATCCTATCTAAACAGACTTGTATCCTTCTGTAAAAGTATAACCTGCTCTCTAAGAGCCAATATAGGTTTCAAGCTGGTTTATCAACCCAAGATGCTACTCTTCCTCTGGTAAATCAGGTTTTATCCAAATTTGAAAATGGCGAAAAAACGATCAGTATTCTTTTTGACTTGTCACGTGCATTTGACACCATCAGTCATCAACTTCTCCTCGATAAACTTTATGACATTGGAGTTCGCGGCCAAAGTCTCAAATGGATTGAGACTTATCTGACTGGCAGGTCACAATCTGTTAAGGTTAGGCTCAAATCGGGAATATATTATTCTGAAAATCGTAACATCTCAACAGGTGTTCCCCAAGGTAGTGTCTTGGGTCCTACTCTCTTTCTCTTATTCGTTAACGATATCTCCAATATTAATCAACAACATTGTACTGTACAATTTGCTGATGACACGTCATTCATATTGAGTTCTGCTTTATGTGAAGGGTTATCTGACCAAGCAGGTACTGCAGTTGCAAATATGCTTAATTACTGCTCCAGAAACGGCCTCGCACTAAATAGCAACAAAACAAATACCATTGTTTTCTGGCTTAGAGAAATGGATTGTAGTATATTGGTTAGAGCAAATACTAAATCTATTGTACAGAAACAATCAGTCAAATTCTTAGGGTTGAACATTGACTCCCAATTATCCTGGAATGATCATATTGACTCTCTTTCTAATAAATTATCCAAACATTGTTTCGTTATTTGGAATCTTAGAAATTTTGTCCCCATTAATATTTTATTAAGCTACTACTATGCCTATGTCCACTCAAGTCTAAATTATTGTTAGTCTGCTACGGTAACTGCAGTAGATTGAATGATCTGTTGATTTCGCAAAAAAAGATATTGGGAACCATGTGTTTTAAGAAATATGATGATTCTTGTAAGCAGTTATTCACTGAATTACAAATTCTAACTGTGATATCCATGTATATTTTGAATTGTGTCACTTACATTAAGAATTATTACCACAAGTTTCAGCAAAGGGATACTATCCGCATTGCCGCTGGTTATACTCTTAGACAAAATTATAATCTGATAATTCTGTTTACAAATTAACATCTGTATCAAATGGACCCCATATTATGTCTATAAAAATATTTAATAAACTTCCAATATTCATTAAGGAAATGTCTAATCCCATCAATTTCAAAAATAGCGTTAAAAGCATTCTCTTCAAAAATGCCTTTTATTCACTAGATGAATATTTTCAAACTGATCTGGCTGCTTGACATCATGATTGTTTGCTTATTTACTATTTTACTGTGTATACTATATATATGTATGTGTGTATGTGTGTATATGTGTATATATGTGTATGTATATATATGTATATATATATTATATATATATATGTGTGTATATATATATATTTATTTTTTTAATTGTTTTATATCATTATCTCCTACCACTACTATTGAATTATTTTTATGTACATTCAATATCTTTTTTCTCACATGTATATTCCATATTTTATCTTTTTTTTAACTCTTTTTTTCTTGTGTATTTGCGATTTCCATGCTTGTAAAAAAGTCTCAGGAAAATAAAGTATTATTGATATATATATTATATAAATATATATATATATATAATATATATATATATATATATATATATATTATATATATATATATATATATATATATATATATATATATATATATAATATATTATATAAATATATGATAAAGATTGATTTATAGAAATCTTTTTTAGGAAAGTGAGTATATATATATATATATATAATATATATATATATATATATATATATATATTTATTTAATATATATATATATATATACTGGTAAACAAAACGGAAGAAATTCAAAGGGAAGTGTTAACCGTAGACAAGGGTCGGGCTCTTGGTCCTCATCAGTACGGTGAAGAAGTGCAAGGATAAACAACACTTGGAAGAAAACGATAAATCAACGGAGTCAACAAGTGTTTTTCATCCTTGCACTTCTTCACCGTACTAATGAGGGCCGAGAGCCCGAAACACGTGTCTACGGTTAACACTTCTCTTTGAGGGCTATGTCCATTGAATTTCTTCCGTTATATATATATATCCATTTTTTCGAAATTTTTTCTCTGAAATGTCAAGTACTGGAAGGTCTACCTTGGGACAAAATTTGAAATGTTTATTCCAATTTTCAGGGCATACTACGATATGTTTTCTTAGTCGAAAATCTAGATTTTTTATTAGCGATTTTTTATTGAAAAAGTCACGACGCCACTGGATTCAGAGAGCCTCTAAACAGATGCGACCAAAATTTCATGGAAAAATATTCATTAATAACAAAGTAATGACAACTCAAAAATTCGAAAACTCACACAGCTAACAGTCACAAAAAACACCCTATATCAACAGATATAGCCATGAGAATATTTTTTTTAGTATTTCAACAATGAAGTGCCGCCAGATGAGAAAAAAAACAAATAGCGTAAATTTTTGTAATGAAAATAACGGAATTACATTCTAGTTTTCACGCAAATTAACTAAAACTAAGACCTAATTGATTTTTCAATTTAAATCTTAGTTGCCATGGAAATGATATTACAGTTTGACACTTGTGAATGATTTAAATGTACTATTGTCAACAATATTCACCTTACAATTCCTCGAATTATTTTGTGTCATGGCTGTAAGATTGAGCGTAAGAGAGAAAATTGAAATTGTACGCCTTTCGGGAGATGACGTTAGAAGTGCTAGAGAGGTTTGTAGAGTATTTAATGAGAGACATCCAGATCGTCCTCGTATTAGCTGTGGTACGGTAAATAAAATAGATAAAATATTAAATGAAACTGGTGCAGTATCAAAAATGATGTTAAAAAGTAATCCTGTACAAAGACGAAACAGGAATGACAGGAATGATCAAATCATTTTAGATTATTTCGGAAATAATCCTAATGCCAGTATAAGGAATGCCACCTTAGATTTGAATATTCCACGAGAAACTATTCGGAGATGTCTCAAGGCGAAGAATATTAAACCTTCCAAGCCAAAATTTTTACATACACTGCAAGAAGGCGACGAAGCAAGACGTCTGGAATATTGTTTATGGGCCCAAGGGGAATATTCAAACAATATAAATTTCCTACAAAATATTTAATATACCGACGAAACCACTTTCACTACAAATGGAGTAGTGTCATCACAGAATTGTCGCTAGTGGGCAGCGAATAATCCTAACTGGGTAATAAACTGTAAAAGCCAGTATTCCCGAAAAATCAACGTCTGGTGTGGGATATTGAACGAACGAATTATTGGTCCTTTCTTTTTTGAGGAAAACATTAATGCGCAGAGGTTTCTAGAATTTTTAAACACAGAGTTTTGGGATGCTATTCACGAGCTGCCAATCAATGAACGATCAAATTTAATTGTCCAGTTAGATGGGTGTTCAGTTCATTATGCCAGAGCTGTGAGGCAATGGCCGTGGTAGTCCGTTTATAGAGTGGCCACCCAGATCTCCAGACCTCACAGTTTTGGACTTTTTTCTCTGGGGACTTCTCACACAAAAGGTTTACAAAAACCGCTCAAGAGATAGAAATGAACTTTGTGCAAGAATTCGACAGGTATGTGCAGATATTAGGCCACAAGAACTAAGGAACGTAATCAGAAACATTCGTAAGCGCTATGACAAATGTATCGAAATACGTGGTGGATAAGTAGAGGCTACTAGAATATGAGTTTGAATTAATTGTTGCACTGAATCGAAACATTTCAATAATTAGTTTTCATAGTTACGTTAATTAAAAATTTTCCTTCATTATTAGTTGAATTGTGTGAAGTAATTCCGTTATTTTCATTAAAAAAATTTACGCCATTTGTTTTTTTTTCATCTGGCGCCACTTTATTGTTGAAATCATAAAAAAAAAAAATATTCTCATTGCTATATCTGTTGATATAGGGTGTTTTTTGTGACTGTTAGCTGTGTGAGTTTTCGAATTTTTGAGTTGTCATAACTTTGTTACTGATGAATATTTCTTTATAAAATTTTGATCACATCTGTTTAGAGGCACTTTGAATCCAGTGGCGTAGTGATTTTTCCAATGAAAAAATCTCGATTTTCGACTAAGAAAAAATATCGTAGTATGCCCTGAAAATTGGAATAAACATTTAAAATTTTGTCCCAAGGTAGACCTTTTAGTACTTGACATTTCAAAAAAAAATTATTAAAATCTATTCACAACTTCAAATTTTAGGGGGGTGTCTCCATTAAAAATGGGTCACACTATATATATATTTGGCTTGTTTTTCTTGGGTTTTAGGTTCGTGGATCTGACTTTCATAAATCAATTACAACTTTGTTTTGGTATAACACGTGTAATTCAATTCTTTCATCAATTAATATCACCAGATCGTAAAGTAAACAACTCAATCACTACCTTGTTATGGATATGAAACAAAAAAACATAACAAACTAAGAAGGTCCAAACGAGTCCTATGTTTGAAGAGTTGTAATGTTTGTAATCCTGATGAAGACGAGGATCCTCCCGTCGAAACGTAGAAACGTATGAATTACACGTGTTATACCAAAACAAAGTTGTAATTGATTTATGAAAGTCAGATCCACGAACCTAAAACCCAAGAAAAACAAGCCAAAAATTTAGACGAGGATCCTCCCGTCGAAACGTAGAAACGTATGAATTACACGTGTTATACCAATGCCTATTTCAGGTTCAAGAAATTACCACAATATATATATATATATAATATATATATATATATATATATATATATATATATTGTTGAATTTGTTTTGACTATTGGATTTCATCAATTTCCTTAATTCCTTAAAATCCCTGCATTTCTTAATATTCGGAATTTCCTTAATATATATTCATATACCCACCTCTACTTGCCTGACAAGAAGGAAGTGATAAAGAAGATGACGGAGATCAGAGTTCAGGAGAATTAGATTGAAAAAGTTAATCTTCACGCAAAAACTAAGATTCCTGTAGTGGCTTAACTTCAGTATATATTGAATGTAATATATTTATATATATATATATATATATATATATATATATATATATATATATATATATATATATATATATATATATATATATATATATATATATATATATTAACTTTTCAATCTAATTCTCCTGAACTCTGATCTCCGTCATCTTCTTTATCACTTCCTTCTTGTCAGGCAAGTAGAGGTGGGTATATGAATATATATTAAGGAAATTCCGAATATTAAGAAATGCAGGGATTTTAAGGAATTAAGGAAATTGATGAAAATCCAATAGTCAAAACAAATTCAACAAAGAATTATTCAGGTTGATATGATCATTAAGCAAATATTGTGATTTTGTGGATTTATTATTATCACCCATTATTAGTTCTCCATCAGAAGGATAGACATAATTGTCAAATTGAAATAATTTTCAGTCAAACAAATATTGAGCAAATCTAATAGAATAAAAAAATAAGAAATAAGACAATAAACAATGTAATCCATCATTATTATCATAATATGAATTTAAGTTTTATTCTATTCCTAACGTTATTTGTGTGGTTGAGTTCAGCACTGTATTTATATCTTAAATCTTGTTTCCTTTTTCTGAATAACAGAACTGAGTTAATAATTATTCATTTAGAAACGAAGCCCTTTCCTTTTTTAACTCGTGAACCTGATTCAATTTTGAAATATTAATGGCCAAAATATTTCGTGCAATGTATCTTGTGGAAATTCATCAATAAACAATCAGAGATGTATATTATATTAAATTGAGAAAAAAGCTGTTTCAACATAATTCAATCAGCGGAGTCAGATTCATCGTTTGAATCCTCTGGGTCATCACTGCTTCCGATTCGTGCATTTTCCGCATCGGGGTTCAGAAGACTTGTAGTTTCCGCACAGAACGGCTTACTCTTCTTACGTGGTTGTTGTCTACTGCTATTCGAAAATGGGTCAGACGTTAGTAAAAGTCCATTCCCTAGCCTATTGCATTTCAATCTGCCAAATTATCAGGAGAAGTTCTTCTGCCTATAGACTCTGAAGTGCTTATTGCGAGCTTCATCAGCCTCTCCAGAAAGCTGTCCAATGGTGGTATGGAGTGCGAAATAACTGTTGCACCATGCATCAGGATTTTATGTAGAGTGGGCGTCATTGGATACCAACCATACAGCTGCACGTTCAGAGAAGCAGTTTCGAATTTTTTTGCGTCAATCGCATGAACTTTTGAAATTGTATCCAGCAGGATCACTCTGAACCTGTGGATCAATGTTTAGTCTATTTCAGTGATTCGAGAAGCAACATCCGGATCGGAAAAAAATCTTCTGGAAGTATTGCCATCATTGGTGTTCCCGAACCCTGCTTTTGGTATATCTACTAAAAGACCCATTTCCTTTTGAAATGCTTTTTGGATTTTTTATTTCCTCTCTTCCACATTTTTTTTTCCTCAGCTGATCTTATTTGCCATTTCATGATGGTGAAGTTGTAGGAGAGATGAAGTAAAGATTCGAAGAATCTAATTCTTGCATGAAGAATTGATAGCCCGAATTTGAGACTTTCGGAATCCACTCCAATTCCTTATTCCAAATTATTGAAGTTTTTGGAGGTAAGTCCACAAATATAGCACCTCATAGTCGATGATGTATTGGTGGCTGCGTTGCATACCTTTGCGTCCAGCATTGTTGGTAACAGGTTATATGTGACGTACATCATTCCGTTGGCGATTGATATCTCTGTTTCATTTAAATTTTCTCTTTTATTTCAATATGAATAATTTCGTCATTAGTGATATCTTTGGTTTCATGAATGAATCGTATTCTAATTAGTCTATAGAACCTGGGAGATGAACGCACTGGATTCTGCCATATATTTCCATTTCGTCCATTAGTGATTGCTTGTAAACGTAATGTATGAGGAACTCTGAAATATTTTGCGTTGCTATGTGTATCATTTTCGATTTTTGTTTGTATTGTGTTTGCTGGGATCCATCACAGCCCCATTTTAGGATTAGTTCAAAATGTTTCTTTTCTTCTTCAGTGCAGCTTTCTATGACGTCCTCTGAATACTTCCCCAATCGGAAAGATGTGTGGTTGAGTAAATTTCGCAACATAACTTCCGCACATATTTCTGTCACTCTCATTGAGTGCTTCTCCGGACAGCAGTCTTTTTTTGCTTTTTCTATCAATGAATAGCAAGGATAGGTTTTTTCATTTGCGCTGTTAGTATTTCCCATTGTCTTTCACTAAAATCTACTTCGACAAAAATAGCTGAGGCCTCAGATGGTGTGTGCTTCTTCATTTCATTTAAATTTGTTGAAGAAATCATATTTCGGAAATTTTTTAGCTCTTGTTGGAGTCAAAGAATTTTATTATTACCAGTCTTTATTTCATCCAGCATGTTAACTCATTCGAGCAGCATTAGTTAACTCTTCCGTAGATACGTTCTATCTTGAATCTTTTGCTGGATTCTCCGAATTCCTTTGATGGCCTACCCGGTTTCCCTATAGTCCTCATGGCAAATTTATGGGTGTTTTCGAGACACTGTTCGTTTATTTTCAGAAAACGTTCATGCGTATAGTTTACAGCTTCCCATCTTCGTTTGAATACACACTTGAAATGGCTCAACGTGTGTTTTAATCTGTCCAGTTGACTTTCAGGACATTTTGTGAGCTCTATAATTGTTTTTTCCAAAAACACCATCCTATCATCAGTATTATTTTGGGGCATTCTTGCATTATATCGCATAACTGCTTTTTAGTCATATTCCTGAAATTCCCAATGGGATTTAAAAATAAAAAGAATCTATTGTAAACCATGTTACATACCAATACGATTATCATCAGGTTTGAATGTCTGTGGAACAAAATGGCAGAAAAAATCGGAACCATTTCTTTTGAAATACTCCTCATTTGAAATGATACCACATTGCTCGGAAGTACCCGAAACTCGTACAAAAACTTCTGAATGATTGTATTCAGTAAATAGAATTATAATGGGACTACAAATTAAATGTAGTGCGATTACTAATAAAGTACATACCTTCACCTTCAATATCCATCCAGTTTATCACCCAAACTCCACACAAAACTACTTCTAAACTGCAGATGTAATTTGAATTCGCTGTGTGCAAGACTGGTAATGCCCTCTACTGACTCGATTTCTGAAGTTTTCCTGTTTTATTTTCAATACTCACTATAAAACAATTTAATTTTCTTAATGATTTCTAAATAATTAACTACGATGTAACAATTTTCTGCTCACTACTAGTTCCAGATGAATCGAAGTTTTTTCTGTCACAGAAAAAAGTAAGTAAATGATAAAAAATATTTGTATTGATACGATAGTTATCCATGTCAAGTTATGATATTTTGAATATCATAAAGTAATGCTACTTCCATGTTCTTTTAGGTACGGCAAGTAATGTGCTTGCAGGTTAGTTTATCAAGGTCGCAGGTTCTTAAGGTCTAGAGAACATAAAAAAGTGAGGGAGCCAAGCAGTTCAACAAATTAAAAACAGTAACTATATAACCCTGGCTAGCTTCAACCTGACGGGAAACCACTAAATAACATCAGATTCAACGCAAAACTATTTAATGAAATTCTCAAATATATAATAATCAGAACACAATTTCACTTGAAAATGGGATCCCACTTCTACCCTTGCAAGGATGTAAGAACGTTGAACGATCCCTAAATAATACAAACACGTTCAATACTCTCTTACACGTATAATAGTCAACAAAATATTGCCTATCACTTATACAGCACAAGTAACGATGTTTACTTTCAGTACTTGAACTGCATTACATTTAACATTAGTTCACATGTAAGGCCGATTGCTTTTGTAACCGAAACCAGTTCGTGGAAATTAAAACACAAATGATCCTCTGCGAGGTACTTCGTCCAGATAGAATGTATGATAGACAACTCGAAAAGACATCAAAAGTATCTCTCTGTTCATAAAGCTGATTGATCAGTTCACAACACCGTCCACGCGTTTCCGAACTCGTAGTTTAAGTTGCTATTTGCTTTTCATCACCAGCGCAACACTACGATAATGATAATGTTCATTTATCTGAAGTATGGTACAATATTTTTGAGTGATTTGTAAATAAACTGTTCTCAGCTTGTGCTTGTGATTACCAGGATCATTACCTACTCCTGCCACCATGGGCGCTGTCATAGTTTCATATATCTCCTCCAGCCTAATGCACACAGCGAATGAACAATGAAAGTCTTGAGCAAACTAGAGCACGACTGAGTTCTGACTACCTGTATTCTGCGTGGTGTACCGAGACGGGTACGAGGGGGGTGAAATGTCATTAACAAGTTATTAAGGTAGTTCCGCCACGAGACAGTTGAATTAGAAATTTATTTTCGACGGAATCGAAAAATTTCAGAGGAATTTTCGATTTGAAAGGCGAAAAAAACATTTTTTTTGAAGGAGGGCACTTGCCCCCCCCTCCCTATCGACTCTAGAAAATTTCTTCGTTATAGAAAGTTGGCGACCCAAAAAATGGATGTCCCCGTAAAAAGCAGCAAAAAAAATAAAATAAGACTCGCTTCCCCCCCCCTCCCCACCTCACTAGAAATCCTACGTCATTGGAAAAAATTATCGTTTTTCGAACTTCAATGGACTTTCTTGTAGTACTCTTTTTGATCATTTTGGGGGTGAAGGGGGGGATATCGTTGAAATCGATGGGGTCAACTAGGAGAAGGAGTTTTTTTTCGCGTTCAGACCCTCAAATGGTCCCCCGTCCTCCTTCAAAAAGTCCCCTGGCACAATCCGCATTTCCTTACGACCCCCCCCCCCCTTAGGCTACTTAGGCTACTTAGGCCACTTCCCCGTGGACTATTTTGAATAACGAGAGTAGTTTTGATTATATCTATCAAACTAGATGGTCAATCACTTTGATTTTTTTTCACAATATCTGCGATATTCTGCTCTAGCTCCTACTCATTTTTCATAAACTTCTTAATTTTAGTACTAACGGTAGAATAAATAATGTGCTGTTTGCCTATGCATGGTCCATAAGTTACGTGTTAATTGAGTCAACTTCAATTATATATATATATATATATATATATATATATCTCGGGTTCGGGATGGTGAAACTTGTTAAAATTTTATATAGGTGTCGTTCACATGTTGAAAAATACGTATGCCGAATTTGAATAATTTTCTAATTCAACTGTCTCGTGGCGGAACTACCTTAAACTATTAGAAAAGATTTTCTCATTGGGCTTCACCATACATTGGATTTTCGACTTTTGGCCAGGATTTTAGGGTAAATACTCCTCTGTGCGCCGCCTGCAAGCGCGCTCGCGCCCGAGATTTTATCTTTTTTTGCTGACTGACAGGCTTTGTTCCACAAAATCGTTGACTCGCCATTTTGTTCAAAGTTGATATAACAATTAATATCCCCACAAAAGTTTTGAAGTGTAGTAACGAATTGCACAGTAATCATTTTTTTGTACTTACATTGGAGCAGACTGACCAGCTCTGTACTCATATTGAGCTGACTGACTGCCATAACTTTCATTAATATTCAATATACAATTTATATAACGATTTTCAGGCTTAGTAAATTCTTATCCGGTAGGTACGACAGCTTCGATAATGTACCTGAGACACCTGTTCTCAGTTTCCCTTGACTGACCTCAGTATATTTGTACAAACAGTAAAAAACTTGGATTAGTAAATCCATAGACTTTTTTGTTTAGTTTTAGTTTGGTTGAATTATTACATATTCACTCATTATTTTTTGTTTAGAGGATACTTTACAAATGGGATCAATTGAGTTTATCAATAAATAAAATTTTCTCAGCTGACAACATTTCATGATATCATTATAATTATTATATTCAACAGAATTGATCGAGTTGAAGCAAATAAAGATGAAATACAATGGAGCATATTCAATTGAACCAATGTTTTTTCTACGGGAAAACTTTTCCCAGTGTATCAGCACTGAACCATCTCTAATTACTTTCTGTAGCAGTTGAAGTTCTTCAACTTCCTTAGCACATACATGCCAAATTCAATTAGTTCTTAGTTTAACTCCTACTTACCTCGACGAATGCTCTACGAATGCATAAATTCCACCAATTTCAGAACTGAAAACATATTTCAACCGGCAGTACGAACTTTCGCAAACTTTCTCTAATAAAGATAAATGCAACCAGGAGACTGAGTGTACGCAGATGCATTTGCTGCAAACCGGACTGCAATAAGTTGCAAATTAGATTACTTTTTGCAGTTACTTGGTCGGTTACATCCCATCGAAATAGGTATCCGGTAGAGTGCTTCTGTAAATGAGAAACTTCTTTTAATGAAACTTCGAAATATATTTACTGGTCAAGTCAAATGCCTTGGATTGTTCATTAGTACATATGGGATGAGTTGAGTTGCATTTTTATACTGAACGGATATTCGTAATTTTCAACAGTCGAATCGATTGTTTCGTGCCTGAATGCACCATTTGTCAGGTCTAACTCTGGTTTCCCAATCCCGTTTTTGTAATCTTTGGCCCGTAGCTATGCACCGTCAGCAGATCAAATAATCCAGATTGGAAATCTGACAACGTTGATATTGCAAAATTTTTTGGATAGTTGGAAATGATAAAACGTCAAAATTGTCAGTTTCGATTTTTATTTTCAAAATGACTGATGGTGAAAACACAAAAAGAATCCCCAATTTTTTTCCGGGAGAACAGCAGAGTCTCAAGAGGGTACTCTTAAAACACGCTTATATCATCGAAGACAGAAAAATAAACAAAGTTTCCATTGGTGATAAATCTCAAGCTTGGAAGAGAGATACGGAAGATTTCTGGAAACTGTGGTCTGATGACAGCCAATAAAATCTCCGATTGTACTCTGATGTCCCGCACAAGAATACAGACGCAATGTGTTCAGGTATTGGTTCATTGGGATTAAACTATTATTTCTAAAATGAATAATATAGTAGATAGATACCTGCTAGTAGCCGTTATACCACTACACCTCAAATCACTGAAAAACTATTTATGTAGCCAAGGAGCATTCTCCATAAAATAAGTTGTGTTGGGTGAAGGTGCATGAGGTGGGGTAATCTACTAGCCAACGAGACACAAAGACAGACACTCCCTTGCAGTCATCAACTTACAAATCATTTTGGAATTCAGTTCCATCTTCTATTTTTTCCAGGAAGCTGGGAACTATAGGTTTTGTAATTCAAAATCTCCGAAAAAATTAATAATTGTCCATAGTGTCGAAATAATCACTCCATTCGTAGGCGAGGAAAACCAAAGATGATATCGAGGATATCTAGGTCATCATCTATGAATATTTCGTCCTCCATTTCATCCAGAAATAATGAAAAACTTTTGCAAAAAAACTCAACCCTCAAAATAATAGACGTCATTCGCTAAACCACGCTTCGTTGACCGATTGGAAAATCTGAAGCTTAAACCAGATTTTTCTTGCGGTGCATAATAAACAAGAATCTAATCCAGGTATCCGTAACTAATCCGCGAAATTAGCCCACGGTGCATACGGGCGTCAATGATTGATGATATTTCAATGAATAATTCCAATGAAATTAAATATGTTTACTGTAAGAAGACCCCTCTCGAACTGATGGCTTTAATAAGCGAAATAGATAGGAGCAGTATTGGACAATTATCAAGATACCCACAACAACTGAAAAATGACACAATGTATGATATGAAGGCTGATAATATATCATAACATTCGCCTCGATCTAAAATGTAACAAAATCTCTTAAGTAGTCAGGCGGATGTTCACTTCTTTGTGGGCGTTTATCTTCATTTGAACCAACGGTATCACCATTATCAGTATTTTGATTATCCATTTCATCGCCATTATCAGTATTCTGATACCATGTTATCCAATTGTCCTCTGCTGTACGACATTCGGTATGTGGGGCAAGATGACTGATGGATACAGTTGTTTCTGTTCCATCAGGCAAACATACATGAGCATACCCTTAATTTGATTTTATCAACTTCACTTCTTCAACTGATGGATCATATGTGCTTGCACGAACTTGCTTTTTTATCGAACTCGGACCTGATGATATGAGCCAGGACGGTAGAGAAGATCCATTCAGTATTCTACGAGGATAGATGAACATTCTTCCGTAGGGGGTTTCATTTGTCGACGTATACGAAAGATATCTAATTGAATGAAGTGAATCTTGTAATACAGTTTCCCAGTATTTCGAATCCAAGTTTCTTGAAGCCAGTGTTATAGTTTTTCAAATTATACCATCATACCTTTCAACTTGTCCATTTTCCTGGGGATTATAAGGGGTAGTTCGACTAGTATAAATACCGTGTGAACTCAAAAATATCTTGACTTCGTGAGATATCAGAGCAGCACCCCGGTCAGAATGAATGTAAAGAGGCATACCAACCAAACATCGCAAATAACTGTCTGAGGCAGCTAATGACTGCTTCTGATGCCATATCAGAACAAGGAAAAGCGAAAGGAAACCTGGAGAATTCGTCTACAATTGTGAAACGAAAACGATTCTTGGAAATCGATGGTATGGGTCCTTTGAAACATATACTCAGACGTTCTAGTGGAGCATTATCTTTCACTAGTGTTCCCTGATACTTACAAAAATCGGGTTTCAATTCCGAACAAGTCCTACCTGATGAAATTACTTCTCGAATATCTTTTACAGAATATGGCATATTTTTGGATAGTAACCAATGTTATTTCTGGGTGACAAAGTTCATCATGCAACCTATCCATTCCAATAACAGCTTAATATATTCTGGAGAAAGCATTGGCAACTTTATTCTTACAACCTGGCCGATAAATTATATCATATTTGAAACATGACAACTCTAGCCATCTCATTATTTTCTCATTTTCAATTTTTCCATGATTTTTGTCACGAAACCTAAAAGAAACTGATTTTTGGTTGGTTATTAGAGTGAAATATCTGCCAATTAAAGAATGTCTCCATTTTCGCAGTGCATCAACAAGGGCATAAGATTCTTTTTCAATAGTCAAATGTCTTTGTTCGCAATGAGACAAATTTCTAGAAAAAAAAGCAACTGGTCGTCCAGACTGGGGCGAGATTGCACTGTTAGCATAATTCTAAGCATCTGTATCTACAGTGAAAGGTATACTTTCATCGATGTATGAAACAGACGCATTCGCAATATCAGATATAAGCTGCCGCAAAGTTGCAGCTGCTTCAGAATTCAAAGAGAACATTTGCTCGAACCAGTGGTTGAATTCTTTCTGAGAATCGTGGAATTCATTTGGAATAGTGGGAAAACATTCCAACAACTCGACGCAAAGAATCAGAGCTAGTAGATAGCGGCATATCCAGCAGAGACTGGAGTAATGATATAATAATATTTATTTTAATTAAGGTTACAGGCATGCACATGAATGATGGAAATCAACTTTTTAACAGAAAATTGAACCGACGAAATACGGAACTCAAAAGAAAAAAGAAAAATAAACCTCCTTAGTCTCAATGAATAAGCTACTGAGGTAAGTAACTAATTTTGAGTCGGCGCCAAACAAACAAGCAAATGAATTAGATAAGGCGTAAAATGATGGCATCGAATTGCGCGGTGACATTCTGATAATTTTGTTGGAGTAATTTAATGATCATCGTTGAGTGTTCGTTTGGCGCCGACTCAAAATTGGTTACTGACATTAGTTAAGGAGCTTTGTTATTGAGACTAAGAAGGTTTATTTTCTTTTTTCTTTTCTGTTCCGTATTTCGTCGGTTTAATACTTTGTTAAAAAGTTTTTATTTTTCAATTTTTTGTGGCTGAAATCTACTAATTACTATCTACTTGTTTTTTGATTACTTCCAAAATACTTACCCACCTCACTTCAACTATTACCAGTTAAATAAAATGATTATCTACTTCTACTATTTGTTGTAATATAAATTATTTTTGTTGTTCTGGTCAGTTTATTTCATTACTTTGTATATCATTCCCTCCTCTCATAGAATATAACGATTGTGCCGGATGTAGAACACAAATAATGACATTAGCGATCTGTCATTGTCAACTACATATGTGTGCCAATGTTCACAAGTGAAAAATCAGTTATTCCCTATTTTCTACCCGTGAGGGTGGATAATTCCATTCGAAATCCAAATATGATCAACAATGAGGTATACACAATCTAATTAAAGAATAATCATCCAAATTGAGAACCCAGTACAAAGTTATGTCTGATAGAATCGGTTAACGGACCAGAATTCAGAGGGTGAGTGATTAATATCCTTCATTTTGCTACCCTCAGGGGTAGTTTCCATCTTTTGAAACCAAATGGAACCAACTTGGAAGTACACCCTATCCAATAAATGAAGAATTATCGGAATCGGACGTCTCAGTAAAAAGTTATGCGTGATCATACATAAAATAAAAAAATACGCGTCGACTAGAGAACCTCCTCCTTTTTGGTTTCGTCGGTTGAGAATGAAAATAAATCGGAGATATCCCACGAAGGAAACTTGTGTCTATTGGATCAGGTTTCATTGTTCTTTTCCCGATAGTATAACCAAGAATATTGATACTGTCAACAGAAAATATACACTTGTCCTTATTGATAGTAAGATGATATTTATCGACAATCTTCATGAATTTTTTTAAATTATCATCGTGATCCACTTGTTTTCGACAACAGATTATTATATCATCCAAACAGGCGTGAGTACTTTCGATATTTTCCCGTTCTATAATGTCATCTATCGTTCTCTGGGAACACGAAACTACATTTGTAACCCCGAATCAGTTTACATATAGTTTCCCACCTGCCTCAAAAGCAATTTATGCTCTATATTCTAACCGAATGGGAATTTGATGGTACGCACTTTTCAAATCAATCGAGTCGAAAATCTCGTGTTTAAAAACTTTTTGTACTATATCTCCAATTTTTGGTAGATGGTAGGCATCAAGTGAAGTGAATTTATTGATCGTTTGTGAATAGTCAATGAAATGTCGAGTAACGCCTCGAAGATAATGAGTTGGCGCTCCATCTTTCATCACCAGGAAAGAGTCCGACTAATTCTGGAATTAACTCTAAAAAAATGATGTCCAATAATGGTTATTATTATAATTCTTGCCCACACATTGATCTTTTGTGTATACTACGTATGTGCCTCCACCATCCAATGAGGATTTTCATCTGACCAGTACCTGCAGTTTTGTTTATTGACCGTGCCATTTAACTGGAAAGTAGCCTCATCAGAAGAAAGGATTTGATTGAAGAAATCAGGATTGGTGTCAAATCTATTCAACATTGTTTCACAGAACTCCATTCTGAGATCTGGATCGTCTTCGTTCAGTTCCTGTACTTTATAGGGATGCCATTTTTCATTTTTTTAATATTTACGAACAGTTGTTTGACTCATGTGACTTTCGGTTGCAACAACTCTAGTAGCCTCATGAGGGTCTTCAACCATGGACAAAAAAATTTCAGTTGTTGTTTGCTCTGGAATAGCAGGGCGACCACTTCTTGGGAGTTCTCGTACATGTCCACTTTCCTAAAATTTATGAATAATATTAGATACATTACCACGTGCTATAGGAGTTCTGTCTTCATACTTGTTATCGAATATTTCACATACCTCTTCGTGTGATCGTGTCCTACAAATGAATAATGTCGCAAATAAAACATACTCAAATTTCATAATATTATGGTTTTACCAGTCACCACATGCTTGTAGTGTTAAAATTTCAATTCTTTGACGCTCTGTTAAATGTACCATTGTATTTTACTCTGATTCTTATCGCTGGTAAGCCTATTTTCGAAAAACTATCACGACGTTTCTACTAACAGTAAATCACGACGTACCTAGAGAGTAAAACCTACTTGATTTGATGAAATGAAACCGATATTCATATCATGTTTATCAGTACAAAAACAGCAAAGACTTTTTTAAACTTTAACTAATACCAGGTGGCCCATTTTATTTTCTCTTTATGTAAATATCAACGGTTGCAATAAAAATATTTTTCCTAATTTATTGAAATTAATGGTCAATATTGGCCATCAACAGTTTGTATGCTGCATCGTCAATAAAAAACTGTAACAGAAAATTGTAAAATATGCGAGTTGTCCCATCTAAAAATGAACATATTGTTCGTATATCCCAAAAACTGTACATTTGGCAACGTCGAAAATATAAAATTTAAAATCGCTGGTCCATCTTATATACATAACCAATATTATGTTCTTGTATGTCACGGGGTGTTAAAGATATCTTCATGTTTCCATACTTTACGCGCGCACTGCATATCAAAATCATTCCTACCCCAACTTTTGTAGGGCAGAGTCCTATTTTAGTCCCCATTGACTGAAGTAGGATGATTCGATGAGAAATGTGTCCTGTATATCTTATTTTTAACCAACGAAACCAAAAAGGAGGAGGTTCTCTAGTCGACGCGTATATTTATTCGGGTCAAGATACGAAAATGACGAAAAAAAAATCTTCAATTTTGGAGTAGTGAGCCATCTGTTCTGATTTATTTTTCCGAAAAAATCACATTATGTTCCTCTTCCGTTCGGATCGGAGTCCTTTTGTCAACACAAATCCCGCAATCAGAGGACAAACTTCATTGTGACAATCCAAAGTTCATGGATGACTTTGATCTAACAATACTATTGCATCGAACAGAGATAAAACGTAAACATTTCATTGCAATTCGGTCCAGAGTTCTCTTGTGCTTGTTTTTTACCTTTTTTTTTATTGCGAGAAACGCTCTTTTATTGAGATGCATTAATCTTTGTTATCCGAACCAGAGGATCATCTGTCGAGCGTCTTTATAACGTCGGTTTATATTGCATCTGAGAATTTTATTCGGCTCTTGAAGTAAAACATCGGGCTTCCGAATTCTGAATATGGCAATGGAGTTTTCAGAAGTGTAGTGTTTATTGTTGGATTTGATGTTCATCGAAACACGCTGAGATTTAATTCATTTCACCGAATGAAAGTTTACTTTCGGTAAACGGAAAATAAATTTGATAATCGACGAAGGACTAACGGGAGAAATGTCATATCTAGTTACTGATGCCTCTTGTCTCGTCTCAACCAATAAAAAATGTTCACCAAGACATGGAACCCGTTTCTCTAGATGAGAGAGAGCGTTTCTTTGTCTTATTTTGTCTCGCCTTCTTTCTCGACAAGACACATCATTTTCATATTTTGATATAGACCAAACGCCAGGGTCGATGAAACAAACGATTTTCACGAAAAATAATCTTAGGAGGCGAAAAAAGATAAACATTCTACGATATTCATTTCGCAATTACTGATGATGAATTATGGAAGTTTCAGATATCTAAGAGAATTCAAAGATGAATCTGTGTATCATCTGGCATCATGAACATTACACATGAGGGGTATAGATTTCCATTGGGTATTGAAATCAAAATGTACGATTCTAAAAATGAGAAAATAAATTGCAACCATATATATCAAACTATATTAGCACAGTGCTCTTCATTACAGTACATATACCTAAAGTACAAAAAGTCAATGAGTAAAATAAAACATGGAACTCAGATACGTCATATTTTAGGATAAGAAAACAAACAACTAGATCTCTATCATTCGTTAATTTACTATTTAAATTTTCTCCTTTCTCAATCAATAGTTTTCTTTTACGAATAACACACACAAATTTTTCAAACTATTTAGTGACACAAATATTTTTATTTCATACGGCTAATTGTTGAACAAGACTAGACCTTCTCTGAATAAAGTGTCACAGAAAACATTTTCAGAATTCATAAAGAAATCGTTTGCTGCTTGCCTTCCAGTATTGTGACAATGTACATCTTGAACATAATTCAGCTCATTTGATAAATACGAGGAAACACGTTATTTTTCAATTCATATACGAAAATTAGTGTATTATATGTAACTATTTGTTTAATGTTCATTAATTGCAGTGCGTTCAGCATTATTGTGATTGGAGTACGCCTTTTACAATTCAAAATCGCTCTCATTGCACGATTTTGTATATTTTGAAGTGTATTAATCAGTTCATTACTCAGGAAACTTAGTAAAGTGCCACAATAATCAATATGAGGTGCAATGATTGACTTTTAGATTGTCAGATTGGTAAAATCGGACCGTTTATCCCCGAGCCTGTACATGTAACCTATTTTTCGCGCCATTTTATTTTCAATATAATCACAATGACTGTTGAAATTCAGTTAGTTATCAATGATCACTCTACAATACTTGAACATTTTCACTTCTCCGATGCTTTCTCCGTTTATTTGAATATTGAATTTTATTTTATTTTCCTTGATGTTTTTTATATGAATTTCGTTTTTGTAACATTACTTTTTAGACCATTATCACAAATCCAGGTGCAGATATTCACAAGATCTCCGTTCAAGGACTTTTCCACATCCTCTTTTTCAGCAGAGAAGTAAAGTAGGGTATCATCCGCAAAAAGTTTCAGCACAAGTTGTCTTCCATTTTGTAAATAGCTCTGAAACCACTCAAAAACTTTACCTCCAATTCCATATCAACTTAATTTTTCTAGAAGTATTTCTGTATTTATAGTTTCAAATGCCCTCTGTAAGTCCAAGAAAACCACCCCTATGATTTTCTTATCATGAATGTCCACTTTCTATTTGGATATCAAGAACTGCAGTGCCGTTTCACATGATTGAGATTTTTAACCGACGAAACCAAACAGAAGGAGGTTCTCTATTCGACGCGTATATTTTTTTATTTTATTTTTTCATGTATGATCACGCATAACTTTTTACTGAGACGTCTGATTCTGATAATGCTCCTTCCAGTGGACAGGGTGTACTTCGGAGTTGGTCCCATTTGGATTTAAAAAATGAAATACACCCCTAAGAGTAGCAAAATGGAGGATATTGATCACTCACCCTCTGAATTCTGGTCCGTTAACCGATTCTATCAGGCATAACTTTGTACTGGGTTCTTCGATTTGGAGGATTTTTTTTAAGTAGATGGGGTATACCTACTAGTTGATCATATCTGGATTTCGGATGGAATTATATACCCTTACGGGTAAAAAAATGGGGAACAATTGAATTTTCACATGTGAACATTGGCACACATATGTAGTTGACAATGACAGATCGCTAATGTTATTATTTTTGTTCTCCTACATCCGTTACAATCATTATATTCTATGAGAGGATGGAATGATATACAAAATAATGAACAACAAATAGTAAAAGTAGATAATCATATCATTCAACTAGTGATAGTTGAAGTAAGTAAGTATTTTGGAAGTAATAAAAAAACAAGTAGGTAGTAATTAGTAGATTTCAACCACAAAAAAATTGAAAATATAATCTTTTTACCAAAAAATTAAACCGATGAAATACGGAACTGAAAAGTAAAAAATAAAATAAATCTTCTCAGTCTCAATAACTGAGCTCCTAAATTAATGTAAGTAACCAATTTTGAGTGGGCGCCAAACGAACAATCAACGAAGATCGTTAATAACTTCAAAAAAATTATCAGAATGTCACCGCGCAACTCGATGCCATCATTTCATTCGCTTGTTTGTTTGGCGCCGACTCAAAATTGGTTACTTACATTAATTTAGGAGCTTAGTTATTGAGACTGAGGTTTATTTCATTTTTTACTTTTCAGTTCCGTATTCAGTCGGTTTATTTTCTTCGTAAAAAGTTTTTATCTAAAACCTGATTGTTGTTCCATTAGTATTTCATTAGCACTGATGAATTCAAGGAGTTGATCTTTGACTGCAAGCTCTAACAATTTTCCAAGTATTGGTAATATATCGATTGGGCGATGTTCAGCTGCATATTGTGTATCAGGTAGTTTTGGGATCGGAATCGCTGTAGATATTTTTCCATACCTCAAGAAAACCCCAGTAATCAAAGACGGATTCATTGTATCAAGAAATATATTTCCAATGATGTCAAAATCCAGTTTAACTATGGTACGATTGATCCCACCTTTGCCACTCGAGTTCTTTTTCAAAGATGCAACGATATTCTTTAGTTCATGCATAGTGAATGCTTCTGAATAATAGAAATGTATCTGTACTTCCTGGAAACTTACTCATTGTATCATCAAATCCGTTTATTGGAGTGATGTTTTCAACAATATTATTTATACTACTAATGAAAAATGAATTGAAAGCATTTGAAATTTCATTGTCGGAATTCATGTGTGTCCCCTCAAATATAATTTGCTTTCTATTTTGATTTTTGTTTCCACCTACAAATTCTTTTAATGACTTTCTCATTGCTCTGGGATCATGTTAATTTTCACAGTATTTCTTAGTTTCTTGTCTAATTGATTTAGTTACATGGTTTCTGACAATTTTATTCTCGTCCCAGAGAGTTTCGGATTTATTTGCCTTTGCTTGTTTATATAATCTGTCTCTATTTTGTATCTCTCTCATGACCTCATCTGAAAACCACACATTTAATTTGAAGTTATTGAAAGTTCTATATTTCTTGAAGGGCGCATGCGTATCCAAGCAAGTACTCAAACATAAAAGTAGATTTAGCGCTAAAAATTTTTTTTTTTAAAAATTTTCTTAAGGTTCAGCATTTAATTCATTTCCATATAGTGTTACAAGTATATCTCGTGTGGTCTGCTACATTGGAAATATTTTAACTTCATATTTTAAGTATTTATCATTACTTATTAAATAATCAATGAGAGTGGCGGAATTCTTTGTATGTTCGTTGAATCTTTGTAACATCACTGATGGAAAAATAATATATTTGTTATGATGTTCCAAACTTCCGGCTATATTTAAATGCCACCCCTTGGAAAAAACATCATTTATTCATGCAGACTGGCTAGACGCTGTGGTGTCACATAATCAAAAATTGCCAAAGTAGCTCCTTTACCACACTAACTCACCTATACCTGGTGACCCGGAACCAATTTACCCCCTTGTATCTTCGTCGTTATTTCATATGGATGTTTCAAATTCGGTACTTCGATTTGATGTTATGAATGTACAATTTAGCAAGTATCAAACCAAATATGACACTTCCGGTTTGACCGGAAGCGCATCCAATTCTTATATTAGTTCAAATGGAAGGTATATATTTTTTTCGAAAATTACGATTCGGTATAGAATTACCTTCCCAATTATATATCACAATCATACTCCCAATTCACAATCTGCTGATATAATTGAGACTCTATAAAAAATTACTTTTTGTATTCCCCTCGTAACGGAACATTTTCATGAAAGTATGCTATGGAAAATTAAACAATATTATGTAAGTAACAATAATTCATGGCCAAACTTTTTACACAATGAGTTTTATGCAGACTAACTATTTTTACAATTTTAGTTTTTCTTCATTCTTCATCATCAATACACTCATTTCTTTCAAATGCTAACATAGGAACTTTTTAAGATGGTTAGAAATTCCAATACATATTTAAATACAAACCATGAAAAAACCTCCATATTTTTGTTTCATGTTTATTTTTCATGAAGATAATTTCCATGCTATACCTACATTTGTATTGAACCTTTCAACTTCATGTCAGTTGGCTATGGAATTAAATTTGTTGCATTGTTTTGTTGTTGTGTTTACGCCAAGTTGTTGACATTTCGAATGTTTTCAATTTTCTAAGATAATCATTTGTGAAATGAACAACTACTACCGATTTACCCAAACTGAGAAATTTGATATGCTGCTGATTTATGGAGAAGCAAAGAAAAATTCCTGTTTAGCCTTGCGTCTGTACCAGGAGAGATATCCTGACAGTTCCTAGTAGTAGAAACTATTCTGCAATATTGGAATCACAGTTCAGGAAAGAACGGTATAATCATGATTGGGAACATGTTATTGTAAGCAAAGATATGGAGATCACTGTACTAGCAGCGGTCGAAATTGATCCCAATACATCATTAAGGCAGATCGAATATGAGGTCGAGGTACCTAGAGAAACAGCAAGAATTGTTTTCGGTATCGTTCATTCAAATATCAAATTCATCAATATTTGTATGAAAATGATGCGAAGAGGAGGATTTTGTATTGCAACTGGGTTATACCAAAAGAAACAGAAAATACAAATTTCCATTACAATGGTCATTTCAATAGAAATAATTGACGTTATTGGGCACAAGAAAATCCGCATGTATTTAGAGAAGGAAGACACCAGGAGAGATTTGGATTCAATATTTGGCTGGGAATTTTTGAAACCAGAATAGTGGGACCAATGCTCTTTCATGGAGCTTTAACAGGTGAACGGTACCTACAAATTTCAAATGATAAAATCCAAAATTTTATTAAAGACATTCCCTTAGCGACACGTCGCGTTATGTATTTCCAACAAGATAGAGCACCTCCACATAATTCGAACGTAGTCCGAGGACATCTCACTAGAACTTTCAAAGACAATTGGATTGGTACTCATGGTTCAGTTCATTGGCCACCAAGGTCACCGGACCTCACGCCACTGGATTTTTCGTCTGGGCCCACTTGAAGAATGAAGTTTATGCTCCTAATAGACCTCAAAATCGCGGGGAACTTGAAAACAGGGTCAGGAGGCCATCAACGAAATTACTCCGGCTCAACTAGTGAATGTTATGCGGGCATGCTCCGAAAAAATACAAAAATGCATTGACGTTAACGGGCGACATTTTGAACAATTAGATTAATTGAGTCTGTCATGGGTGTTGAATTTCTTTTGATTTGAGTTAGAAAACTGTACATGTTCCAAATGTCTACTATTTTGTAGGAAATTATCGAAATAAATATTATGTTGCGTACGATTCTGCAGTTTTAAAAATCATCCCAGACCTATAGAAGAAATTCAATATCATAGCCAATTGAGATGAAGTTGGAAGGTTCAATACAAATGTAGGTATAGCATGGAAATTATCTTCATGAAAAATAAATATGAAACAAAAATATGGAGGTATTTTCATGGTTTGTATTTCAATATGTATTGGAGTTTCTAACCAACTTTGGAAATTCCTATGTTAGCATTTGGAAGGAATGAGTGTATTGATGTTGAAAAATGAAGAGAAACTGAAATTGTAAAAATAGTTAGTCTGCATAAACCTTATTGTGTAAAAAAGTTTGGCTATGAATTATCGTTACTCACATGATATTGTTCAATCTTCCATAGTATTCTTCCATGAAAATAAGGTGTGATTCTGATATATCATTGGAAAGGTAATTCTATACCAAATTATTTTCAAAAAAAAATACCTTAAATTTGAAATATAACAATTGGATGCGCTTCCGGTCAAACCGGAAGTGTCATATATGGTTGAATACTTGCTGAATTGTACATTCATAATATCAAATCGAAGTACCGAATTTGAAACATCCATATGAAATAACAACGAAGATACAGGGGGGTAAATTGGTTCCGGTATGCGCATTTCGATAACTAAGTTCATCATCATCAGTGGGTTAAATAACAAATCAGTATATTGCCAATACGAAATAATATCACGCCCTACTTTGGGTGACCCTGTGAAACCCTGGCCCCCTAACTGTTTAGGGTGCCCACTAATTATCTGGCTTGGCTTGCGAGAGGTTAGAACATTTTACATCTGTGATTGTGACCACCCTGGTATAGTGAAATAAAAAAAAGTGAAGTGAAAACTATTATAGTTTATTGAAAATTATAAAAGGGCAAAAATAACACAATGGTGAATACAAAAATAGTGAAGTGAAAACTATTATGGTTTATTGAAAATTATAAAACGACAAAAATAACACAATGGTGAATACAAAAATAGTGAGGTGAACAATGGGGGCATGTACCAAAAAACAAATAAAAGTAACACTTACATTGTAATGAAAACCAAGGGAAGGAGATGTGTCACCGTGGACCAGCAGCATAAAACCAAAAGCCCGATTAAAAACAAACACTTTCATTTATAGGAAATATATCGCTGACTTGCAGAATCAGCGTTCTTGCTATTGATGAATGCAATACCGGACTGAAACCCAATCCCTGGTTAATGACTGGCGTTGAACTTTGAATTTGCAGGAAATACTGTATTTCAATAAATGTTAAATTAGATGATGAATTACTGTAAAATATATGAACTACGGATTTTTCCACTTTGGGTTCAATTATGTTTGAATTTTATTTTCAAGTCTGGTAAATTAATTCAGAATTTTGAAAAAGAAATGATTGCTATATTTATATCGAGTAATATTTTTCATACTTGACAATATAATACGATTCGAGTAATATACCAAACATGTTAGGAAACCTACTAAGATGAGTCGTGATTTTACAATCTTCATGTAGTAACTCTACACGTATTGTGATTTCACTGAACTGTTGGTCAGTTTCCAATAGAAAGTTTTTGAAATTTACCAAAATTGTTTGTGATTTGTTTTACTACAATTTTTTAATAAGTTACATTAATATATTGAAACTGAAATTACTCTGAAGTCATTGAATATTCACAAATATTTTAATTATTTTCACAACTCTGACTTGAAAATGGCATAATTTATTATAATTTCACAAAAAAAAATATGTACCCTATGCGTTTTGTAATTTTACGAACTGTTGGTCGGTTTGAAGTCAAATGTTTTTAAAACTCACAAACATTGTTTGTGATTTGATTCTTTACTCAGATTTACGCATCAAACGTTGCAAGCCTGTGCGTGTTGGAAATGTCTTTTGTTTTCCCGGCTATTTGAACTTCTGTTGAATGAAAATCACCTATTTAACAAAAGGAGAAGTTAATAATACTTGTGAGACTATTGTTATGTGAGTTATTGGTCATAATCGAAGGCCATCTGTTGAAAGTTAAAAGAACATGAATTGTTGGTAATTCAGTAATAATAAATTTTCTATTTGATATCAGTAATTATTCATAGTACTCGCATCTGTAGTCATCTATCCATTTGTTCGCTTTATTCATTAATTTTTAATCAGAACCAAATCTTATAGTAAATTTACGATGCAATCTACTGATTTTACAAAACATTTTCAATCAAATTTTCTAACAAAATTACAACACCCGGATTGTAATATTACTAACAAATTTCTGATAGATGTTCAGTAAAAATAAAACAAACTTGTTGTAATTTTTTGAAAATAAGTTGAATTAAATTATGTAGTGAATTTATAATGCAGCATTCTGAAATAACAAAACATTTTCAATCGAATTTGTTTAATAAAATAAAAACATTTGTATTGTAATTTTACTAAACAAATTCCCGATATATCTTCAGTAAATTTCAATAAATATTTTGTGATTTCACTGAATGGAGTAAATTTACAAAATTTAAATTTATTATTACTTTATTGTTACAGCCAAAAGGCAGACTTAACGCTTGCTCGTACATGATAGTAAAAACAAGAATTTTCGTACACTAAACCTTAAGAAGAAAAGAAGAAAAAACGTAAAGATATACAAATGATCAACTATGGTTAATGGTAAGTGAGCTAAATGTAAATGTTAAGTTTAATGAAATGAATAAATCGGGTGAGAAGACAATTAAAAAATGCATGAAGCCATCAAATATTTTTTTTTTAGTTTTCCTTCAAACTCTGTAGCTTGGTTAGTTTTATTTCGTAGGTAATCCTATTGTAAATCCAGCTTATCATATAACTGGAGGACGACTCAAATGAGGCTGAGGAGCGGTTAACAGTGATTTGAATCGAATGTTCAGATGATGAACGTCTGTTCTGAAGGAAATTTTATCGAAAATATATGCCGGTTGCTCAGTTTTGATTAATTTGTGATATAAACTGCAAGAGTAAAAAATTATACGATTTTCCATATTCAGTCACCCAATGTCGTTTAGATTTTGGCTAATGTGATATCTTCACCACAATATATATATATATATATATATATATATATATATATATATATATATATATATAAATCTTATAAAAACTATTATAAAAACTGCATTGAATCTACAAAAGAACTGTATATGATGATAATATAAAATATGTCTATAAACAAGATCAAAGACCGCTGGCGCTTGATAATTAATGGAAGGAATAAAAAAAACAGCGCGGTAGTAAATTCAAACATATCGAATTCAACGACAGAAGAATTCAATATCAACAAACTGTCATACAAACTCAGATGATAAAATTAAACTATTGGGTATAACCCTGGATCACTCTTTTAAAAACTTTCACAGGTAAGTCTTTTACCCTGTAATACATGTTGTTGCCGTCTGGTAACAAACAGTTTCTTGTGAACATAAAGTGAAAAACATGATTTTGATTTTTTTTCTGTATTTTTCCCGGATTAAGACCAATGCAAAGTAGGTACAGTAGTCATGATATTTGGGATAGAAAAAAACATGCATTTAAGGGTTGAATTTTGGTAAGTCACGTTCACTAAGGGTGGTATAAACGTCAAAAATAACTTTTCTGTGACAAGTGATCGCGCTTCAATTGTATTTTATCACTTATTTTTCTTCGTGTGACGCCATTTTCACCCGTACCTCCATGTGACGTACTAGGTTCTTTCCACGGACGGAACATTTCTAGGCAACACGTAATTGACAACGAGTGAGTTCCTTTTTAACCAAATACAAACTGCTGTCTGAAATTCAAAACCACAAATCAGCATGGAAACTTGGGCATATCCTGATCATTTTAGGAAAATTAGTTGATAACATGATGCAAACCTAATATAAAAAGAATAAAAATCAATCATATTACTCATAATTATCAAATTACGTTGACAAATTTCAATTTGCACATGAAAGTGTAATATAGGAGATTATTTACGTATTTTGTAATCCGTACCTGAAATCCCTAGACTGTTTTCTACTGCTTATCACACCGCGAACATTATTAGATTATGGGATTAACATTCATAATGAGTCTCTTAGATCTCTGGCAAGAGTATACTCAAACGAATATCAGGGAGGCTGCGATCATTATCATAATAACGTGTCTCTTTCCGTCGAAGAATGATGAAATCGGGTTAATAAATATGCAAACAAAGATGTAATCATACCTATCCACACATACATACATACAATTATACAGGTCGAATGTAGAGTCTCATTTTTCAAAGTCGATCAACAAATGGAAATTTAAGTCGACCCCATTGCCAGAACTAAATTGAATATAAATTGAAAACGAATTCTTTGCAACACATATCAATCTTAATCGAATCCCCTTGAAGTCAAACTCTGTTTTATTTGGGGAAAAACATGTCAACAACAATAAGAAAACAAAGTATCTCGCTCCTCATTCCATTTCCATGAATTTCATTATTTGACAACGATGGAAAGGAAGAAGGAACCGAGAAAATGAAAAAGAGTCCGGTGAGTGAAATTTATTCCATTTTGAGATCTGGAAAAAGTGAGCATAACAAGACTGCAATTACAATTATCATCCGCCACTCCTATCGTGGGAGCTGAAATAAGAAAAATGTATGTTATTTAGGCCACATAAAGTACATCAGGGTTTTTTCATTTTTTAACGTCTGCCTATTTCTACCACCAGTGCTTATCACCAATACGAGGGAGCGCTTTACCTCCAACCGGAAATTTTTCCGAATCCTCTGATGACGGCCATTTCAAAATCCCTTTCGGAGAACGGCCAAGTATTAACCGCGGTTGGCTCTGCTAGACTCCAGATATCGATAGAATTTCGTCGAACGTGACAAGACAGGCCACCGTATCCGTCGGCATATAGTGTTTCATCTGGATATCCACCACATGAATTGAATAAGCGAAATATATGACCAGATCGGACCCCAACCTCGCCCCCAAACACCTTTGCTACTTCAATTCATCTCAACGTTCCTTCCACTTCCACCACTTTCCTCCAACCATCCTCTTCCACCACATCGCCTCCTCCACACCTCCAACCTTCATTGACGCCCCATTACACACTTTCAAGGTTAAAGATTCTTAAATTGTTTCATTTCAATCTCTTGAAGCTCTTAATATATATATATATATATATATATATAAAATATATGTATATATATATATATAATTTATATATATATATAAATATAAAAAAGAGTAATATCGAGGGGACTGTTAAAAACAAAATGGAAGGAATTTAATGGACATTGCCCTCAGAGAAAAGTGCTAACCGTAGACACGTGTTTCGGGCTCTCGGCCCTCATCAGTACGGTGGAGAAGTGCAAGGATGAACAACACTTGGTAGAAAACGACAAATCAACGGAGTCAACAAACAGAAGCCAGCTGCTCATTATCTAATATATATATATATATCTAATTATCTAATATATATATATATATATATATATATATCTAATATATAAAATTCTCGTGAAACGGTGTTTGTAATTAAACTCCTCTGAAGTTTTGTGTGCATATCGGTTAGGTCTGCGAATCGGACAACATCTATTTTTCATCCCCCTTAATGTTGAGGGTGGTCCACCCCTTAATTTTTATTTTTATTTTTTAGATAAAAATCTTTTTTTTTTTTTTATGATACAGCATTCAAAAATACATACAACCCTAAATTTTCACCTTCTACGATCAACCCCTATTTTCCATCGCATTTTTTTATTTTTTTATTTTATCCACAGTTCCGCAATAGGGTTGCAAGATGGAATCGAATATAATAATTGTAGTACGATAAATTGAGAACGGGATGAAGAAAAAACGGGATAACAGGACAACGGGATAACGGGAATAACGGGATAACGAAAAAACGGGAAAACGAGATAACAGGATGACAGGATGAGGGGATAACGTGAGAACAGAATAACGAGATAAAGAGAAAACGGGATAAAAGGAAAATGGGATAACGGAAATAACGGGATAACAAGAAAACGGGATAAGGGGATAACGGGAAAACGGGATAAAGAAAAAACGGGATAACAGGAAAACGGGATAATGGGACAACAGGAAGCGGAAGGAGTCAAAAGCATAGTCTAGATGGAACAACATAAAGGAAAACATAGAAAAAAAGAAATTCTACGCGGACGAGAGTTTTCGGGACAAACATCTTAGGGAACATAGAAATGTGGACAGGACAACGTCTGTCGGGTCAGCTATGTATACATTTTTCGGGTTGTCGATCAGGTTATCGGCGCTCTTTTGCAACTTCTCCTTGGGTTCGCGCAACAGTCCTATTGAGGATAGTTGCCGACTATTCTCTTTCTGTGTTTTCGTTTGTCGAAAGATACTTGAGTGTCGTGACCCCACATTTCAGGTAAACCTCGTAAATACATAAAATATGATATTTGTCACAATTGACAAATAGTTCAATAGATCTGTCAAGTACGTTATCAAGGGTTTATTGTCTAATTAACATATATTACTTTGGGGGCTTTGGGGGGCCGTAGGGGATCTGGGGTTGAAAATGGAGGGGTGTGCCCATTAAGACTTTTGATCAGCATACCAAATACTATCATTTTGCAGAGTTTCAGCGAATTTAGCCGAGAGCCATTTTTCATAAGGATTTTGCGGGGTCCTTTGGTATGATCATGAAGCACATGCCTCAAAATCAAAATTAAAAAAATATTTCTCTCCATGTATTGTGGTATTGGTCCTCAGAAAATTCCATTTCACAACGTTTCGGCACAACCACGTAATTTGTCATCGGGTGATGTCTCGTTCATTCGATAACTCAATCATTGGCATAACACATTGTTATTATTGTTTGAAGCTTGTTTTTTGTGGAGGACTACTCATTTTTGATATTGTTTTTGGGATTAGAACCTTCCACAATCTGAAAACAAAATAATGTGGTGCACGCAGTAACTTTTCGGGGCAAAGTAATTCCTTTGCCCTTCTACCCTTATATAGATTCACTGATACATTTAATTCAGTTTTCAGATTGTGAAAAGTTACTATCCCCAAAAAAGTGTCAAGAATTCATTGTTATCTTGAAATTCGAACTGAAATTTGACGAATTAATTCATATATATATATATAGAATTTTGAGAAATTATCGAGTATTCAGTCTGGTTTCATATAAAGAGAAACTCTTCTTTATTTTTCCAAGCTTTGGACAATTTATTTTGTCTTCATCAAGGCTAAAACAAAGAATGGTTGAAAAATATCAAATATGAAAAATTGGTATGAACTTGCATGTAAAATGAGTTAAATCAACGAATATTATGAAATATATCGACATTACGACTTCAAAAAATTGTCACACTGATAGACATTTGCATTTTTGTGAGTAGTTGATGTTTCTTTGTTAGGTTGTAAAGGGGATTCTGTATGAATATTTATTGGCATAAAAGTTCATTTTGTAAGTAGATATGAGTGAATTTTGCTTAGTTGGTCGATGTCAGATCTCTTATTCATGATATTCACATTACTGTTAATTGCCACCATTTCTAAAAAAAGGCTTTTTGTCAAATTTTGTTCTTGATATATAATTTTTGTATCATGATAATTCATTATGTGATCTTGGTTCACTACATGATTATAGAGTGCACAAGAAAGTTTTTGGAGTTTTATGACCGGCGATTCGTGATTTCAATGTTTGACTCGTTTGTCCAATGTAATTTTTGTCACAAGAACCACAAGGTATACTATAAACTAAATTGTTTTTCATCGGTGCACATTCTCCGTCTTTTAATTTTGTATGTATTTCATTTACTGAAGGATATTTTTTGTGATATTTCAATATTGAGTTAACTTTTGAATACATTGATAATTTGAGGAGACAAATTACTTCCGCATCGATATCTTTCCAATAAATAAAATACATACAAAATTAAAAGAAGAAAGAAGAAGAAGAAAGCCCGTTATGTTGTCTAAACAACAGAATACAGTTTTTTTAATTGGGATGAACCATATTAAGTGTGAAGTTGAATTCACTTACAGCAGCCTCATCTCAAGAATTGCTCGGAATGCGCACCCCTAACTTCCATGCAATGATATAAATTCTGCTGAAAACGTTCTTGTACATTTTGGAGCATTTCTGGGGTGATTTGGCGACATTCTGTTGTGATTCGTTGCCGTAAATCTTTGAGTGAAGCAGGCGGAGTGGCATAAATTATGTTGTTTTGAATGACCCGACAGACAGCAATCTAGGAGAGACAGGTCTGGTGATCGTGGAGGCTATTCGATAGAACCTCGCCTACCCCCCCGGGAAGTGTTGATCTAAATACTGTGAGTGTCTTTTGAAAGTCTGTTTCAACGGTTTGTGATCTGAACAGATCCTAAAAATTTCAACATCCTTCATTAGATAGTGACACTTTCGACAACTGAATAGAATTGCTGAGAGTTATTATTGAGTTTGGGCGTATTTGACTCCACTTGGGTCTGCGGCAAGGAAATGCTACGGGGTATCCCTTTCGGAGTGAACAGGTGTCCTTACCATCCATCTCAAACTATTTTGGGCTGGTTGGGCCAAAAAATGCCAAAATAGGCACTCGATATCTTGCCTTGTGAGATTTCTCAAAGACGCATTAACTCCAGATATGTTTGGTATAAATTTGTCTGAAAATTAAGCCAAACCGAATAACCTTAAAGATTGGGTGTTATTATGAGGATTTGGCATGTCCCTAATTGCTTTGATATAATATCTGCAAGGTTCAACTCCTTTGGGGAAATTATCCCATCCATCCCTTCCTAGTGAAGATTCGTTCGTGATCCATTTATTTGGTGGTTGTTCATTACCACTCCATAATGCACTGCGAAATTGTTCTAGTTGGCGAAATATCTGGCGGGTTATACCTTATTTCCAGGAGAATATTTTCCAGAATTTTCTGATGTTCTCTCATAATTATAGCTTTGGAGGACTCCGAAGACACCGAGCGCCATCTTGTTGAAATATCAGCTGATCCTCCAGATGGTGTTTTCAAGCAGTTTCAGATACATTTTCTCCGTTATATTGCCTTCTAAGAACGAAGGGCCAACGATACGATCATTGAAAATACCAGCCCACTCGTTTGATTTTTGGGGATATTGCGTATGTACCTCAATTAATATGTGAGGATTATAATCATCCCGATGAAAAGGGAAACATTCTCAATTGAATGTTTCCCTTTTCAACATGAATACCCCACAAGAGGTTATCTTGACGATGGAAGATAGTGACTAAAGTTTATCTTTCAGTCGCAGATGATTCCACATCTGATTTTATGAACATCCTGTTTATATTTTCAACAAATCAATAATCATCCCAATATCGACAACTATGGCAATTAACTATACCATTGAAAAAAAAACAAATATTCATCACTAAAACAGATGTTGAAAAAAAAACTGTGGATTTGCAATCACCTGCTCACTTACTACCTCACACATAATTGTAAAGATTAAATTTATGGAGTTTCAATGTTTGATCAGAAATTGACGAACGATTCATTGAAACTGGGTCGGTGCTCAGTCATATTGATACCACATTGTTTGTCGAACTGATACAAATACGTCTTCAAGTGGCCCAGGTAAAACATGTTCAAGAAACACTCGGTAGTTCTGCCCATTCAAACGGGGAGGAAGAAGATATGGTCCAATGATACGATTTTCGATAATTTTTACCCAAATATTCACTGAAAACTTTTGTTGATAGCCTTTTCGAAACATTCCATGTGGATTTTGTTCATCTCAAAAACGGCTGTTCCTACTATTGAAATATCCATCTCTTGTGAAACATGCCTCATCCGTGAAAGAAACATATCTAGGAAAGTCGTTCGCTCAAATACCATTCACAAAAAAATATACGAGGGCAATAATCACCATCATCTATGGCCATCACCTTCCGTAGGCGAAATGGATTCAACAGTTGTTCACGTGCTACCCGACTTACTGTTGATTGTGAGACTTGTAACCTATACGAAATGGCCCAAGTGCTGGATCTGCTGCTAATCGTTCACAAATTTGTTTTTCCGTAACATTATCTTTTCGTGTTCTATTCGCACCACAATGGTGTTCACTGAATTAAAAAGACCCCGTTTCCTTCAATCATCAATGCACAGCTATGGAAAAAGTGCAATGTGGAAGAGGTCTGGATATCTATGCTGATATAATTCAGCAGCGACCCAGGCATTTTTCCCTGTTTCACCATAAACGAAATCCATATCTGTATATTCTTCTGATGAATAATCCATTTTGAAACGATGTTCACTGACTGAAATTATGATAGATGACTTGACAATAATACAAACTGTTCTGGGTTACTGTCAATTATGTCTATATATCAGTGTGATTGTCTACCAGGAACAATGAAAAAAGGCTGCGTTTTTTTTAGTTCCAAATTTCGTGTATGTGTTGAGCGTTGATCAGTGGTGTACTGAACAGCCCACCACAAACCAGCATGAAAGGCTCGACTTTGCAACTAGTTATCACGAATCGAAAGAAATCATTTGAGTAGATATTAAATACACAATGATTCTTTTTCTTCATCAAAAACATGTTGATTGGATAATATTTCCCTAGATAATCCAATCAGAAATGGCTTTGTTGATGATACTCCAACATGAACTTCAACAAATTAAGAGTACTTATCTTCAGTTTTTCGCAAAAATTATTTCAGACCATAACTCTCATCTAGGTGGAGTATTATGAATTTGAGGTTGGGTTTGTTTGTCAGTTGATCTGTCAAAACAATCATATGCAAGAAAGTATTTTTTTTTTTTTTTTATGTTCTGGTTCCCACGAAAAGGGATATCCTGTAATGTTCAGAGAACTCGGGCCGGAGTCTACTGGAATGATTAATTGTTCTTGTTTGTTTCGTGGAAAGAAGGTAGGAGTTGGTGTTCTTCTTAAATTTCTGAAGGTTGTATGCCTCGGGGAACACCTCCCTAGGCAATGAGTTCCAAAGCCTCGCTGTTCGTTGGATGAACGAGTCTTTGGAAAGTGATGTTCTGCAGGTTTCCAAAGTGACCACGAAGGGGTGTGATGACTGAACTTGACGGGTTAATCTCGAAGAGACTGCCAAAGCAGGAACGATTGTTGATATTTCAGAAGAGCATCGCCCATGAAAATATCTATAAAATAGAGACAAATCGCCAACTTTTCTACGGTGTTCCAGACAAGTGAGCGAGTTTGTAAGCGAGGCATCACCGACGAGACGAATTGCCCTTTTGGACAGAATCCAATAGCCTCAGGATATGTTTAGGTGCCGCACTCCAAATATGGGAACAGTATTCCAGGACAGGTCGGATCTGTGCCTTATAGATCATAAGCAGCTGACTGGGGGTGAAATAGCTCTTGGCACGAAACAGAAAACCAAGTTTTGGGATGCACTTTTGGCAATGGACCTCACGTGATTTTCCCAGGAAAGGTTATTGCTGATAGTAATACCAAGCATCGATATGGATGGCTTCAGTGGTATGGTTACTCCTGACAAAGTTATGTTAGGCACAGTGAGATCGGCTTTTCTAGAGAAAAGACATGCTTGTGTTTTGTTTGCATTGAATTCTACCAAGTTATTAGATCCCCATTCGAGAATTGTTGCCAAGTCCATATTTATATTATTAACATTTCTTCCTCGTTCATTTCTGGTTTCACGGGCTGATATAGGGGCCCTGGAAGAGAAAGCGGTATGGAGGGTACTATCATCGGCAAAGCTGTGTACTGGACATGAAGTTGCTTTCAACAGGTCGTTGATGTGAAGTAGAAATAGTGTTGGTGCGAGAATGGATCCTTGCGGAACACCAGCATTTATGAGTAGAGTGTCAGATGAAACTCCATCGACCACTACATGGAAGGACCTGTTTGAGAGAAAACTTGCAAGCAGAGAACACAGCTGAGGGGCAAGCCATAAGACGGAAGCTTGGCGAGGAGTCCCTGGTGCCAAACTCGATCGAACGCCTTGGAGATATCTAATGCCACAGCTAAAGTTTCTCCATGCTTTTCAATAGATAGCTGCCATATATGTGAGACGTAAGCGAGCAGGTCACCAGTTGATTTCTGATGGCGGAAGCCATATTGCCCTATCGTTGACAATTCCTGAGTCTTCCAGATATTTCATGAGGCTCGATGTTGATGGCTTTTCCATGACCTTTGAAATAATAGATAGCAGTGCGATAGGTCTGTAGTTGCTAGGTAGGGCCTTTTGCCTTTTTAGGGACTGGCTGTACTCTTGCAATTTTCCAATTGGACGGAAATACCCCCAAATTGTAAGAGTGGTTGAACAACTTGCAAAGAACAGGTGTTAGTTCGGGGCACATTTCTTGAGAACAATCGGCGGGATTCCGTCAGATCCACAGGCTTTGTTGGTGTTGAGACCCAGCAAAATCTTTCTGATAGTACGTTGGCGAAAGGTGATCTCGGGCATGTGACTGTCAATAGGTGTAATGTTCGGGGTTGTTTTCCCGATGAATCTAGAGTGGAATTTCCAGCAAATAGGTGCGCAAAGATATTGGCTTTTCCTGGGCAGTCGTTGCTAGTGTTCCATCTTCTTTGGTTAGGGGAGAAATGAGCTGGAAGTGAAATTTCTTCCCACAGCTTTGGCGAAAGACCAAAATGAACGGGATCCGTTAGGACATTCAGCAAGTTTTGATCTTATTTTGGCTTTGTGGGCATCTTTTGAGCATTCTATTGTCTCTTTACATATGCCTCTAGCCTCGACATATGCTGCTCTGGTCTCAGGGCCCGGATTTTTTAGCCATCGATGATATGCTGCCTGTTTGGAAGCCACAGCTCTAGAGCAGTTTCTGTTAAACCAGGTCTTATCGGATGATGTTCTTCTTTCGGTATTCGGTATGTAAGTTTGCATCCCCAACATGATGATTTCAGAAATTGTCTCAGCACATCGTGTTGGATCTACTGAAGAGAAACAAACTCTCTTCCATGGAAACGCTGAGAAAAACATACGAAGACCTTCCCAGTCGGCCGAATTGTAATGCCACATGAGACGGGGTGGTATTGTGCAGCTCGATGGTAAATGGAAAGAGCATGTTGTGGAGATGAGGGTGTGGTCAGAGTTTCCAAGTGGGGCACAAACTTCTATTCTATACGGGTCAGGATTGGTGGTGAGGAAAAGATCTAGTGTATTGGCAGACTGGTTGTTGACATCAGGGATGCGGGTTGGTAGCTCGACCAGTTGTTCTAGACCATGAGTGATGGCGAAGGCCTCGGCTTGACGACCTGCATCATCTGGTATGCTTGCATATCAGAGAATCCACGACATTCGATCAAATAATATAATGAATGAAAAAATGGAGTTATCGATCTCATTCTGAGTCACCCATACTATGTTTCCGATTCTCTCAACAATAAAAATTGTTCAGGAGTTTGACACATATTCCGATATGTTGTAAGGAATTTGCATTATGCGATTATTGCACCCAGGAAATTATGTCTCTACTGAGGACTTATTTTCAGTTTTTCTCAATTATCTCAGAAACCTTTACTTTTAGGCACATGGAATATCATGACTTTTAGGTTGAGTATCGATGAGCCGAACTGATGTGAAACGCTCATTTGTCCATTCACTTGTCCCAAGAAAATATGAAGGAACATATGACCCATCGACCACTACGACACTGGTTCACGAAAATGAAAAATTAGAACTTCAAATTAACACGTTGATAAACCTTGATTAGTGTACCGAATTTCAAATTTGTCCCTTTAGGAATTTTGGAGAAAACAAATCAAATCTTAATTTGTTTTGCACTTTCGACACCCGGTATCTCAGAGGGGATGCATTTTAGGACATACCTTGATAGCTGCTTTCCACCTTGGAATGGGGGAAAAGTTGTCGGTCTTATTCTGTTCACCCTATATAAGGTGAGGAATCTGTAGTCGAAGTTCGTCGGTCTTATTCTGATTCACCCTTATATATATATATATATTATATATATATATATATATATATATATATATATATATATATATATATATATATATATATATATATATATATATATATATATATATATATAAATATCTATATATGCTATTGATGAAGAATTCAAATTATATTGATCTATTATACGCTGTGAATATAAAAAATGAATTCAGTAACCTACTATAAGATATTTGAAAAAAAATTATAATAATATCTCACATAATAACACAGAAATCCTGAGTGAAATAGATGTTGCCAATATATTTCATTACCAGTTCCATTGTTATTCTCAAATATCTCATAAACCTCTTCATTAGGCCCAACTGATGTCGAACATCAATTCGTCCATTCACCTACCTAAAAAAATATGGGGTAAAATATTGCCACATACAACCGCAACTACGCCACTGCTAGATATAAAAATTAAAACTTCAAATCATCACATTTATCAACCTAGGATAGTATATCAAGTTTAATGTTTTTCCTATGGTAGTTTTGGAGAAAAATATTGAAATCTTCATGTCTGTCATACTTTCCACACTCTGTACTTATATCAGAGAGAATACATTCTAGGACATAAGTTAATAGAAACTTTTCACCTCCAAATAAAGTGAGAAATCCATACAGTGTTTGTTGGTTTGATTTGACTCACCCTGTAAATTCCCGTGATATATACTCAACACAATCAAAAATTATCAACTGAGGTGAAAAAAAAAAAAAAATTAGACACTTGACTGAGCTTGAACCGTTTCACAACCTTAATCCCCCATGGATAGAAATTCAGAATATTCGGCGATCAAGAGGCGCAGCCCGTAAAAAATATTATTCTACCTTTTGGTCGGGAAGTGTTCAGAATATAAAGCGTTACGATTTTATTTCAGTATCCAATGTCAATATTTGCACGTTTTGGTCCAGTGCAGGTCAGCAATTCAGTTGTGTAGCCGAATATCTGATAGGATTAACAATTCTATTATCCGCAAATATTCGATTTTTTATGCGAATACAATTCAATCAACTCATGTTTTGTTGAGTTATTCGTGCCCCAAAATGAAAAATGTGTTTTAATCCTTTCGCATTTCCGCACTTCGTCCACTGCCAGTAGCATATTGTGTTTTCAATCCATAGTACAGGATGTTTCCGAAATATTTCCCGAATATTGACTTTGTAGCAAATTGTTAGTTTTCAATTTCTGGAATCATATCAGGCACGAATGATTAAACGAATTAGACAAATAGATTCTAGATATTTCTGAGCATACAAATACAGGAAGCACCGAGCGGTGTAGTGGATAAAGAACTAGACGGCTACTCCGGAGATCCCGGTTCAATCTCAAAAGAGCGCGTTTTCTTTGTGTGCCGAAGACCTTTTCAGCTCTAATTGAAAAACCGTTTGTCAGTAAACCTCCATCATGCTCCTTGAAGTACAACCTCACCTTCACGTGGTAATAAATCTACATGTGAAATACCCCAAAAATGTTCAGCAACTACTGAGTATGGAAGAAAAGTTCAACTTACCGTATGATGATAAAAATATCCCTCTCGAAGACATTTATAGTTGATTTCGAACATATAATTATTAACTCTAAAACCAATGAAGAATACCTCATGAAAAGAACGATATTCACAACCTCCAACAAACTCAGACAACAAAAAAATAGACAAAAAAGTTTTTGGTGAATTGGAAGCTAATCAGACCTTTCCCAAACAAAACCCTGAAGTGATAAAAGGAGAGCAGACAAGCAACACTACTGTTATTCTGGACAAATTTTAAAAAAAAGGCCCATAAAATACAAAACGAGATAACAAGTAGTAAACGAACTTTTAGAAAACAATTTAGATGAAAAATGTGTAAAATATCTCACAATTGAAAATTTGTGTTTCCTAAAATGTATTTTTTACTCGAAATACACAAATAAAATACACCTTTGAGACCCATGGTCAGTTTTAAGGGTTCCCTTATCTATAAGCTGTCTAAATGACTGAAATATTGAAACATGGATCTGAAAAATACGAATATTATGTTAATGACTCTTCGAATCTTCCAATTTCAAAAAAGAACTTGAAAAATTAATGATGTCCCAAACACGTGGATCCATCCACAACACACTAGAAACGCGGTAAAAAAATGTTGAGTATCCTATACTCCCCAACAAAATGCCTAACATCTAACCTTAATCAATTGTATACCGTAGTCACAAACTTGAAGACTCACCTTACACTATACACTATTTTCCTTTTATCTATACACTATATACACCATCCACGTACTTATCTCTAGTTGAGTAAAATTTATATTGTATATATAGCCTACCATCATAATAACTTTACAATTTTATTCAATTTTATTTAAATTTCAGTCCACTCTCTTATCTTATTTTATTTTATTTTTATATTCCACGATCTAAACTAAATTAATATTCATCATATGTCCAAATAGTCTACTATTTTATATGTTGCTAATTCCTACCTTGTTCATGTTCGCAAAGTCTCGACTTTTGGAGCCAATCTGTTTATTGTACCTCTATGTAGTGAACAATAAACAATATTATTATTCGTGACAAAACAATTCCTGCAATTACATACTTATTTTTTAGATGTAACATCTCTTTTCACCAATATTCCAGTTGATCTTACAATAAAAATTATCAAGAAATGTTGGAAAAAAATTTCTGTATTCACCACGTTATGCCTATATACTTTCATTGAAGTTTTTGAATTCTGTATAGATTCCAGTTACTTCAATTGTGCTGATCTCATTATGTCAGAACTACAACAACAATGCTTCGACAAACTTTCTTCATCTGTCCCCTTCTTCAAAAGATATGTTGACGATATTTTCCCAACAATTCCTGAAAATAATAAATCTGAAATTCTGGACGTGTTCCAGAGTTTTTACTCACGATTGAAATCTACTATAGAAGAAGAAAATGATAATGCTTTAGCTTTTCTAGACACCAATGTCATTGAAACTGCTAACATTGTGTTGAAAGTAGATTGGTATCACAAACCAACTTTTTCAGAGAGGTGTCTAAACTATTTTTATCATCATTTTCAACATAAAAAAAACATCATTAAGAATTTGGAAAAAAACGCTAAAATTTCAAACCAAGAGTATTTTAAAAAACATCAAAGAATTTCTACAAAAAACAATTACCCTCCATTACCAATAAAAAAAAATCTCCGGGATAACAAACCTAACAAAACCAATAATTTGACTAAAAATATCTCTAAAAAATTCGAAAACGTTGAACGAAGAAATTTCAAGATCGCATTTTCAAACGTCAACAGTGTTGGCAAAAAGTTTCATTCACGCCAAAAAAAGAAAACACCTACCAATCTACAATCAAAGTCATTTATAAAATCAATTGTTATAATTGTATGAATGCTACGTTGGTCAAACAGGACGATATTTAAAAAAATGCATATCCGAACACAATAGGGACACAACAAAACCCAATGCCCAAAACCCCACTGCTCTAGAAGAACATACTAGAGAAAATGGTCATTCTTTCGATTTCGAAAACCCATCATCCTTGATAAACAACCCTTTCTGTCAAAAAAACTTCTGAGCGAAATGATCAAATTGTCCACCAGACACCGTCAATACCAGGAGAGACATAAAAGATTGAACACGTCCTATTTCAACTTGATAGTCAGATTTCTGAATGATTTGTTATCGTTATTTACCACAATTGTTTTTCACCATCAATACAAGAACTATATGGTTTCACGGTTATAGTTTTAATTTTATCTCAGTTTTCGTTTGTCTCGCACTTGATGTCAAACCTGTTATCCCGTGAAAGTGTTTTTCGTTTTTATCTAGAAAGTCTGTTTATGTATTATTTTTATTTACATCAATTCGGAGAAACTAATTTTTGGTGAGTCTTTCCTTTGTTAAAACCTATTTTACTGTGAATGTTCAAATTCTTGTGGTCAAATGTTTCTTTATTTTTACTATCTCTTAACCCCTTCAACTCACAAAAACTCATTGTTACGGAGCCCTAAAGATAAATTTAATAAAATTCGAAACGTTGGCAAGGAAACAATAGTTTTTTTTCAACAAAATTGATCCAAATCCCCACAAACCTCCTAATATTATATGTTTAATTGAATCACTAAACTTACAAAAAAACAAAAAATTATAGAGTTTCAATAACTCGACTTATCAAAAAGGGGTTCTAGGAAAAAAAATCCATCAATTCCAGATGAAACTCTATCATCTATTCTACTTTCCTAGCGGTAATCTACGTCATATCGATTCCTACATGTCACATATCGAATTGAAACTATACAGTAACGATCTCTGTCATTTCACTGAAAACTATTCCGATTATTATCATCACTGGTCGTATTCTTAAAATTATTGTTTCAGGAAATTTTATGGATCCTGTGAAAATTATGTGGAATTCTGAAAATGCTCTGAATGACGCGAATAAAACAAGTGGTATTTAATTTTTTCCGGAATATTCAATATGAATTCCTGAGCGTATACAAGAATGTCTAGTTATATGGTAGGATTATTGAAAAAGCCTTGAGTCGCCTGAAGAATATCAATGACATCAGCATGAAATGATAAGAATGCAAGATATTCTGTGCATAATAGAGGGTTATTCAAAAGTACTTCGACAAATTGATTTGTTGAAAATATAAACAGGATGTTCATAAAATCAGATGTGGAATCATCTGCGACTGAAAGATAAACTTTAGTCACTATCTTCCATCGTCAAGATAACCTCTTGTGGGGTATTCATGTTGAAGAGGGAAACATTCTCAATTGAATATTGATAGAAAGATTTTTCTGTGAATTGAAAAATCCACGATTAAAATGAAGTTATTTTTTGTGAATGTCCAACAGAAAACAACTACTTCCCCGGCTAAAGCCACGCTGGACATTGAACTACATCTGATAGATATTCTGAAAAGGCCCTAACTCAAAAGAAAAAATCTGAAATTGAAAATTTGCATTTTCATTCAGATAGTTATTTGATTTTCTATTCCAGTCTTAATTAGGAACTCATAAAGATGAATGAGGCAAAGAAGAATGTTTTCCAAAAGAGTACTCACCAGAAATCATTCGTAACATTGACGCAGGAGAGACATCGCATTCACTAGGTCTTCAATACATTTTTTGTCGACGAAAATCTATTTCACGCTTCCACGATCATCAGGAAGACCGGAAGAAATGGAAAACACATTTTCAAGAAGCAATCTCACTTTGCAAAGATGGAAAAAGTTAGAATCATTTCTTTTGGAGAGACACTTTGAAATTAGTGTTTTCTGACATTAAAACCTGTCATGGGGTATGATAGATTGATTTGTTGAAAATATAAACAGGATGTTCATAAAATCAGATGTGGAATCATCTGCGACTGAAAGATAAACTTTAGTCACTATCTTCCATCGTCAAGATAACCTCTTGTGGGGTATTCATGTTGAAAAGGGAAACATTCTCAATTGAATATTGATAGAAAGATTTTTCTGTGAATTGAAAAATCCACGATTAAAATGAAGTTATTTTTTGTGAATGTCTAACAGAAAACAACTACTTCCCCGGCTAAAGCCACGCTGGACATTGAACTACATCTGATAGATATTCTGAAAAGGCCCTAACTCAAAAGAAAAAATCTGAAATTGAAAATTTGCATTTCCATTCAGATAGTTATTTGATTTTCTATTCCAGTCTTAATTAGGAACTCATAAAGATGAATGAGGCAAAGAAGAATGTTTTCCAAAAGAGAGTACTCACCAGAAATCATTCGTAACATTGACGCAGGAGAGACATCGCATTCACTAGGTCTTCAATACATTTTTGTCGACGAAAATCTATTTCACGCTTCCACGATCATCAGGAAGACCGGAAGAAATGGAAAACACATTTTCAAGAAGCAATCTCACTTTGCAAAGATGGAAAAGTTAGAATCATTTCTTTTGGAGAGACACTTTGAAATTAGTGTTTTCTGACATTAAAACCTGTCATGGGGTATGATAGATTGATTTGTTGAAAATATAAACAGGATGTTCATAAAATCAGATGTGGAATCATCTGCGACTGAAAGATAAACTTTAGTCACTATCTTCCATCGTCAAGATAACCTCTTGTGGGGTATTCATGTTGAAAAGGGAAACATTCTCAATTGAATATTGATAGAAAGATTTTTCTGTGAATTGAAAAATCCACGATTAAAATGAAGTTATTTTTTTGTGAATGTCTAACAGAAAACAACTACTTCCCCGGCTAAAGCCACGCTGGACATTGAACTACATCTGATAGATATTCTGAAAAGGCCCTAACTCAAAGAAAAAATCTGAAATTGAAAATTTGCATTTCCATTCAGATAGTTATTTGATTTTCTATTCCAGTCTTAATTAGGAACTCATAAAGATGAATGAGGCAAAGAAGAATGTTTTCCAAAAGAGAGTACTCACCAGAAATCATTCGTAACATTGACGCAGGAGAGACATCGCATTCACTAGGTCTTCAATACATTTTTGTCGACGAAATTCTATTTCACGCTTCCACGATCATCAGGAAGACCGGAAGAAATGGAAAACACATTTTCAAGAAGCAATCTCACTTTGCAAAGATGGAAAAAGTTAGAATCATTTCTTTTGGAGAGACACTTCGAAATTAGTGTTTTCTGACATTAAAACCTGTCATGGGGTATGATAGATTGATTTGTTGAAAATATAAACAGGATGTTCATAAAATCAGATGTGGAATCATCTGCGACTGAAAGATAAACTTTAGTCACTATCTTCCATCGTCAAGATAACCTCTTGTGGGGTATTCATGTTGAAAAGGGAAACATTCTCAATTGAATATTGATAGAAAGATTTTTCTGTGAATTGAAAAATCCACGATTAAAATGAAGTTATTTTTGTGGGGTATTCATGTTAGGCCTAACTCAAAGAAAAATCTGAAATTGAAAATTTGCATTTCCATTCAGATAGTTATTTGATTTTCTATTCCAGTCTTAATTAGGAACTCATAAAGATGAATGAGGAAAAGAAGAATGTTTTCCAAAGAGAGTACTCACCAGAAATCATTCGTAACATTGACGCAGGAGAGACATCGCATTCACTAGGTCTTCAATACATTTTTGTCGACGAAAATCTATTTCACGCTTCCACGATCATCAGGAAGACCGGAAGAAATGGAAAACACATTTTCAAGAAGCAATCTCACTTTGCAAAGATGGAAAAAGTTAGAATCATTTCTTTTGGAGAGACACTTTGAAATTAGTGTTTTCTGACATTAAAACCTGTCATGTGTTTTCCATTTCTTCCGGTCTTCCTGATGATCGTGGAAGCGTGAAATAGATTTTCGTCGACAAAAATGTATTGAAGACCTAGTGAATGCGATGTCTCTCCTGCGTCAATGTTACGAATGATTTCTGGTGAGTACTCTCTTTTGGAAAACATTCTTCTTTGCCTCATTCTTTTTCCATTTCTTCCGGTCTTCCTAATTAAGACTGGAATAGAAAAATCAAATAACTATCTGAATGGAAATGCAAATTTTCAATTTCAGATTTTCTTTGAGTTAGGGCCTTTTCAGAATATCTATCAGATGTAGTTCAATGTCCAGCGTGGCTTTAGCCGGGGAAGTAGTTGTTTTCTGTTAGACATTCACAAAAAATAACTTCATTTTAATCGTGGATTTTTCAATTCACAGAAAAATCTTTCTATCAATATTCAATTGAGAATGTTTCCCTTTTCTACTTTGACAAACTTCAGGAGGTGATTCCCCACAATATTCCAATGTGAATTATCCAGATAAATGTATGTCCGGAAACGCTTCGTTTCCAAGATACAGGGTGTTAAAGTTTTATTTTTATTTTCATTTTTTTTAAATAACTTTCGAAATACTGACCTTCATGGAACGAAAATTGGTATTGAGAGGTTTTTTGAGGTGCCAAATTCGAACCTGATGTTATTACTGCTCTTACTCGTAGGGGCGCCACCTGCACGTATTTCTCTTATTTGAAGATTCATAACTTTTCTGAACGTTCTTCTAGCACATGTTTCAGTAAAAAAATCAATACCTCCATCATATCTACGTAAAAAAGCTGCCCATGTTACAAGTCGCTATAAGTAACCGTTTTGTAGATATTTGGACTTGAAAATTTCAAGTCGATTATTTGACAATCGATGCGTGATGAAGTTATTACCATTATTTTGCATTTTTCACAAGAAAGCTCAGGAAATGAATTTGACCTTTAGGAAAGTAGTTTTGGGTTTTTGTAGGGAGCGCCACCTATTATATTTATTTTTACTCGTTTAAAATAGTTATTTTTGTATCAAGGGTGCAAAATCTGTATTTGTTCTAATAAATTTGGCAAGAAATATCAACATTTTATTTCGAATTTTTTTGAATATATAGAATAAAATAGAATAAAGAAAACAAAATTGTATTCAAATGAATTGTTCAAAGTGTCCACCTTCATCGAAGATACGGGCGTTCAGTCTACTAGTCATTGAATCTCGTACCCGCTCAAAAATTATTGGTGTGCTTCTTATTGTTTCACAGGCTTCTACTATTTGGTTTCTTGGATCTTTCCCGTTCGCTACACGAGTTTTATTAACAAGTGACTTCAAATGCCACCAAAAATAAAAATCTAGCGGGTTCAGATCTGGGGACCTTGGTAAGGTTCTTCTACACCCCTACCGATCCATCGATTTGGATAGACAGTGTTAAGGAATTCTCTGGTTACAACGCTTGAATGGGCCGGAGCCCCGTCATGCAGATACGGATTTCTAAAGATACATTCTGAAGTAGTCCCGGAAATTCATTTTCTAAAAAGTGTCTGTAAGTTGCGCCATTCAGTCGGAACGGAAGAAAGAAAGGACCTATCAAGAAATTATCAATTATTGCCGCCCATACATTTACAGAAAATTGATACTGATAATGTCTTTCACTGACTGCATGCGGATTTTCCAGAGCCCAAACATGGTTGTTATGGAAGTTCGTAATAGCATTTCGGGAGGAGCTTGGTTCGTCCGTGAAGAGTACATATCTTAAAAATTGAGGATTTCCAGCCAATTTTCTCAAAAACCACTGACACATAGTAATGCGTTGGAGAAAGTCTCGTCGCAGGAGAGCTATGAATATGGTATGGATAAAATTGTTAATCATGGATAATCCTCCAAACTGTGGACTGAGATTGAGAGCTTCAGCAATTATTCTTGTACTTGTTTCTGGATTCTCCTCGAGAGCGTTCAAAACAGCTTCTTTCAATTCTGGGGTTCAGACTATTCGTGGTCTTCCAATAATATCAGCTGCCTTCTTGAAGCTACCTGTTACTGCCAAACGACGGTGGAGAGTGGTGAATGTTGGAGCTGAAGGCAGTACTTGATTAGGAAATTGCTCCTGGTGAAAACGTCTTGCCTTGCGCGCATTGCCATCCGCAAGGCCATAAACGAAATGCATATCGGCTTAATGAGCATTATTGTTCAAATAATCCATTTTTTCAATATTGGTGTTTTAAAACTTACAGAAACTTCAACAAAACAACAAAACGTTCAACTGTCACATAATATGTAATTACCAAAACTACTTACTCAAACGTCAAATTGATTTCCTGAGCATTCTTGTGAAAAATGCAAAATGATGGTAATAACATCAACACGCATCGATTATCAAATAATCGACTTGACATTTTCAAGCCCAAATATCTAGAAAACAGTTGCTTATAGCGACTTGTAACAGCGGTAGCTTGTTTACGTAGATATTATAGAGGAATTAATGTTTCTACTGAAAAATGTGCTAGAAGTACGCTGGAAAAAGTTATGAATTTCTAAAAGAGAAAAAGACGTGTAGGTGGCACCCCCTACTCTGTAAGAGCAATAATAACATCAGGTTCGAATTCGACACCTCAAAAAACCTATCAGTACCAATTTTCGTTCAATTGAGGTCAGTATTTCGAAAGTTATTGAAAAAAAACGAAAATAAAAATAAAACTTCAACACCCTGTATCTTGGAAACGAAGCGTTTCTGGACATATATTTATTTGGATCATTCATATTAGAATATTGTGAGGAATCACCTCCTGTTTGTCGATGTACTTCTGACTCACCCTGTATATCGAGAATTCCATGTATGCGCCTCCAAAAAACGTCATTTATTGTAATTCTGTTGGGTCAAGGAGTCGTGCAAAAAATCAGATTCTTTTCCCATTTCCTTTGTGTAGAACCGATCTCTGAATTCTTCAGTGGAATACCGGATAAAAAATCGATGTCTATTGATTGAATGTCGTGTTTGTGAAAAATACAATTCAATTCGTATAGACATCGCCCATAACTATCAACATATATTCCAATCGGCGGATCATGAGAATTAGCTAGATGTAGAATAGCATAACAGGTATTTTTGTGGAAACTACCTCTGACTCATTTGAGTGATGAAACGCGGGGGGTGCGTACTCTATCTAAGGGGTGGAACAGGGTAATAAGGAGTGAAAATGTACTAAAACGACCAAAATCCGTATTTTTCCCACTATTCATTGAAATTTCTCGTTTTCATGACAATTCATGACAATTTGGGACTAGTTTTCATCCGACATTATACGGTCAATAATTATGCTGGAAAGTATCCAAAACTAATGTAATAGTAACTAATAGTAATAATGATGAAGTCTCCTAGAGTAAAACACTCCGGAAGCAAAATACCTCTCCATTTGGATTTCCGGGCGAGAGGTACTCGAGGGGACTCAACATTAAAGATTAATTTTTGCAACATCCGCGGACTCAACAAGAACATCAATGACGTCCACCATCACCTACAGACGAAAAAACCGGATATTCTGGCTCTAACAGAAACACAAGTGAACTCGTCCACCAACAAGGTCCATGTGCTTTATCCTGGTTACGAACTCCATTCTCGATTCAAGTTCAAAGGTGGAGTCTGCCTTTACGCTAAGGCTAACCTTTCATGCCAGCGTGAAGAGAGTTTGGAACCGAAAGACTTTGATGTGATGTGGTTCAAGCTATCTGATACCAAACTGACTAAGTTCCTCTGCTGCCTTTACCTATCACCTGATGAACCTTCATATAACGACCTCTTTGAGTTTTTATCACTCAAACTGGACTACATTCAGGAGAACCATCCAACAGCTGGAACCATAATCATGGGAGACTTTAATGTACATAACGCTGCCTGGCTCAAATTCTCTAACAAAACAGATGATGCGGGTCGTCAAGCCGAGGCCTTCGCCATCACTCATGGTCTAGAACAACTGGTCGAGCTACCAACCCGCATCCCTGATGTCAACAACCAGTCTGCCAATATACTAGATCTTTTCCTCACCACCAATCCTGACCCGTATAGAATAGAAGTTTGTTCCCCACTTGGAAACTCTGATCACACCCTCATCTCCACAACATGCTCTTTCTATTTACCATCGAGCTGCACAATACCAACCCGTCTCATGTGGCATTACAATTCGGCCGACTGGGAAGGTCTTCGTATGTTTTTCTCAGCGTTTCCATGGAAGAGAGTTTGTTTCTCTTCAGTAGATCCAACACGATGTGCTGAGACAATTTCTGAAATCATCATGTTGGGGATGCAAACCTACATACCGAATACCGAAAGAAGAACATCATCCGATAAGACCTGGTTTAACAGAAACTGCTCTAGAGCTGTGGCTTCCAAACAGGCAGCATACCATCGATGGCTAAAAAATCCGGGCCCTGAGACCAGAGCAGCATATGTCGAGGCTAGAGGCATATGCAAAGAGACAATAGAATGCTCAAAAGATGCCCACAATGCCAAAATAAGATCAAAACTTGCTGAATGTCCTAACGGATCCCGTTCATTTTGGTCTTTCGCCAAAGCTGTGGGAAGAAACTTCACTTCCAGCTCATTTCCTCCTCTAACCTAAGGAGATGGAACACTAGCAACGACTGCCCAGGAGAAAGCCAATATCTTTGCGCACCTATTTGCTGGGAATTACACTCTGGATTCATCGGAAAACAACCCCCGAACATTACACCTATTGACAGTCACATGCCCGAGATTACCTTTCGCCAACGTACTATCAGAAAGATTTTGCTGGGTCTCAAACTCGCTCACTTGTCTGGAACACCGTAGAAAAGTTGTCGATTTGTCTCTATTTTATAGATATTTTCATGGGCGATGCTCTTCTGAAATATCAACAATCGTTCCTGCTTTGGCAGTCTCTTCGAGACTAACCCGTCAAGTTCAGTCATCACACCCCTTCGTGGTCACTTTGGAGACCTGCAGAACATCACTTTCCAACGACTCGTTCATCCAACGAACAGCGAGGCTTTGGAACTCATTGCCTAGGGAGGTGTTCCCCGAGGCATACAACCTCCAGAAATTTAAGAAGAACACCAACTCCTACATATGGTTCCCACGATGTTCTCTGAACATCACAGGATATCCCTTTTCGTGGGAACCTGAACATAAAAACAAAAAAAAAAAAAAACCTCTTTGAGAAACAGTTTTCGTAAGTTATGGAAGATATTGATCTGTTTCTCAGAAAATTCAGATTCCAAATCGTCGAAAAGACTACTCCACCATAGGCAAAGCTCGTTGATATTCTTCGATAAAAAAAACTGCCGAACTTTGCATATTATATATATATATATATATATATATATATATATATATATATATATATATATATATATGTATATTGTATATTTTGGCTGGTAGCGGCGACTTCGTCTGCGTAGAATTTTTTCCTTCTTTTGTGTTGTTTCGTCTTATGCCTATGGCTTTCCGTTACCCCGTTTACCGTCACTCCGTTATATCGTTTGCGTGGCAAAATTGATTTGACAGCGAAAGTTATGCTCCGTGACGACTATTACAAATTCACTAACCCCCTTTCACCTCTTTAGGGATGGAATTTTCAAATTAGGTCAAACACAATTTCTTAATTTGTAATAGAGACCCGAATACTGATTTTCATGACCCCAACTCAAAAACTAATGGAACCCCCATACAAACAACCACGCTCCATTTCACCCCTTTGGAGGTAGAATTTCTGAAAACACTGAAACATGTATTACTTCATTCGTAACAAAGACCTTGAATATGAATTTTTGTGATCTTAACTTAAGAACTAACAAAACCCCCAGACTAACTTTCAGTCCCTATTTAAACCCCCATTCCACCCCATTAGGGGTTGAATTTCCAAAAACACTGAATTTTTTTATTTTTCATTTTTTATTCCAACTTAAAACTAATGGTAATCCTATACAAAATTTCAACCCCTATTTCAAACCCTTGGGGGTTGAATTTTCAAAATTTCGAAACACGTGACAAACAAAAGCTCAAATTTCAATTTTCATGACACTACCTCCAGAACTAATGGAACTTCCATACAAACTTTAACCCCCTTCTCAACCCCCTTTTCGGCCCTTTAGGAATATAATATAAAAAACAAATCTTATTGGTGATATATGTCATCGTAGAAATACTCTGTCAGAATTTCAGCTCTTTAGGTCCAGCGGTTTGGTCTGGGCATTGATCTCAAGTCAGTGAAACAGTCAGTGAATCAGTCAGTCAGTCAGCACACGTTATTATACAGTGCGTAAATACAGTGTGGTAGGCCTGAAGATGAGGTCTAACATTCTGATTTTACATTTTCTATTCTCACTAGTTGGGATCTATTCGAGAAAAAGGATTCGAAGAATTCCACAGAGTTATGTGACAAATCATTGTAGTGTAGTATAAAGAGAAGTTGGCAATTAAAATTCAGAAAAAAATTAAAAAAATTAAAAAAATTGACATTGTATGAACCTAAAAATTTGAAAACCTCAGATAAATTTAACTCCAATCATTCCAAACTACATAAGTTCACAGTAGCTGCTCAGAGTGTTCTCCATTAACTGCCATACATGAGTATGAGGTGGTCTCGAAACGTTGTCTGGGGTTTTCTAGCATTTCTGGAGTTATTTGACGACATTCGTACCTTTGGATAAAAATTTACTGACTACGCCTATGTTTTGGTAAAATAAAAAATCGTTTGTTTCAGTGCTTGTTTAAGCCAGTTTATTGTCAGTAGTACTTCGGGTCTATTAACGGGTGAAACATAAAAATGGTTTATTGTATTTGGGATAGGGTAGAAATAATTGAATATCATTTGAAAAATAATGAATGTGCCAACACAGCTAGTAGAATGTTCAATGAGCAACACCCAAACAAAAATGTTAATATGTTCTGAGCTAATTACAAAATTTCGACAAAAAATGTCGAATTGAAAACCCAGTAAGAAACGGATCCAACTCTTGGTACACGAAAGCTTGCCGAAGTATCTGGAGTAAGTCAACGTACCGTCGAGCGAATTTTGAAAGCTCACATATTCCATCCCCATAAAATTAAACTGGTTCAGGAATTCAACGGGGACGATTCTGATCGTCGCTTACAATTTTGTGAAATCAGAACGTACTATACGAAGATTCCAATCCAAGAGTGTTTCATCAAGTACATACTCAACACCCAGAAAAGTAAAACCTTTGGGCTGGAATATTTGGCGATCGTGTTATTGGTCCATTTTTCTCACAAAGTAGTTTGACTGGGTACATGTATTTGGAATTACTCGAAGATACCGTTGATCCAACGTTAAGAGACAATAGAAAACGATAACCGATACCTTGAAGATCACATAATATTCCAACAGGACATTTTGCTGCAGCAATTCGTCAGTACCTGAATGGAATATTTCCTAGACACTGGATTGGAAGGAGATGATTCATCGAATGCCCCCCCCCCCATCGATCTCTCGATTTATCCCCCTTAGATTACTTTTTGTGGGGCTATTTGAAAAGTAAAATATACGCCACTCACCCAGGTTCTTCAGAAGAGTTACGTCAACGTATTATTTCCGAATGTCGTCAAATAGCTCTAGAAATGCTCCAAAACATCAGACAACGTTTCGAAACTAACTTATACTCATGTGTGGCAGTTAATGGCGAACACTTCCATCAGCTACTGTGAATTAATGTAGTTTGGAATGATTGGAGTTAAATTTATGCAAGGTTTTCCGATTTTCAAGTTCATTCACCTGCCAATACCTAAACTGAATTCAACAAAACACTCTAATATGTATGAAGGGACAAGAATATTCAATCACTTGCCACAGTTGAATTGAAACATATCAAATTATAAACTATTCAGAAGATCAGTTGAAAAAATATGCTTCTTGAAAAGGCTTTTTATAGCCTGCAGGAATATCATGTGAACATGTCTCAAATACCGTAAAGTGATGCAAAAATAATTATTATGTAAACACTTTTTTTTATTTTTTTTCCTCTCACTCTCTTTCGTGCTTTATCTGCTTTAATAATACTTTTGACATGTACGAGGGTGCATATATATGTATATGTGAATACATATGTTATTTGCTTGATGAAATTTTGTGTATATTGTGATGCAATTGCTTTTATAGTATGCAAGGTAATTATTTGTTAATTATTTTTTGTTTTGTCTATATATTCATATCTATCTGTTTTATATTCAATCAATTTCAATACCTATATGTTCTACCAATCCTTTCATTTATAACTATATTTTTTATCTCACTTTGTCAATGAGAAATTATTGGACAATAAAGTATACAGGGTGTCCCTGGACTTCCTCTTTCCCTTTCGGAAATGTATAGATGGGGTCAAAATATTACCAGTACTTCATATAACTTTTGTTCCTGAAAGCCTTCGTTACCAAGTTACGGGCCCTCAAAGTTACAAAATGAAAAATGTTTTCCTTTGATAACTTTCAGAGTGAATATTCAAAATAATCTAAATTTTGGTGATTGACTAAACAAATGAATTTCTTCGATGAGCTTTCATGCAGGAGTCAGTTGTTTTGCTACAAAGTCAGGAACGGACTACCCCCGATGGTCCACACCCCAAAACTTTTCAATAGTTTTCAACGAAATAAGGTTAAGTAGACAATTTTCTGAATAAAAGTACTCGTGTGGGAAGTCGATCGTAGCAACGATTCTTAATAAAAATGCAGTTTCACTCGACGACATCAAACCCGATCGTCCACCATTATTTGAAATGAAATATTTTTACAGTAGAAATACTTATGATAATGTTAATTCAACAACATTTATAACAGGGATAATACAAAATATGCTGAAATAAAGTCGTAAACAAAAAGTACAGTACCTAGTTGAAAGTTTCATTCACAATGTAGATGTTTTTTCAAATTAAATATCAAGTTTTGTAGATTTGTGGTATTTTTGAACTAACAAGCTACTCCACTATGAAATATCGAATCCAGTCCATATTTTGTATGTACGCGTGGAATAAGCACGTTTCATGTTGTGTTATCTGAATCTCATGAAACTCAACATTTGGATGTTGCAAATCCGTATTCACAGCTTAAATGTTGAGGAGTTTCACTGATAAGTATAATTTCGTGGGAGAAAATCTTTAACCCGAAGATAAATGTAGCTGAAAAAACGCACATCGGAAGACATAACTGATAAAAAGTAAACGAATAAACTACAAAAACGACTGCACATGAATAGGTGAAAAATATCCAGTGAATAAATTTATGTTTCATTTCTTCCACAGATGTTGACAAAAACACCTTGTAGAGAGAAATAAAATTAGTGTGGATAAAAAATGACAACTGGAATGCGAATTTGTTTTGTTGAGTGGTGCGTTGTCATTGTATTGTCAATATTCTAATAGGACAGTTTGAAGTGTTTTGATATGGCCAAACAGTTTACATTCAACAAATATGCAGATATGCATGTATGCCGAGCATTTTTCCAATCGAACGTTACCGGCAAGAGAAATGTTCGAGCGTGTCGATCGCAGCTTGAAGGAGACATGTATGTGTAATGGATAATTAATTGGAGCCTGTTGTTTTATTTCGATATTATTTTAGGTTCAGTTTTGCCAAAACGAGGTTGTGAGGGCCCTCCTAGGGCTGTATGTATCGTTGTATTGGAGGAAAATATTTTGGAAGCTGTCGCTGATGATCCTCCAATGAGCATCAGAAACCTATCAGAACAGTTCCATGGATCCAAGACCTCTATTCATAGAATAATTAGGAAACAACTGCTCCATCCATATCACATCCAGAAGGTACATGCCATGACACCTGAAGATTTTCCAGCACGACTTGTATATGCCAATTGGTTCCTGGATAAGCAAAGAGAGGATATGACTTTCATTACTCGAGTTTTATTCACTGATGAAGCAGGTTTCATTAGAGTTGGAGTAATCAACTCTCATGATCTCCACATATGGGCCGAAGAAAATCCCAATGGGATATTGCAAACCAAACACCGACGGCAATTCAACGTGAATGTTTGGGCTGGTATCATAGGAAACCATCTTATAGGACCATTTGTTCCAAATGACCGATTGAATGGAGAACGTTATTTGGAGTTCATTCTGAACGATTTGAATGGACTATTGGAACATGTTCCATTGCAAACCCGAAGAGATATGTGGTTAATGCATGATGGCGCTCCTCCTCCCTTTAGTTTGATTGTGCGGGACCATCTGAACCAGATATTCCCCAATAGATGGATTGGTAGAGGTGGGCCATATTCATGGCCACCGCGGTCTCCGGATTCAAATTTATTGGATTTCTTTCTGTGGGGGCATCTAAAAAGCCTCGTTCACGCTACACCTATTCACACCAGAGATGCTTTGTTGAATAGAATTACATTACATTGTAAAGCCTTACGAAACGACCCTGGCATGCTATTTCGAGTGCAGAGAGACTGAGCAAATGTATTGAGAGAGACGGGAGTCATATCGAGCAGTTTTTGTAGCAGATTTGGCATTTCTGTTTGCTCTTGAGGCTTGCGATTGATTATTTACACCATGAATTTTGTAAGGTAAACGTGTTTGCATGATAAAAATTCGTTATGAACATTGTACCTATCATTTCCATTTTCATTACAAATTAATCTTCTCGAATAATAGTAGACATCTCAGGTTGGATGTCGTCAAACAAAAATGCATTTTTATCAAAAATCGTGGCTCCGATCGATTTCCCACACGAGTACTTTTATTCAGGAAATTGTCCAGGTAACCTTGTTTTGTTAAAACATATCAACGAATCCCAGTCATTTCAAAGTTTTGGCGTGTGGACCATCGGGGGTAGTCCGTTCCTGACTTTGTAGCAAAACAACTGACTCCTGCATGAAAGCTCATCGAAGGAATTCATTTGTTTAGTCAATCACCAGAATTTAGATGATTTTGAATATTCACTTCGAAAGTTATAAAAAAAACATTTTTCATTTTGTAACTTTCAGGGCCCGTAACTTGGTAACGAAGGCTTTCAGGCACAAAAGTTTCATGAAGTACTGGTGATATTTTGACCCTATCTATACATTCCCGAGAGAAAAAGAAGAAGTCCAGGGACACCCTGTATATCTTTCTATCTATATATCATACAATATCCATTTTTTTAATTGCTGTTCTTTTTTTCTGAATTGTTCAAGTAGCTTTCAAATGAAGTATCATAATCTGGAATACGGAACTGTTGTTTTTCTCGCAGGAGGTCGCCAAAATCAAAAGTTATGTAGCGAACACTCACATGGCTGAATTCCTTATCAAATTATCTTTTCAATGACGTGTCACACTTAGTACTTTCTCTATTTAAATTGTATGGGTGATAGTGACCAAGGGGTGGGGAGAGAGGTTGACACTTGAGGTTATGATAGGAATATGTCCCCCTTGGCTCACAAATTGTCGTGTTTTTGCATGTTTCTCACAACACATGTGTCTTGAAGATATTCGATCTGTTTCGTTTTCGGTGCCGCACCCTGTATAAGCTTTTTTTCACGTTCAGTAGCCGACTTCGAGTAGTTTCTAAGTGTTTTGTAGTAATCCCAGCCCTCGACTCTTCCCGTCCGTTTGAACTTATTCCGGGTCATATCTCTTAATTTCATCATGAGTTTGACATTATCGGTGATCCAAGGAGTGTAGGGTTTATTGAAGAGTCTTGTGATGTAAGGGGCATTTTTATCGAATAGGCTGAGTATGTGGGATTGAAGTTATCGATTTCATAATCAAATCATCCATTATATACATAGGAAGCCAAGGTAACGAATTCAAATCTTTTGAGAAGTGTTCAATATTGAAGTTGTTGAAATTGCGAGAAGTTTTCAGGGTTTGGTCGGTATATTTCATAAGCACAACATCACAGTAGACCAAAACGTAGTCTGTTAGATGATGTAAGTCTACCGTTACCCAATCATCTGGTTTTTAATTTTTGCGAACAATGGCAGTCTAGCAAGGATGGTAAAGACTGTGTATCCCTAGTTGTGTTTTTATTATTTGTTTCAGTTCATAAGTTTCTAGAATATCGTTCAGTCGAATATAGTTCTTATCTAAAATATCTGAACCGTTGATGTTGAATTCGCCAATACATATGATATTATCTGATTGAGGAGCAACTAAAGTAAGGCTTTCCTCGAATTCGCTAAGGAATTCTGGGATATTCGAGTTTGTAGGTCTGTAGATGACACCAACAATATAAATAGTTGGACCATCAATATATTGAGATGACATGATTTTCCGAAACAGGCTCCCATTTCCTCTCTAGCTGAATTAGACACAGCGTTTCATCAAGAATTTCGAAAATTAATTCAGTTCCGAGTGAAGATGCCTTCGAAATATTTGACTTACTTGATTCATTCACAAAATAATTATACCTTTCGTTTTGATCGTGAAATTGGAGTTATGAATCTGGTTTCGATCAATTTTTTATTGATGAGTGATATACCCTCATAATTTTTCGACAAATAATTAGTGTATTAGAATTGTTGTCTATCCGATTTCCATTCCAAACCAACAATATCCGTCGTGAGAATTATAATCTGAGGAATGTGTATCTAAAAGATGTTGTCATTTAAAAAAAAAAAATTCACAATTAGTGCTTTTGGAAATATGAAACCGCCATACTCAACGCCGTACTCAACTAGGCGAAAAAACTGTCACTTATCATTCATGTCTATCAGATTGGTGGTTCCAACGTACTCTACATGCAAAAATAAAAATATTTCAGAAAAATCAAATGAACCAATTTTTCGTTCCAAACCTATGTGATCGTACTCAGAATCATCCCTAGAATCATAAAAAGGAAAAATATACAGGGTAATTCATTTGAAAAAACGGGTCGTTACCGGTGAAACCGGAAGTGATGGGAGATTATGGAATATTCAACAACACTCCTTGGATCTCAAACCTTCGGAAATCTGGAAACCATGGCTTGTCTAAAGAATAAGTTGACACCCAGTGTATTTATTTTATATCACTTGTGTCTGTGAGGAAATCTTAATGGTATTTCTTTTTTTGAAACATTATTTTTATTGTTTTAGTAGAACAGCTGATAGTTCAAGGTGACTGTATGCTACCCCACCACAACTCAGGATATACAGGGTGATTCGAAAGTACTTTGACAAACTTCAGGAGGTGACTCCTCACAATATTCTAATATGAATTGTCCAAATAAAGTCCGGAAACGCTTTGTTTCCAAGATACAGGATGTTAATGTTTCATTTTTATTTTCGTTTTTTTCAAATAACTTTCGAAATACTGACCTTAATTGAACGAAACATGGTATCGAAAGGTTTTTTGAGGTGTCGAGTTCGAACCTGATGTTATTATTGCTCTTACTCATAGACGGCGCCACCTACACGTCTTTCTCTTTTTTGGAGATTCATAACTTTTTTGAGCGTACTTCTAGCATATTTTTCAGTGAAAAAATTCATTTCTCCATCATATCTACGTAAAAAAACTACCCCTGTTACAAGTCGCTATAAGCAACCGTTTTCTAAATATGTAGACTTGAAAATTTCAAGTCGATTATTTGATAATCGATGCGTGTTGAAGTTATTACCATGATTTTGCATTTTTCGCAATAATGCCTAAGAAATGAATTTGACGTTCAAGTAAGTAGTTTTGGTTTTTTGTAGGGGGCGCCACCTATTTTATTTATTTTTACTCATTTGAAATAGTTATTTTTGTGCGCCACCTATTCTATTTATTTTTACTCGTTTGAAATAGTTATTTTTGTATCAAGGATGCAAAATCTGTATTTGTTTCAATGAAATTTGCAAGAAATCTCAACATTTTATTTCAAGAAATTTTGAATATGTAGAACAAAATAAAATAAAGGAAATTAAATTGTATTCAAATAAATTGTTGAAGTGTCCACCTTCAGCGAAGATACAGGCATTCAGTCTTCTAGTCATTGAATCTCGTACCCGCTCAAAAATTATTGGTGTGTTTCTTATTGTTTCACAGGTGCCTACTATTCGGTTTCTCAGATCTTCCTCGTTCGCTACTGAAGTTCTATAAACTGGTGACTTCAAATGTTCCCAAAAATTAAAATCTAGCGGGCTTAGATCTGGAGACCTTGGTGCCCACGCCTGGTTTGGTTTCTTCTACACCCCTACCGATCCATCGATTTGGACGGACAGTGTTGAGGAATTCCCTGGCTACAACGCTAAAATGGGCCGGAGTCCCATCATGCATAAACCACATGCGGATGCGAATTTCTGATGGAACATTCTGAAGTAGTCCCTGCAATTCATTTTCTATAAAGTCTCTGTGAGTTGCGCCATTCAGTCGTAACGGAAGAAAGAAAGGACCTATCAAGTTATTATCAATTATTGCCGCCCATACATTTACAGAAAGTTGATACTGATAATGTCTTTCACTAACTGCGTGCGGATTTTCCAGAGCCCAAACATGGTTGTAATGAAAGTTTGTGATAGCATTACGGGAGAAGTTTGCCTCGTCCGTGAAGAGTACCTACATATTTAAAAAATTGAGGATTTCCAGCCAATTTTCTCAAAAACCACTGACACATAGTAATGTGTTGGGGAAAGTCTCGTGGCAAAAGAGCTTGTACCCTCTGAATATGGCATGGATAAAATTGTTGATCGTGGATAATTCTCCAAACTGTGGACTGGGTAGAATTGAGAGTTCCAGCAATTATTCTTGTACTTGTTTCTGGATTCTCCTCGAGACCGTTCAAAACAGCTTTATCCAATTCTGGGGTTCGGGGTTTTCCAATAATATCAGCTACCCTCTTTAGGCTTCCTATTTCTGCCAAACGACGGTGGAGACTGGTTAATGTTGGAGCGGAAGGCAGTACTCGATTGGGAAATCGCTCCTGGTACAAACGTCTTGCTTCGCGCGCATTGCCATCCTCAAGGCCATAAACGCAATGCAAATCGGCTAAATGAGCATTAGTTTGAATAATCCATTTTTTCAAAATTCGTGTTTTGAAACGTACAGATACTTCAACAAAACAACAAAACGTTCAACTGTTACATAATATGTAATTACCAAAACTACTTTCTTGAACGTCAAATTCATTTCCCAAGCATTCTTGTGAAACATGCAAAATAATGGTAATAACTTCAACACGCATCGATTTATCAAATAATCGACTTGAAACTTTCAAGTCCAAATATCTAGAAAACGGTTGCTTATAGCGAATTGCAACATGGGTAGCCTCTTCACGTAGATATGATAGAGAAATTGATTTTTCCACTGAAAAATGTGCTAGAAGTACGCTCAAAAAAGTTATGGATCTTCAAAAAAAAAAAAGACGTGTAGGTGGCGCCCCCTACGAGTAAGAGCAATAATAACATCAGGTTCAAATTCGACACCTCAAAAAACCTCGCAATAAGAATTTTTGTTTAATCAAGGTCAGTATTTCGAAAGTTATTCGAAAAAAAACGAAAATAAAAATAAAGCTTCAATACCCTGTATCTTGGAAACGAAGCGTTTTCGGACATATATTTATCCAGACAATGCATATAAGAATATTATGAGGAATCACCTCGTGAAATTTGTCAAAGTACTTTTGAATCACTCTGTATAAGATAAATATCATTCCGATACTCTCCAAAGTTTTCGAAATCATATTGAAACTAAGAGTCATGGAATACTTCGATTCTAACCAAATTCTCAATTGTAATCAGTTTGGATTCACGAGTAAATGCAGTACAATCCAGGCTGTTTCCAATATTGTTTCCAATATAGTCGAGGGTCTTGAAGTAGGCATGGATTTTGGTATCAGTTCATGTGATCTATCGAGAGCCTTCGATGTGTCTTCCACACTGCTCTTATTGAAAAGTCACGGTATTATGGTGTAAGAAGCGTACCACTTGATCTGATTCAGTCATACTTATGCAACAGGAAACAAGCAGATTAATATAGATAGATAGATAGATAGATAGTTTTTCAACTACGTTATGTAAAAAAAAAATACATTTGTAGCAAGTCAAAACAATAATGTTTGAGCTATACAAACAGATGAACAACAAACAAACATTTCAGCTAGATTACAAGTAAAAAAGGGAAACAGTTCAAATAAATTATTAACAAAATAGGTATATAACAAACATTTCATTTACACGAACACAACTATTGACAGTGGTGACACGAATGTACATGAAAGGTACAAGCATGATGTAAATAATACGATAATTAAGTTAGAAGGCCACAATTAAAGTGATTCAGATTCGAACATGTGAGTTGGTGTGGCCAGATAAACTAATCACATTCGACCTTTTGGAACATTTTGCATGGAGTACCTCAAGAATCCGTTCTGGGACCTTTATTATTTATGCAAATGATCTTTTCATTTTATGTACCCGAATAAATGTGTGGCTTAGGCTGATGATTCAACTTTGTTGAATACTGCTTCGTATGCTAAAAATCTACTACATTACTATGGCGGAATCTCTGAAAAAATCGAAAAATTGGTTCAGTGCCAACAACCTCAACTCAAACAGCGAGAAAACCCAAGAACCCGTTTTCTCAACCAAAAATGCAGGTACTGGCAAAAGTGTTGAACTACTTGGCATAACTATTGATGAGAGACTGTTCTGTGTGCGTGCAATGTTTATAAGAAAATCACAAACTCAAGAGATAAGTGCCTTTATGCGGTTGAGAGGAAGAATATGAGAATAGTGAGTGGTTGAAATGACCATAAACCGAGACCTCAAGATCTTACCTGTAGGTCCTCCGAAGGGCGGGCTATGACAATGGTCTCCTCGGTGGTCTTCTTCTAGAGATCTCTAGTGGTGTATGCTGCTGCGGAAGTCACTTTCGTAACGTAATATCACCTTTTCTTGATGGGGTAATGTTCCGATCACGTTGAAGTAGATTTCAAACAAGAGCGACTAAATAGCACTGTGAATGTCTAGTATATATTTTCAACTGCTTTAAAAACTGTCACTCGCTGTTCTGCTGGTGAGAAATACGAGGCGAGGATCTTGGGGTTTTTGTGATTGATATAGCAGGTAAATGAATGTACACGGGGAGAAAATAAACTAATAATTGCCAATGATTACCCACTATGATTAGATTTCTTTGATAAGAAAATATGAAAGAAGAAAACTATGTTTGAACTCAATAATAAACAAAAAATACATACAGAAGAGCGCGTGGACGCGACAGAGACTATCTTGGTCGTCTCAGGTAGATCAGCTATATCATAAATGATCAAGCTCGATATATTTGTTACGTAACATGAAAAACTTTGTTTCAACACGGTTCGAACATGCTATTTTTCATCTTTTCATGCTCATATAAACTACAGCATACTTATATAGGGTGATTCTTGTCACGCCATCAGGGTTTCCAAAATGCAGAAAAGAGCCATTCGAATTGTTGATAGATCTCTGAAAATTGGTTGACAAATGATCCAAGTAGCCAGGGATCGTTGTCCACTAATTCTCAGAGATCTCTCTATTATGCCTGTTCCCTGTTCATTTATACAGTGCGGTCCATAGGTATGGAATAAAATCATTTTTAGCATTATTATGTATTTGTTTGAGAAAACCTGAAACAGGTCAATTTCTATTGTCAATTTGACAATTTGAGGTATGAAAATATTACCCCTTCTTGCACTCCCTCTGAATTATAAACAACATCTCAAAAAGTTTAAATAAAGGGGGATCGTGTGGCAACTTGTTCGAAATAGATTTCCATTCCCTGTTCAGCAATATAAGGTTTTCCAAATCGATCTTGGAATTCTCGTACAACATTTTGTAGGACCTCAAGGGTTATGTTGTTAATTTTTTCCGTTATCCTAACTTTTAAATCTGCAATATTATCTGGTCTATTGATCTGATTTCGAATAACCCCATAAGAAGAAATCGAGAGAAGTCCAATCGGAGGATCTTGTCGGCCATTTAATCGTTCCACGTCTTCCAATCCACCTATTGGGAAAAACTACGTTCAAATAATCTCTAACAATACGTTTGTTATGCGGTGGAGCTCCGTCTAGTACCAAATTGATCTATCCATTGCATTTGGATCATTAACATCAAGAAAAAGTATTTTTAATGTTGGCTTTGAAAAAATCATCAGAAAATCTAGATAAACCTCACCATTAACTGTGCCTTCACAAAAATAAGGGCCAATATTTTTGTTGTTACTGATACCAGCTCAATCATTCACTTTTTCAGGATATTGTGTGTGAGCCTCACACATCCAATGAGGATTTTTCCTGCTTCAATATCTACAGTTTTGTCTATTAACCGTTCCATTTAAATGAAAAGTAGCTTCATCAGGAAAAACAATTTTGTTTATGAACTGCAAATCTGCTTCCATTCTGTCCATCATCAATTCACAGAATTGTTGCCTTCTATCAGGATCACCCTCATTCAACTCCTGAACCAACTGAACTTCAGAAGGATGGTATTTATGTTTATGTAAAGCTCTCAATATCGATGATTTACTCACATCATTGTTGGCGGCAAGTTGTCTACTGGTCATATGCGGATTTTCCTCATCTGCTAACAGTACATCTTACTTTTTTTCTTCATCCAATTCAACATTTCGACCTGGTTTTCAAATAGTTTTTACACGAAATTTTGTTTCTATTTTGCTAACTGTAGAGTGTGAGACGTGTTGACCAGGAATCAGGGTTTATTATCAAATATTTCACAAACTTCCTTTTGAGTTCTTGTTTTATTACCGCATCGAATCATAATATATTCTTTGAGTTTCGGATAAATGAGCCATAGTTGAATCAAATACACACAAATATTTTTCAATGTATTGACGTGTGTCAGCAACTTATGAATATCAAAATAACAGTAGTTTACAAGATAGAAATAACATTACTTATGTGGGTTTTGTGAATAATTTGTTGATGTCTTGAACGACTTTTTCTTGACATTTAGCAAAACAGATAAGAAAATACCTGATTATTTCTCATGGGATTATTTAAAATCAAAAGTATATTTCAATAGAACAGACAATATTTCAGATTTAAAAGTTAGGATAACGGAGAAATCAACAACATAACCCCTGAGTTCCTACAAAATGTTGTAGGAGAATTCCAAGATCGACTTTCTTATTGTCAAGAAGTGAATGTTGGTCATTTTGAACATTTAATTTATTTATAAAATAAATTGAAAAATACTTCCTAAACATTATGTGACATTATTTCCTTCATTCTACGTGAAGTATAAGCATTTTAGATTTTCAAAATAAATTTTCCCAGTTATGATTGCATCAAATTTGAAAAACTTAAACAGAGAACGACAATCCTTTTCGAACAAGGATGCTCATGATTCAGAGGGGAAACAAGAAGGGTGTAATATTTTCATGCTGTAAATTGTAAAATTGACAACAGAAATCAACATGTTTCAGGTTATTTTAAACAAATACATAATTATGCTAAATATGAATTTATTCCCTACCTATGGACCGCACTGTGTATGCACAGTGTTGGAAATACACAAGAACAAACGAACATTTTCTGCAAATCCCAATTTGCATGAATATCAAACTCGTGGGGCAAACCATTTGAGACCCTCTCGTCTCAGGCTGAAAAAATCACAAATGGAATGCCCGGATGTCAGACTTACAACTTCTTGCCTCAAGAGTACAGCATTCTGATTTTGAACTCTTTCAAATTGAAACTCGAAAGACATATTTTCAATCATTGTTTTTATTCCATCAACGAATATCTGAGTACGCCTGTGTGATGTTTGTTAGTGATAACCTGTGATTGTTTTCATATGTATTCTATTTTTGTTTGTTTGTGTTGAAGTATAATGATAATAATTGAAAAACTTTTTAACAAAAAATTAAACCGACGAAAAAATCAACTGAAAAGCAAAACATAAAATAAACCTTCTCAGTCTAAATGATAATTGAGCTCCTAAACTAATGTGAGTAACTGATTTTGAGTCGGCGCCAAACAAACAATTATCGAAGATCATTATCTATGAAAGAAGTCATCAAAACACAGCTGTGCATCTCGCTGCCATCATTTTACGCTTCACCTTATTCAATTGCTAGTTTGTTTGGCTCCGACTCAAAATCAGTTACCTTCATTAGTTTGAGAGCTCAATTATCATTTAGACTAAGAAGGTTTATTTAATTCTTTGCTTTTCAGTCGATTTTTTCGTCGGTTTAATTTTTTGTTAAAAAGTTTTTATTCTTTACTTTTCAGTTCCGTATTTCGTCGGTTCAATTTTTTGTTAAAAAGTTTTTATTTTTCAATTTTTTGTGGCTAAAATCTACCAATTACTACCTACTTGTTTTTTGATTACTTCCAAAATACTTACTTACCCACCTCACTTCAACTATTACCAGTTAAATAATATGATTTTACTATTTGTTGTAATATAAATTATTTTCGTTGTTCTCGTTAGTTTATTTCATTACTTTGTATATCATTCCATCCTCTCATAAAATATACTGATTTTGACGGATGTGAAACAAGAATAATGTCAGTAGCGATCTGTCATTGTCAACTACGTATGTGTATGCCAATGTTCACTAGTGAAAAATCAATTATCCCCTATTTTCCTACCCGTAAGGGTGGCTAATTCCTTCCGAAATCCAAATATAAGGTATACCCTATCTATTAAAAAAAGAATCATCCAAATCGAAGAACCCAGTACAAAGTTATGCCTGATAGAATCGGTTAACGGACCAGAATTCAGAGGGTGAATGATCTATCCTTCATTTCGCTACCCTTAGGCGTGGATTTCATCTTTTAAATTCAAATGGAACCAAATATTTGAAGTACACCCTATCCACTAAGAAAAGAGTATTCGGAATCGGACGCCTCAGTAAAAAGTTATGCGTGATCATACATAAAAAATATGATGAAAATAAAAATACGGGTCGAATAGAGAACCTCCTCCTTTTTTGTTTCGTCGGTTAATAATGATTTATTGAATCCTTTAAGATCAAATACATGATATAGGATACGTCAAGAACACAAAAAGGTAGACAAATAATCAAAATACCATAATACAAAATATAAATGTCACATATACACAGATAGAACTAACATCTTATCTCGAATTCAAAACTAATCAAATGTTAAATATAAATGTCATATATATACACAGATAGAGCTAACATTTTATCTCGAGTTTCAAAATTCAGAATTGCTGTAGAAACAGTTCTCTTGCAGATATTTCTTCAATTTTGATTTGAACATATTTTTGATTGAATGTGACTTTTTGTGGAGGAACGACGTTTCTTGACATGTTTTTTGGGTAACCTTCCACAGTCTGAAAATGGAAATATAATCAGGAAAATCTATACAAGTGTAGAAAGGGCAAACTAATTAGTTCACCACGATGAGTTATCGCGTTCTCCAAATTATATTTCCTTTAGAAAAATGATTCAATTAGTCAATAACTTGTCGTCTTCTGAATTTGCCTATAAAAAAAATAAAAAAACAAATTCAAAAGATACTTCTCTATATAGTTTTTGATTGACGTTTCGGGGACTATATCTGCCCCCGTTCTCAAAATCTTCTAAATCTCCTTCAATTGTTTTAATAATTTGGATTTTTTCTTGCACAGTCTTTTTCGCTTTTTTAACTGACGGATGTCAATCGAGATCTGCCAAAAAAGTTTGAGAGTGACGTATTGCTCATTTGATATATGGGGTGTTGTTCAGATCAGTTTATTGGCATTCCATCATATCTCACTTCCTCTCTGAGTAGAGGTAACCATGTATGATCCATTTCAACAGAATTTGTTGAAGAGCAGTTGTTATTGGAAAAAAGAATACAGGCCGTTTCTTTCAATTTTCTCGTCTCATGATGTGGTTCCCTCATCATGATTTTTGTCCTATTCCATTAAATCGTATGATCGCCATTGGATGTGAGGATATGTTCTGCAATTTTTGATCCGGTTATTTTTCGATTTCTGATGTAACTTTGATGTTCACTTTGGCGCACTTCCAATGGTCTTGACGTTTCACCTATATATTCAATTTATTCATTCATTCATCAATAATATTTACATAGTTATGATCTTTATAATACATATTTCAGTTAATAGTTGAAGTCAATTTAGGTTGAGCCAGTTAGGCGGATCCGCCTAAGCCTGAAAGGCTTGTGTTGCGGTTACACCAACTAGCCCAAGGTATTAGTATCAAAAGATCACTCTTTACAAATGAGAGTGTAGCAATATACATGGATGGTTTTGGGAAAAAAAAGGCTGAAAGAAAAAGACTGGATGGAGAAGGTCTACAAATATATATAAGTATAATTTTTGGTTGTTTTCTGGTTTAGTTGAGATTATCTTTGTAGGAAAAATCTAGATTCTAGCGGATTTTGTCGGATGTGTAACTTCATGAGTTTCTTCAGGATTCTCAAATTATTGCACTCTTTCAATTTGGTCGGTAAGCTTTTGAATATTTTAGGGCCAAATTAAAATATGCTTCTTTGCATATGAGTTTTATTAAATCTTGGGATGTACACAGTATGATCAGTGGTATGTCTTGTGTTTCTGGATTGACCAAGAATTCTGTTTTTTTCTATAAATATCCAGATTTGGCTCTGCAAAATGTAAGTTTTCCTGATATTCAGGATTTGTGATTCTTGGCATAGCTGTTCAGTGGAGTATAATCTACCTTTTTTTAATATAATTTTTGGAATTGTATTTTGTGTTGTTTGGAGTCTGTGCATGACATTGTTGAAGACTCCTCCCCATGCTGTTATGCAGTATCTGAAAACGGACTCAATTAATGGGTTATACACTATGAGTATCATATTTTTGGTTAGGATGTCCTTAAGTGTATAGAGTTTGTGTATGAGTTTTCTTACTCTATTGATAACATAGTTTACATGTTCGTCCCACTTCATTTGTTGATCTATCATTACCCCTGAATATTTGATTGTGCTGGTTTTCTCTATGATGGGACATGTGCATTTACCTTGGCCTTGGTAGTCATTTTTATGTATATTCAATCTTTTTCCTGGTAGTTGATCTCTTTGGTCGATAGAGAGGGTTATGAATTTCGTTTTAGAGATATTTAAGCTAAGAAGGTTTCGATTTAGCCATTTATGAAGCTTGGCAGTATTATATAACTTGTATAGATTTTCCTGATTATATTTTCATTTTCAGACTGTGGAAGGTTACCCAAAAACATGTCAAGAACATATTTTTGTTTTGAATTTAGCTCAGATCAGTTGGAAGATGGTTGAAAAATGTTATTCCTGTATATGACGGAGTGTTCTCAAAGAATGATATGTTATGAGTCGATATCCTGATGAGATCTCCGTTCCTAGTGGAATAGTTATGATGTTGAGAAACAGTGTCGTACATATGTTTGTGTTTCAGAAATAACATTGTACATTCAAAAATATACATACATGGATATGTTAAGATATTGAATCTTTTATGATATTCTCTACAGGAATCTCTTATCTTCAGATTGAAAATCTGATGACACTTTCCTATAGAATAAATATTCTGTTGGAAAAGTATAATAGTTTTTCTACACCCGTACTATAGAAATACACTTATATGTCCATAATCCGTTTCATAATGAGATCCATTATGAATTTTTAATCAATAGAAACCAATAATTTTTCAATCAAGCATGCTGTGCATTTGACATTTGTCCTAGATTTCTATCTAATTGTTTTTTTTTGTCGAAATCAGTAGGTATTAAATTTTCGTAGAATATAGCTGAACTTCGATAATTATATTATCAAAATGTCTGATATCAGCGATATAGAAGAATTACCTTCGACTCCTCCACACATATTGGAGAAAACAGAAAATGCAGTACAAAATATTTTACCCCAAAAATCTTAGAAAGTGTACGAAAAACTATATCAACGGTTTATGGACTGGAGAAATACAAATAATATTTCGACATTCTCCGAAAATGTTTTGATTGCTAATTTTCAAGAATTGATGAAAACTATGGAATCATCTAGTACATGGACACATTATTCAATAATAAAATCGTTGGTAAATATCAACCATAATATAGACATTTCTCAATATAAGAAGCTACAAGCTTAATTGAAGCGAAAGTCCAAAGGATATGTTGGAGACAAATCAAAAATATTTTCACCTGAACAAATAAAAACGTTTATCGACAAAGTTTTCATTTATAAAAATAAGTATCTACCTAACATTGCATTTTCAAAAAATTTGTCATGATTACATCTATCATTCGACTCGTGCATGATATATTTCATTAATGTCAAGAAAACTTGATAAGTTAACTCCTGGCGAAGCGGGCTAAGGCGCTAGATTTGAACTATAGACTACAGTATGAGACGCGGGTTCGAAGCTAGCCTAGGTAATCCTGCTTTTTATTTAATTTTTTCTTTTTCTTTCTTTTCTTTATTTCTTATTGTTGTATTTTTTCAATTCATCTTTCTGTTTTGGGTAGCAATGATTTTTGGAATAATAGGAGCATGCCGAAGGCATGAACTACATGTTCTAAAATGTGAAAATGTCAAAGATATGAATGGAATCCTAATTGTTCATGTGGTAGAAACTAAAACAAAAGTACAACGAACATTTACAATTACCGGCAAATACTACGAAATTAGTGAAAAATATATGAATCTACGGCCGAAAATTTGCCCCGCTCCCTTCTTTTTTAGTTAATTATTTTAATTGGAAAATGCACAATTCGAAACATTGGTATTGATAGATTTGGTAATTGAAGAAAGCATATAGCAACATATTTGAATCTGCCTGATCCGAATTTATATAGGGGGACTTGTTTTCGAAGGACATCTGCAACCGTATTGGTTGATGCCGGTGGTGATATTACTGCATCAAAACGTCATGGTGGCTGGAAATCCAATTCAGTGGCGGAAGGCCACATTGAAAGTTCGGTTCAGAATAAAATCAGCATTTCCGATACAATATTGAACTCTAGTGAGACTAGCAATGATGAAATAAATGTAAATATTCCTTCCACTTCCAGATCACTGGGACCTGGAATAAACTTTTCAAAGTGCACAATAAATAATCTTAATATTTTCAAGAAATAAGATCGATTACAATTATTATGTTCAACATAAATATAAATGGAATGTTTATAGTTTTCCTATATCCATGGTAATACCCGAGGTAATACCATAGATTACAATTTTGTAATTTTTTTTATAGAAATGCGAGAAATTACTGTTATTGTGTTCAATACAAATATAATTATAATATTTATAGTTCTTCATTATTTATCGGGTGTAGAAAAAATAGCGTATGCAACTCTCATGTAATGGTTATTAATACACTCGCATAAACCATACGATACTCGCCTTCGGCTCGTCGTGTATCCCGGTTAATGCTCGTGTATTAATCACCATCATTTAATGATCGTTGTATAATATACTATTACCTTCATTTTTAAATATATCTGAATATGTCATATTCAAGTATTCGAATGACTTGCTAAAAACATACTTGTAACTTGGTCAAATAAATCTATCTATCTGAATCAGTTACCACAACGTAATTTTCATCCGACCAAGCCTCCACATTTTACATAACGATTCGAAGTTACTTCTGCACTGAACTTTTCATGTGCCCGTTCTTCATATTCTTTCGTGCAGAAAATTCTTAACAACTTGGACTATAACGACATTGAGTTCCAGTCCCGAACCCCGGCTAATGGAGCAGATGAGATTCCACTTTCATGTCATGGAGTAACCTCTCGAACACATACTGACGTCAATCAGAATCGACTGACTGGCTTCTTCGATGTGCTCATATACTTGGCCGTATAACTCTCCACCTTAATGATATCTTATACATATCATTCCATGCTGAACGATTTCCACTTGACATGATGCGTTCGAGAAGTGATTGAAACAGGGTATGTCTTCAGATGGATCGATGAGAAAGTGGGGTAACGAGCATGTTCAATCCTGGAATATTATAGAGGCATTCCCTTGGAAATCGTTTTTATGGCTATTTCTCTTTCCGTCTGTTCGATGAAAGCTTCTTACGAACCATTTTTTCCGGATGAGTATAGTACGATAAACAATACAGAACGCTTTGGTTTCTGTATCTATGAAAAAAACTTCAAGGTGGCCATGAACCCGGAGCTCTGGCCTAGCGGTGCCTATATTAACAATTTTTTACATTATCGTCTGAAATCGACTATAGATCGTTAATAAATCCAAATCTGCTATTGTTGAACGTAAATACAATTAACTTTGATAAAATGAACAGTCTGCTGACAGAAATGAGCTTTTTCGCTAATTTACAGTTCTTATGTATAACAGAGATTGGCATTAAGGAAACACTGCTGGACAATATAGTTTTTCCAGGTTTTAGTTTGTGTGGTTTTTACTGCAGACCAACAAAAAGATGTGGTGGAGTAGCGATATGGGCGCGGAATGATATCAAGGCAACTGTTATTGATCTTGATGAGTTCTGCATTGAACAACATTTTGAAGTCTGTGCTATCTCCTACACACTAAATGAGCAAAAATTTGTTATAATGAATTGTTATAGATCTCCTTGTGGTAATATTGATTTATTTTTTAATAATTTTCGTGAAGTACTGGACCTTCTTTATAAACCCGGCACGATTTACTTTATTTGCGGTGATTTCAACTTTGATTCATACTCAAATGTTAATTTTGTATCATTATGTAATTTGATGTCATGTTACGATTTTCGCCCATTGGTGGGTTGGCCCACAAGGATCACTAATACCAGCTGCACATTGATTGACCAGATCTTTTCAAACTGTAACAATGAGGAATCATGTTACGTTATTGATTGTGAAATTTCCGATCATCGTGCGATACTCTTAGACATTAACGAAAGCTCTTCTCTGACATCAAATAATAAAACTGAAATGAAGAGGTGCTTCAATGAAAATAATTTAAAAAACTTCGAGTTTATGTTGGAAAAAGAGGAATGGAGCAATATTTATGAATATGGTGTTTGCGAAGATGCCTTCAATCGTTTTTATGATATATTCCTTCATTATTTTGAAACTGCTTTCCCCAAACGGAAAATATATTTTAACAAGAATAAACGGGGTGGATTGACGATCTTGTTAAAGAATCTAGTCGTTCATTGAAACATTTATTTTACCTAAAGAAAAGTAACCCTGCTTTAACTGAAACATATAATAACAACAAAAAATACACCTGAAATTAGTAGACGAAACAAAAAGAAATTTTACCAAAACAAAATTAGTATGTCAGATAACGATCCGAAAATTTTGTGGAAAGTAGTATCTGAACTCACGAACAGAAGTAAAAGCTCACGTGAGAACATCGTTATTCGAAAAAATGATGACGTTATCGAAGACCCTTCAGAGATCGTGAATGAATTAAATAATTTTTTCATCGAAGCACCTCAGGCCTTAATAGGTGATATTCCGAGTAATAATTATTATCGCCCGAACATGAATAATGAAAATGGAATAGATATAAATCCATACACAATGTTTTTAGAGCCATTTAGCGAATCAGAATTATTCAATTTAATCAATCGTAAACTAAGGAGCAAACAATCATCAGGAACTGACGAGATACCAGTGTTTCTACTGAAAAGAGTTCTGCACATTATTATAAAACCGATAACTTTTTCAGTGAACCTTTCATTTTCAAATCGAAGTTTCCCTACATCCCTAAAGGTGGAAAAGGTAACTCCCCTGCGTATGAACAAAAAATTATCAACCATTGAAAATTTTAGACCAATCACTGTCCCCCAGAGCTTCTCGAAAGTCTTCGAGTATGCATTCCTAGAGCCTTGAATGATTTTCTTGAATCACACAATATCTTGATACCCATGCAGCATGGCTTTCGCTCTGGAAAATCGACTCAAACTGCTCTACTGACTTTCTATGAAATTCTGATAGAGTTCATTGAAGTGGGCGAGTGCCCAGCTGCTATTTTGTGCGATTTGAGCAGGGCTTTTGACTGCGTGAATCACCTGAAACTGCTGGATATGTTGGAATGTTATGGTCTAAGAGGAAATTCACATACCTGGATATCCTCGTTTCTCAGTAACAGAAACCAATGCGTCTCATTGAGATTTGATCAAGGTGGTGTGGTTTCGTTTCCCATATCAGAAACGAAACTGGTCCCGGACTGGTGTGCCTCAGGGATCTATATTGGGGCCGGTTCTGTTTCTCTTATACATAAACAATATTGATAGGGAAATATCATACTCATTATTTACTGCATATGCGGACGATATTAGTATATTGATCTCGGATAAGCAAACTGATATTTTAACACACAAATGTACAGATATCCTGAACTTAACCTCTGAATACTTCAACAGACAGGATCTATTTTTTAATGCTGAAAAACTCAAGTTATTCGTTTTCATAACTATCAGAATAAAACCGAAGCACTCAATTGAAGGTTAATAATACTACCTTACAAAGCTCTCATAATGCAGTTAAATTCTTGGGTATGCAAATGGATGAATATCTGAACTGGATTCCACACTGTGAACAGCTGGTTTCTAAATTGGGCTCACTCCTATATCTCTTTAGGAATCTGAGAGTCGTTTTGAATAAAAGCAACTCATCAGTGTATATTATGCTCACGTTGAGTCTAGGCTGCGTTATGGTGTTTGCTTGTGGGGCAACTCAACAATGAGTAGAAACGTCTTCATTGAACAAAAGGCTATTTTACGTTGTATATTTAACACCCCTAAACGAAGCTCCTGTAGAACCCTTTTTATAAATCAGAATATTCTAACTCTGACAAGTCTATTCATATATGAACTTTCAGTTTATGTATTCACCAATAAAACCGACTTCATTCTGAACAGTGATATTCATGATAAGAACACTCGTCAGAAACGAATGATACATGTCAAAAGTGCCAAATACAAGATTACTCAAAATGCTCCTAAATGCATTGGACCTAAAATTTTCAATCACCTTCCAGTAATGATCAAGAGAGCTGAAACTGCAACGATTTTAAAAACGTCTGAAGTCGTTTTGTTGATCAATTGTTTTTATACACTCGATGAGTTTTTATCTAGTCCTATGTGATCCACTCTACTGTGTTTGTGTAATATTGTTTAGACCCGTAAATCTGTTTGCTTGTTTTTAGTACTAGTTGTAAGTTAGATATAAGTACTGACTATTCCTATACAAAACGAAATTTTTTGTCATTTTAAGGAAAATAAAGGATTTGATTTGATTTGATTGTATGATGTTACCTTACGGGTTGCTGTAGCTGGAAGTTGGTCGGGAGAAGGTCGAAATAACTGAAACTACAATAGCTCTGTTGCCGACGTTTCTACTTTTTCGAAGTCGTCCTCAGGGCTCTACAGAGGGATTGTGATCATTACTCAAAATGAATAATAAAGTAATAACAGTGGATTGTGAAATAAATGGTAAAAAACTTTTTAACGAAAAATTTAACCGACGAAATACGGAACTGAAGGGTAAAAAATAAAAACTTTATAACAAAAAATGAAACCGACGAAAAAATCAACTGAAAAGCAAAAGATAAAATAAACCTCCTTAGTCTAAATGATAATTGAGCTCCTAAACTAATGTAAGTAACTAATTTTGAGTCGGCGCCAAACAAACAATTATCGAAGATCATTCATTATCTTAGAAAGAAGTCATCAAAACGCATCCGTGCATCTCGCTGCCATCATTTTATGCTTCATCTAAATCAATTGTTCGGTTGTTTGGCGCCGACTCAAAATCAGTTACTTACATTAGTTTAGGAGCTCAATTATCATTCAGACTAAGAAGGTTTATTTTATTTTTTGATTTCCGGTGGTTTTTTCGTCGGTTTAATTTTTTGTTAAAAAGTTTTATTTTACTTCATTCCTTATTTCGTCGGTTTAATTGTTAAAAGTTTTCAATTTTTTGTGGCTAGAATCTACCAATTACTACCTACTTGTTTTTTGATTACTTCCAAAATACTTACTTGCCCTTACTTCAACTATTACCAGTCAAATGATATGATTATCTACTTTTACTCTTTGTTGTAATGTAAATTATTTCCGTTGTTCTGGTTAGTTTATTCCATTACTTTGTATATCATTCCATCCTCTCATGAAATATACTGATTTTGACGGATGTGGAACAAGAATAATGTCAGTAGCGATCTGTCATTGTCAACTACGTATGTGTGTGTCAATGTTCACCAATGAAAAATCAATTATCCCCTATTTTACCACCCGCAAGGGTAGCTAATTTCCTTCGAAATCCAAATATAAGGTATACCCTATCTATTGAAAAAAGAATCATCCAAATCGAAGAACCCAGTACAAAGTTATGCCTGATAGAATCGGTTAACGGACCAGAATTCAGAGGGTGAGTGATCAATATCCTTCATTTTGCTACCCTTAGGGGTGGATTCCATCTTTTGAATTCGAATGGGACCAAACTCGAAGTACATTCTATCCACTGAGAAAAGAATTATCGGAATCGGACGATCAGTAAAAAGTTATGCGTGATCATACATAAAAAAAAATTATGGAAAAAAAAATATACGGGTCGACTAGAGAACCTCCTCCTTTTTGGTTTCGTCGGTTAAAAGGTGCATATAAGTTAGTAAATCACATACATTGTGAATAGCTCTGATTCAACGTGCATTAAATTATAAAATTAATACTTCAAAAACCAAAATGAACAGAAGAAAATTTAGACAACAACATGATACTCGTAAGATCAGTAGGTTCCTTGTCGTAATAAATCTGCTAAATGGGATATTTACATTATTTTGTATTCCTCTTGTTTGTGAATATGAAAAATTTTTGGTGAATATCGTGAGAGTTTCTTCCTGAATGAAGGCATTGGAAGAGAGATTTTCAATAAACTGGTGAAAATACTTTCATACTCCTTATTCCTTATAAGGTTGACTTGAGAAGGCTCTTCTTGAGGAGATGAAAATAGTGAGAGAAAAAAAAGGGGCTTTCCGAGATACCCTCAATCCTTATAATGCATTTCAATTTGAGTCTGAAGTTAAAAAAAAATGTTTTGAAAAGGGTGGGAAGACTTTCAAACTCCTTATTTCATATAAGGTTGGCTTGAAATTCTAGAGAAGTTGGAGATGGTGAGAGGTGGACGGTTTTCATGGAATCCTTGACCCATACAAGGCAATTCGATAAGAGCCTGAAGTTGAAAAAAAAAGGTGAAGTAAAATGGTAGTGGATGGAAATACTCAGAGCCCTCATCCCACAAGGGGTAATGACGAATTCCACCCAGAAGAAAGAAAGGACCCCTTACGACTAACAGATGTAGTTGAGCTGCTATTCTTTGCCCGGACACCTCACGTGTGGACTGACTTAATCTATTTAGGTTGACTTTAGTGTCGAGACAGAATATGTTATTCAAACATTCTCTATTTATTCCTAGATCATTCCCTTACTTGAAAATCTGAGGATTTCAACGTGCTGAAAAAGGTATATTTCAATTAGAATATCGAATCACTGTAATAGTGACTTGAAAATCCTCTATCGAATCAGTTTTGTATTTCCTGTTACCCTATATATGAATTGAATGTGTTGACATATAATTCTGACAGGGCCTAAGTGTCGTTCCATCGCAAAACAATATCGAATCTACTAGTGGTTTTATCACTTATTATTGCACGAGAGTTTTGTTTTTAATCGGGTAAATTTGGGTTGTTTGATGAGAAACTGTTGTCTAGCAATTAGACGAGAAAAACTGTCAACTATTAACGCGACACCGAATGTGGAGCGTTATTGGGTTGACAGTTTTTCGAGTCAAATTGCTAAAGGAAACAGTGAAGAATTTGAACAACACCAATTTACCCGATATCAATACAAACATCGAGTGTAATTCGGCAGGACAATTTAATGAATAAGAAATTTAGAAACAAATCAATTTTGGCAACCAACACCGCGATAATTGATAAAGAAATGAATAAGAGATGAGCTATGCGTATCATAGGCGTGCATGATTTGTCATTTTTGTGGTAGAAATTGAGTCTATGTTTTCTTATTACTATTGTTTCTATGTTTTTTTCTTATGTTTATCATCTTTTGTATAAATTTTTTTCTATAGTTCTGTTGTTTTCCATCAAGTTCTGTATATTCGAAGTCGAAATTGTTTAGGTTTTCTTATAAAGTGTTCTGTCAGAACTGTTCATTCGTTTTATGGGTTTACAGGTCTTATGGTTCGTTTATGTTCATATAATCCATTTTTTCATATCTTCCTCTTCCAATTTTCTTCTGCACAATGTTTTTTATTATGTTCTTTTTAGTTCATTTGGGGTTTTTTATTTCAAATTCGTGTTCTCATTTTTGAATGAAATATTGAAATGTTCGTCTGTAAATACATTCTTCATCTTTTCTGAAAGGCCCGAGATGTATGTGATTTTGTGATAAAATTTATTTTCTTTTGGTGATTCAATGTTTCTGTTTTAATCTTGGAAAATCAATTTATTCATTAAATTTGTTGGATGATTGTTCTTTAATAGATATATTTCAATTGCTTTGATGTTTTTATTCTGGAGATATGGGTGTGACAGTTGTAGAACCCTGTATTTGAGATTGAGGGTACTGTTATTTTTTTGTGTGAAAGGGTATTGAGAATTGGAGTTCGAAAATATCTTAGAGAAGGTAGGTTTGCGATACCAATCTGTTCTTATGATTGAGATATCTAAAAATGGTTATTGTTATTTTTTTACTTTTCGATTGTGGACTGTAGGCGTGGATGGTAGTTATTGAAAACTTGTTAGATTTTGTCTACTTTGTCTATAGGTGTGCTGCTTATATCATCTACATAGCGTTTGAAAAATGGTTATTCAAAGACAAACTTTTTAATGGAAGTATTCTGGAGTAGAGATATAATGATACTTGCATAAACTGGAGACAGACAGTTTCTCATACCTAGACCATAGCTTTGTCTATAGAATTTGTCTTCGAACTTGAAATAGCTGTTCTTGGAGACAAATTCTAGAATGGGAAAAAATATTTAAAATGTGATAACGGTGTTTTTCCCAAGATGTATTTTTCATCCATAGTACATGGAGAAATACGCCCCATAACCCATTTTGAGCTTTGTAGGATCCCCGACTCACAGAAACTCGAAATATCTGAAATAACCTCCTCAATGAAGAACAATTAAAACACAACTACCATACCAAAAATTCCTTCGAAGTGGTTCGGGACCTTCAAGATACCAACATTCTGAAGAACTATATATCAATCTCTCTAGATGTGATGTCTCTTCTCAGCAATATCCCAACAGATTTAGTAGTAGAATTAGTCGAACAAAAGTAACACTCAATCAAAACACACACGAAACTCACACTTGAAAAATTATTAACATTACTAGAATTTGTCTTCGAAAACAGCTATTTCATGTTCGAAGACAAATTCTATAGACTAATCTATGATCCAGGTATGGAAAACTATATTAACTCCAGAGTAATTCAATTAAAGAATATTTGTTAAATACCACGCCACCAATACAGCAAAGGAAAAGAATTAACAATTCCATTTTCAAGTATCTCAATCATAAACAAAAAAAAATTATCACAGATTGGTATCGAAAACTTCCTTCTCTGAGAGATTTTTGAACTTCACTTCACAATACTCTTTCACCCAAAGAACTAACATAACCCTCAATCTCAAATACAGGGTTCTACAACTGTCACACCAATCTTTCCAACATAAAAACCTCAAAGCAATCAAAACACAGCTATTGAAGAACAATTATCCAATAAAATTATTAAATTTTATTTTTCAAGATCAAAACAGAAAATTAAATTACCACAAGAAAATCAATTCTACCACAAATTCTTATACATCTCGGGCCTTTCAGAAAAGATAACGAATGTATTTACAGAAGTATCTTTCAATATTGCATTCAAAAATCAGAACACCGTTAAAAAGTACTTTATCAAGTTAAAATCGAAAATCCCAAATGAACTAGAAAGCAACATTATCTACGAAATACCTTTGGCAGAATGCAGCAAAGTGTACTTTGGATAAACAGGATGATATCTAAAAACTAGATTATAAAAAACCAAAACAACAAATAAAACACTGACACTCATAACCACACAATTTCGATTTTAAAATACAGAAATTGTTGGAAAACAACAAAACTATAGAAAAAGAGGATGATAAACATAAAAAAACAAGAAACAATGGTTATAAAAAAACAGATACCGATTTTCTACCCAACTCCTATACGTATCTAATAACATAACCAAATTGAAAGCACCACAACAATGACAAATCATGCACGCCCATGATAAATATACCTTATCAGAGAATAACCAAAAAAAATCACGAATATAAAAAGAAACAGCCTCTTTCAATCTACACTGGATGCCTTCATTCAGAAAGGAATGCCCACGTTATTCACCAAAACTTATTCACAAACAACAAGAATCCAAAATTATGTGAATGTCTCTTTTAGCAGATTTTATTACGACAAGGAACCTACCCTGAGGATGACTTCATGACAGTCGAAACGTCGGCAACAGAACTATATTGGTTTTATTTATTTTGACCTTCTCTCAACCGATTTCACGATCTGGTTTCAATGATATCCCATTTCAAAAAGTTGAAAGTTTGATATTCATATTCGAAAAAGCTTCATCCTACTCTCCAAGACATTGTGACAAAGATCTCTAGTGATCACATATGCAGGGTGGGACATAGGTGCGTGCAAGCTCCATAACTTTTTTCTAAACATGCTATCGACTCGTTTTTTTTAACAATAGATTCGACAATGAGGCACATTTTAAAAATATTTCTATCTATATACAGAATGTCCCAAAACAAGATTCACAACTAAGTTCTATTTTATTATTTCATTAACATTATTATTGAAATTTTGCCCCTATTGCCTGAGTATGACGTCACAAAAGGGAGAAGCTTACGAATCTTCCCATCGAAAATGCAAATGCATATTGAATGCCCATAAGGATTTTTTTTTTGCAGTTCATCCGTGATTGTGTTATAATTAAGGGTGGATATACTGATATTTTGTTGAAGTAGGGCCAAATTTAGCAATTTCTATTATATTCTGTAGAGAGATGAGGATTATAAAATTTTGATGGCTAATTTAAAAAGTTGAGGTATGTCATTGTTTGGATTGTTATTTTGTATGTTTTTCTTAAGCATTTCGTTTTATTTTCGTAATTCTAGCGCAGAACGACTTTAAAACACGTTTTAAATCTTTGTAGCATTAACGAGTTCCAAAAAATTACAATTAAGTATTTGAATCAGGAGAAAATGCATTGGAATCCAACCATTGTGAAACAATGCTATTTGATTCGATTTGATGATTATCAGAGGGGAAATACATGCTAGCATGAAAAATAAAAAACATAATGGAGAGGTATAATCCAGTCGATGAATGCATTGTAAAATGCATGGAATATGGAGAATTCTTGATTTCAGGACTCTGTTAGGAATAGTTGGGAGTAAACATACTAAAATGCCCCGCCCATAGGAGGTGAACTAAAGGCGGGAGGGGGGTGACAAGTTATTTTTATTTTTTTTGTCTTATATCTGAGGAACGGTGTACTGTTTTCAATAAAAATGGAAAGGCGATTAAATTTCCTATAAAATAGTTTCCATATATATTTTTCGAAATTCTCAACGGTTTTCGAGATATGCTATTGTTATTGATAATCGATAGTTTTCGAAAAAAAAAATTACCCCATTCTTCCTGTCAAAAATTTGCTTCTAGTGCCTTCCATGATCGTTTCTCCAAAAAATTGTAGTTGCATTACATTTCCTTCGATACACTTTTGCCACTTCATTTTAAACATATCGAAAAATATATAACATGTACGCTCAATTTCGATATTCCTCTGGAAATGAGTATGTTGAGAGCATGTTGCGTTTTAACTGCTGTAACTTGCTATAATGGTGAATAACAACATTTTTAACAACGGAATTGGTAATTGAAACACAACACTTTTTCATAATTATAGCTATTATTGTATTATTACAATGAAAGTAGTTACATGGACTGATGTTTATTCAAAAATGAAATCACGCCTCACGCCCAGGAAATGGTTAACAATGGGGAGGCCCCTTGAGCCACCTGGCTTTTTCCTCTTTTCTTAATGAATTCGACAATCAAAATTGATAATGAAAATGTTGTCGTTCAGCAAATCTCCATTACCGACAAATTGGACGAGGATTTGAAAAATTGTATGCAATATGAGCTGGCTCTCTATCCCCTGGCATTCTTCAACAGAAGTGGAATGAGTGCAGAAAGTTAGCGCTATACACACTGTTCAAGCAAATTGATAAGACGTTGATTTAACTACCTTTGAATTTGTTGTTGATGGGGGATTTCTAGTCACAAAGTTGTTTGGCAAAAAGAGACAACTGTATCAACCATTTGTTGGTTACGGTAGATTTCTGAGTGGTGAAAAAATTGGGAAGTTTGTATAGGAATTCCGTTAGTTTTCAAGTTGGAGTCATATAAATTACCTGTGGTATTGTATCTCAAAGTGGAGTGGTATGATTTTACGAAGTAGAAAAACTCAAAGTCATCTCCAAAATTTAATATCGCAATCGATCAGTTATGTGATGGTGTATGGGTGAAAAACCATCGATGAGTACATGTTCCGAACCTCTATAGGTTCATTATCAGCTGAATGTAAAATTCTACAACAAAAGAAGAGAAAAGAAGTGAAACCATAGGTAGTGGAGTACAATACGTGTTACTTACATGGAGAAGAAAACATGATGAGTGACAAATTATTAATCATAAGTCAGGAGTTCATATTTGAATCAAATGACAAAGTGATGGTTTGCCTTTGAAATTAATATATCCCTTCTCAATTCTAAGGAGGCTGTAGACATTAGCCGATATAAAATGAATTGACGACATGTGGAACAATGGTAGCAATGAGTGGTGAATGACAGCAACAAGGAGCCATCCATCAACAAACTGAATGTCAAACACCACTATGGGGACGACAGAAGAACAACATGCACAGAACAATGATGAAATGAAAGCAAATCCAAACCGAAGCAAATAGTATTCTGTGCAAAGAGCTCAGATGTCACCTATCCATATTTGTAACAAATATATAAAAGCTAAGAGTAGAACATTTATGTATTAAATTGAAAATCAGTGCGTTTATGACAGACTAGATATTCCAACGAACGCCATGAAGTGCGACCTCTACAGAAGAAAGGAATATCACAACACGGAGCCAACTGGACTAGACTAACATCTGTCCAAACGAACAGATCTACAATGACATAGAACAGTCGGTTCATCAGGAGATCAAGGCAAGAGATGACTCTAATAAAATGTGAGGGAATTGAAAAACTTTCAGCAATCAAATTGTAACAATTGAATGGGGTGAAGCGTAAAATGTTGGCAGCGGGCACGGCGTTTAGATAATTGGTTTCGAAAAATCCAAAGATCTTCGTTGATTGTTTGTTTGACGCCTACTCAAAATTAGTTACTCACATTTGTTTCCAGTTTATTTCATTTTTTGATTTTCAGTTTTTGTTTTCGTCGGTTTCATTTTTAATCGACATAACCAAAAAGAGGGAGGTTCTCTAGTCGACGCGTATATTTTTTTTTATATATACCACGCATAACTTTTTGACTGATTCTGATAATTATTTTTTCAGTGGATAGGGTGTATTTCTTAGTTGGTCCCATTTGAATATAAAAGATGAAATCCACTCCTAAGGGTAGCAAAATGAAGGATATTGATCACTCACCCTCTGAATTCTGGTCCGTTAACCGATTCTATCAGGAATAACATTGTACTGGGTTCTTCGATTTGGATGATTCTTTTCTTATTAGATAGGGTATACCTCATAGTTGATCATATTTGGATTTCGAATGGAATTATCCACCTCAACGGGTAGAAAAATAGGGAAAAAATTATTTTTCACTTGTGAACATTTGCACACATATGTAGTTGACAATGACAGATCGCTACTGTCTTATTTTTGTTCTCCTACATCCGTCACAATCATTATATTTCATGACAGGATGGAATGATATAGAAGTGATAAACAAACTAACCAGAACAACAAAAATAATTTATATTACAACAAATAGTAAAAGAAGATAATCATATTATTCAACTGGTAATAGTTGAAGTAAGATGGGTAAGTAAGTATTTTGGAAGTAATCAAAAAACGAGTAGGTAGTAATTGGGATCTCAGCCACAAAATATTGAAAAATGAAAACTTTTTAACAAAAAATTAACCGACTAAATACGAACTGAAAAGTTAAGAATAGATAAATTTCTTAGTCTCATAACAAAGCTCCTAACTAATGTGAGTAACTAATTTGAGTGGCGCCAAACGAACAATCAACGAAGATCATGAAATAACTTCAAAAAAATTAACAGAATGTCACCGCGCAACTCGATGCCATCATTTTACGCCTTACCTAATTCATTTGCTTGTTTGTTTGGCACCGACTCAAAATTATTTACTTATCTTAGTTCAGGAGCTTAGTTATTGAGACTAAGTAGGTTTATTTTATTTTTTACTTTTCAGTTCCGTATTTCGTCGGTTTAATTTTTTGTTAAAAAGTTTTTTTGTTGAAAAGTTTTTATTGATCGGTACACTGACACTTCAGAGAGCAAAATCAGCTGAACAGAGTCGACGATATTGACTCAGGAAATGTGTGGAAATCAATGTCAACTTTGGGAAGTGGAATTGAAGTCGAACAAGAGTATTCTCTTTCAAACTTTCATAATAAGAGTCAGCTGATAAATCTGTTGATGATGCAGCTGCAGAAAAATGGGATAAATACACTCCACGGTCAGGTGATGCTGACCTTCAAATCGCGGAGACAGCTATCAACAAATCGCAAAAAATTCGGTTATGTTATTGAGAGGATGACTCAGATGTTCTCATCATATTTTTCTATAATCCTGGTACAAACCATCAGATATTATGCCAGCCACCAAATATGAACAAAGAACGAGCCTGAACTAGGAAGGGATCATCAGGTTGGTATACTGATGGATCCAAGATAGAAAAAAGGGCTGGAGTGGGAGTAACGGGTCCTAATTACAGGCTTCTAAAAGCCCTGGGCAAAGCCCAAATTTAATAAAGAAAAAATCCATGGTGACCAAGCTACTATTTTATCTTCCAGAGAATAGCTCATGACAAATCTAGTCTGAATTTAACTTTGTCCTTGTGAGGTGCTGAGTTCAAGTTATTGATTATATTTTTTTGGCAAATAAATTTTTTTTTCGAAAACAAACCTTGTAGTCACGAGAATATAATTCCCGAAAATCTTCATAACAAAAATTGAAGAATATTCCTAATTCCCAATATCTTAGACATGAAAATGACCTTTCTTATTTTTGTCTCTTATATGAGGACAGAACAAGATGAGCATGAAACTTTCATGAAACAGTTACTATCAACACGGTTGGCGGTCGAGCTCATAAGACAAGACAACAAAACGAGTGAACAACTCAATAATAAAACTCAAAGTTGATGATTGGTTCGCTGCTAGGCTATTCAGCAAACGGCCTTCACCCTATATAGCTGGAAGAACAGATTGTGTACATCACTTTTTCACACCAGGCAATGTTGTTCAATCAGGATTTCCTGATTGTCCTATGTATCCAGTTTCTGAAAAATAGACTGACAATTTGCCAACTTTCTGATACTAGGTGATTAGAGATGGGAATCAAGTCTTTTATGGAATCACTTCGGTGACCAAAACAAAAATAATGTTAATTGACCACGTGAATTATTATAATCGATAACTAAATTTATTTAAACATAGCATTACAATAGAATAAGTAGAAATGCTATCATATCAACAAAAACCAATGAGAATTTCTCCGAATGTTTATCCAATCAAAAGAGTGTCCACCATGAAGATCTTGTGAATACAATGGAAATTCAAATGGAAATTGAGTTTATAGTATATTATTTAATGAGCGGTAATGTAGGTCATAACTCACGCAGATGAAGTTTGCAGCACGAGCCGCAGGCGAGTGATGTAAATCATCAAGTGAGTTATGACCATTACCGCAAGTTGAATACTATACTTTATCTACAACTATAACAATGAATACTAAGATACAAGTACAGAGAAAGAACTTCATTCACAAATCTCAATAGGTACCTATAACAATGCTTTGAAATTTTTAATGGTAACTACTAATTATTTTATTGATAAAATTAATTGTAAAGTTTGAACAGCCAGTAAACTGAATATGTGGGACTGACTTAGCAAGTTTATAGTTTCATTTTGGGTTTGTTGCATATATGTTGTTGCTGTACTAACTGGTTGAGGTGTTATAGAACTGTATATGTTATTTGCAGTATCTGTCTTATTCTTTTCGGAATCATCAACGTACCCCACAGCCACAGTAGTTGATCGCCAACCGCCATGGCGTTCCAGTGCCGTTATATCCCCTGCATCTACTGCAGCATCTACTGATAAAGTTGCCGACGAGCGGCGAAAACAATGCCCTGTATTTAAATAACAGTGTGGTAATTTTAAAAATGTAATGTAATGTAATGTAATGTCTTTTCCCAGTGCTCCAAATTTATTAATGCCAATTCTTTGTGAGTGATATTTTCCATTTTGAAATTCAAAGGATAATATCGTTTGCGATATAGATGAGTGCAATTTTGCTGCACCCATAATGCCCATTATCAAAGCAACCTAAAATAAATTATGTTATTGAGTAGATGATAAAAACGATTGAATATTGAAATATCTACTACCTTTGTCGCCAGATATTTCTCATCAGGAGCTTCATTCATGAAATCATTAAGTTGTTCTGGCCTAAAAGTTCATGCCTTTTTAGCTACATGTTTCTCTGATTGATGTTTAAGAAACGCGCGAAATTTCAAATAATTCTCTATATCTAAAAGTAAATTTTTTGTGATCGATGACTCACTGTTCTTGCTGTTACACCAATCTTGGAAATTTTTGTATACACCCTCATATTTGTTTTGGGATTTTTCGGGCAATAAATTGGCAACTTGTATTATTTCTGGAGGTGTATAAAATAATTAATCTTCACTATCTGAATTCATCTTTTTTCAGCTCAAAATTCTGAATAATTAGGTATTAACTCAATTTGAAAACGTCAATATTATTCAAGTTGAATTACTCACCTCAATAACAATAATGGACTGTTTCCTATCGACCAAACGGCTTGTACAGAAGAACAGAGCCACATTGATATTCGGTTCGTAAATAATCCCAAGAATCTTTTCCGATTTATTATAGTGAGTTAATATTACTCACGTGGGTAGTTTATAGATACTATTCATTGCTCAAAAGCAGTCGAATAATCAATATATAATCTAATAGGAGTAGATGAATTTTATTATTCACTAGATTATGTATCTAGTAATCCATTAGTGGACCATTGTGAATGAGAATCGAGGCATAATGAAAGAACGGCTTTTGCTTTGTACCGTATCTCTCTAAACAAAACAAAGATTCACGGCCCATATAACGATACATTCCTCACACTCTCGGACATACCACGAGTCCGTTACCAAACCCACATATGGAATTCCACACACGATAAACTCATAAGTTTATATACGCGAGAATGGAGTCAACCAGCGGAACATAATCCTATTAGGTTGACCCACCCCGATCCTCTTAAACCACTTTGCATCTTTGTCTCGGCTTTTTCTGTCCAAACGGAGCTTTACTTAATCAAGGGAAATGGGCTCCATATATCTTCTCCCATATAAACTGGAGAGGTGATGAATTTTTATCGTTTAGGATGGAATAGTTTTTTCCGGCTTTATCACTTATTTTTCTTGTTCTCTTATAGCGTTTTGTTCGTGACAGAGGGTGTGTTTTCATTCTCATATTCGGGAAACTTGATAATACAGAAATGGGATTGAATTTTGCAGCAGATATTTGTTTGAAGAGAAATAGTGATTTTCATAATTTTATTAGTGATCAGAAACGTCGAGCAGTGATTTGGATTGACCAAAAAAAACGAACTCGTTTTTTAATCGACGAAACCAAAAAGGAGGAGGTTTTCTAGCCGACTAGTATTTTTTTTCATGTTTGACGACGGATAACATTTTACTGAGACGTCCGATTCCAATTATTCTTTATTCAGTGGATAGGAAGTACTTTGAAGTTGGGCCCATTTGAATTTAAAAAATGAAATCCACCCCTAAGGGTAGCAAAATGGAGGATATTGATCACTCACCATCTGAATTCTAGTACGTTAACCGATTCTATCAGGCATAACTTTGTACTGGGATCTTCGATTTGGAGTTTTTTTTATTAGATAGGTTATACCTCAAAGTTGATCATATTTGGATTTTAAATGGAATTATGTTATTTAATTTTGATAATTTTGATATCAGAAACGCTACATATTTTGATAATAAAAACTAATTTTTTTAATTGCTTATATTTTCAAAATCAGTAACCATATTTTGTTTTTTTTTTGTACCAGGTTATTTACTATAAATACGCTCCCGCTATCATCGTTGTTATTGCTTATATAAAAAAAAAGTTAAATGTAAAAGTAATGTGGTTATGACTCGATGTTGATGAAATGCTATCGAAAATTGAGTAGCGTGCAGATTTCGGAAGAGAAAAAAAAATTAATGAGACTCTGCATATTATCGAATTTTCGGAATAATCTTTTTTTCCTGATTTCAATATATATATATATATATATATATATATATATATATATATATATATATATATATATATATATATATATGAAAAAAATGAATTCAGATAGTGAAGATGAATTATTATATACACCTCCAGAAGTAATACAAGTAGCTAATGTTACCATACAGAATTTTTCGCCCGAAAAATCCCAAAACAAATATAAGGGTGTAAACAAAAATTTCCAAGATTGGTGTAGCAGCAAGAACATTAAGTCATCGTTCACAGAGAATTTACTTTTGGATATAGAGAATTATTTGTAATTTCGCGCGTTTCATAAACATCAATCAGAGAAACATGTAGCTTAAAAGGCAGAAGCTTTCAGGCCAGAACAACTTAATAATTTCATAAATGAAGCTCCTGATGAGAAATATCTGGCGACAAAGGTAGTAGATATCACAATATTCAATCGTTTTTATCATCTACTCAATTACATAATTTATTTCAGGTTGCTTTGATAATGGGCATTATGGGTGCAACAAAATTGCACTCATCTATATCGCAAACGATATTATTCTTTGAATTTCAAAATGGAAAATATTACTAACAAAGAATTGGCATAAATGAATTTGGAGCAATGGAGAAAGACATTGCTACATTTTTTAAATTACCACACTGTAATTTATATACAGGGCATTGTTTTCGCCGCTCGTCGGTAACTTTATCAGTAGATGCTGGAGGGGATATAACGGCACTGGAACGCCATGGCGGTTGGCGATCAACCACTGTGGCTGAGGGGTGCGTTGATGATTCCGAAAGGAATAAGACAGATACTGCAAATAAAATATACAGTTCTATAACACCTCAACCAGTTAGTACAGCAACAACATATATGCAACAAACCCAAAATGAAACAATAAACTTGCATAAGTCAGTCCCACATATTCAGTTCACTGGTTATTCAAACTTTACAGTTAATTTTATCAATAAAAAAAATGAGTAGTTACCATTGAAAATTTCAAAGCATTGTTATAGGTAACTATTGAGATTTGTGAATGAAGTTTTTTCTCTGTACCTGTATCTTAGTATTCATTGTTATAGTCGTAGATAAAGTATAGTATTCGACTTGCGGCAATGGTCATAACTCACTTGATGAATTGTATCACTCGCATGCGGCTCGTGCTGCAAATTTCATCTGCGTGAGCTATGACCTACAGTACCGCTCATTGAATAATATACTATAAACTCAATTTCCATTCGAAATTCCATTGTATTCACAAGTTCTTCATGGTAACACTCTCTTGATTGGATATACATTCGGAGAAATTTTAATTCGTTTTTGTTGATATGATGAAACCAAAAACTAGGGGGTTCTCTAGCCGACTAGTATTTTTTTTTTATGTTTGACGACGGATAACATTTTACTGAGGCGTCCGATTCCGATTATTCTTTCTTCAGTGGATAGAAAGTACTTTGAAGTTAGTCCCATTCGAATTTAAAAAATGAAATCCACCCCTAAGGGTAGCAAAATGGAGGATATTGATCACTCACCATCTGAATTCTAGTACGTTAACCGATTCTATCAGGCATAACTTTGTACCGGGATCATCGATTTGGATTTTTTTTTTATTAGATAGGTTATACCTCAAAGTTGATCATATTTGGATTTTAAATGGAATTATCCACCCTGACGGGTGGAAAAATAGGGGATAATTGATTTTTCACTTGTGAACATTGGCACACATATGTAGTTGACAATGACAGATCGCTATTTATTTAATTTTTGTTCATATTGGTACCGCGCAAACCCAAATAGCTTAGGTTACATATTTTGATAATAAAAACAATTTTTTTAATTGCTTATATTTTCAAAATCAGTAACCATGTTTTTTTTTTTTTTGTACCAGGTTATTAACTATAAATACCCTCCCGCTATCATCGTTATTATTGCTTATAGAAAAAAAAAGTTAAATGTAAAAGTAATGTGGTTATGACTCGATGTTGATGAAATGCTATCGAAAATTGAGTAGCGTGCAGATTTCGGAAGAGAAAAAAAAATTAATGAGACTCTGCATATTATCGAATTTTCGGAATAATATTTTTTTCCTGATTTCAAATATATATATATATATATATATTTATTTCTTATTTTTAATGTTCTTAAGGATCTCTGTGCAGATCTGCTGTTTCTAATATCACTCTGTACTACTGGCTTGCTACTAATGTATCCTTATAAACCGTAGTTAATAAACATCTATCTATCTATATTATGTTTGTTTAGTGACATTTCTTGAATGGAATAATCAAAATGATTTGCAGTGAGGAAAAAAAAGTTCAAATATATTGTTGTTATATACAAAACAACATAGGGTGTTGTATTCAAATCATCCACCACCGTCAGAAAATACATGGAAAAATATTTACCAAAAGGTGAATCATACCTTTAGTTTCAATGAAAGGAACGTGTAGTTCAAGGAAACCAGGAAGAACAGCTAGATATACTGCTTCATTTTGAAGGAAAGTCTATTCATATTAATTCAGGAATAGATTTTTTTGAAAAATTGTATAATTATTTAGAAAATTTACATACCTTTTTGAAATCGTAGGAGTCTTAACTCTATGGTAGTACCGATTTCTGATGTATCCATCTCAATATGGGGACAAACACGTTTACAATCAACATGGGGCATGAACAAATAAATACGAACAGTAACAATGTTCGCTCCTTCCTTAATGGTAGTACATTCACATATGAACGGAATAATCGGGCTCAAGTAGAAGGATGTGGGTTTAAGTTTATCTATAATTTTTTTTAACTTTTTCATTGCTCTTATCGCTAATGGCTTTTATACATGAAAATAATGTTATTATATTGTGAATTAAGGCCCTATTCGTCGATTCTGAAGTTGGTAGTATCATCAAAGGTCATGAAAATAATCTCGCTTGAACACCTTTTTCAACCTACGAAACCAAAAAAGTCTAGTCGACACGTATATTTTTTTTTATGTATGATCACGCATAACTTTTTACTGAGACGTCCGATTCCGATAATTCTTTTCTCAGTGGATAGGGTGTACTTCGAGGTTGGTCTCATTTAAAAGATGAAATCTACCCCTACGGGTAGCAAAATGAAGGATATTGATCACTCACCCTCTGAATTCTGGTCCGTTTACCGATTCTATCAGGCATAACTTTGTACTGGGTTCTTCGATTTGTTTTTTTTTTTATTAGATAGGGTATACCTCATAGTGGATCATATTTCATTCCGAATGGAATTATTCACCTTTACGGGTAGAAAAATGGGGAATAATTGATTTTTCACTTGTGAACATTGGCACACATATGTAGTTGACGATGACAGATCGCTAATGTCATTATTTTTGTTCCCCTTCATCCGTCACAATCATTATATTCTATGAGAGGATGGAATGATATACAAAGTAATGAAATAAACTAACCAGAACAACAAATAGTAAAAGTAGATAATCATATTATTTAACTGGTAATAGTTGAAGTAAGGTGGGTAAGTAAGTATTTTGGAAGTAATCCAAGAACAAGTGGGTAGTAATTAGTAGATTTCAGCCACGAAAAATTGAAAAATAAAAACTTTTTAACAAAAATTAAACCGAGAAATACGGAACTGAAAATAAAAAAATATACGCGTTGACTAGAGAACCTCCTCCTTTATGGTTTCGTCGGTTGAAAATAAAATTAACCTTCTTAGTCTCAATAACTAAGCTCCTGAACTAATGTGAGTAACTAATTTTGAGTCGGCGCCAAACGAACAATCAACAAAGATCATTAAGTTACTTCAAAAAAATTATCATAATGTCACCGCGCAACTCGATGCCATCATTTTACGCCTTATCTAATTCATTTGCTTGTTTGTTTGGCGCCGATTCAAAATAAGTTACTTACATTAGTTTGGGAGCTCAGTTATTGAGACTGAGAACGTTTATTTTATTTTTTCAATTTTCAGTTCCGTATTTTGTCGGTTTAATTTTTTGTTAAGAAGTTTTTTTTATATGCGGTTTCCTATGCAAAACCTGTTCTGACTAAAAGATAAAATTATGGACAGTGGTAAAATGATGATTACATAATGCAGTTTTTTCTGGCTCCTGTTTATTAATTTCACGACAATCATATTGGTGTTGATCCATTCTTTTTTCAAGGGACTGTTTGTCCAATATAATATTCGTCACAATTGAATCAAGGGACATTATAGATTATATTAGACCATAGATCATTGGATGGGTGACCTTTATTTCACAAAAAATTGAACCACCAACCACTCCAACATTATAAAATCCAATTTGCATTGTGGGACCTGCATACTTATATGTTGAATTTTCTCAGCAAGGCCTGGGAAATACGGTAATTCAAAATATCTCACGTCTCTTTTATTTTTCTCAATATCGCGGCTATGGTTATGTTTATATTCATTGATTATCCTATTTAATAATGACCTTGGATATTTATTCATCATCAAAATATGTAGTATATTATTATGAGTATCATGATGGAACTTTGTGCTACTCAGTTAATAGGCTCTATAACATATACTTTTGATAGTGGCATTCTTATGCGAGTAGGAATGGGTCGACATAAAGTTGAGGATGTAGGTTTTTGATACCAATGCGTCGAAACCGTAGTTTTACTTATCACCAATGTGTCTAAGAACGAAACTTTTCCATCTCTTTCCATTTCCGTAGTGAACTGTATTTGACATGGTAACCATTGGAATGTATTAGAAGCTCTGCTATGTGATCAGACTGGCAGGCCAGTAATGTATCTTCGACATACAGCTTTGTGGAAGGGTTATCAAAGGGAATATCTTCCATAACATCCACAATCAATTCATCCATTATACGATTAGCTAACACTGGACTAGCTGAATTCCTCATGACTGATCCGTCAAGTTGTTCATATAATGTTCCATGCAATTGGAAATATGTTGTTGAGTTGAAGAGGATCTCAACCAAATCGCGAAAAATATCACAAGGTATACATGTATACGTTTACAAGGTATACACCACAATTATTATCATACAGAGTGTTTCAAAATTCAGAATCAAGATTTCAGGGGTGTATTTTTCAAGTCAAATAAGACTTTTTTCCCTGAAAACATGTATCTGCAAACGCTTCGTAACCGATCTATAGAGAGTTAAGATTTTTTTTATTTTTCTCCATATGTGTTTCAGTTTTTGCGATATTGAGATTAAATTTGAAACATAGGTTACGATTCAGAGTTCACATTATTTAGTATGCCAAGTGTTCGTGAGAATATACAGGAAATATTGCTCCAGGAGTCAAGCCCATTTTCGCTTCATAAACTTTTTTGTAATGTGCCGCTGGTGGATTCTGACATATGCAATGAATTCTTTGTTTTGTTAATAATTCTTTTTGTCTCCTGTAATTTTTACGCATCTGAGACCATTATCTAGATAAAAAGTAGAATCTTTTTTGTTATTCGCTAAATCTAATTGAATTTTTCAACAAAACCTATTAGCACAATGGAAACAAGAAACGCTACTTGATTGGTTTGTGATCTGAATTACAAGTTCCCCTGAACATAACCCGAAAAATGAAAAACCAACAACCCTAGACTTCTCATGGAAAGTGCCGGAAATGCCTTCCTTCGTCCACTCTTCTTCTCATAGACTGCCGTACGCGTTCTAAAATTCCGGGAGTGTTTCTCACGGTGTGGAAGGCATCCATAAGAACTTTGATGGAAGGCACCGGTTCTGCACCATAAACCAGACTCCTCACATGCGCCCTACAAAAAGAATTCCAGCGGGTTGCAATGTGGGGACCACGAGGGCCAAGCAATTGGACCTGCTGTGCCAATTCAACGATTGGGAAACACTGTATCTGAATTTAGGGGGGGGAAATTAGGGGGTCTCACCGTGCATAAACAACATTTGTTGACGAACTTGTAAAGGCTCGTCCACCACTAATGCAGGCACTTCGTTCCTTAGGAAGTTCAAATATGTGGCACCATTCAAAATTCGCGGTAAAATAGAAGGACCAATTGAAGTATCTCCTATTATTCCTGCCCATATGTTTATGCTAAACTGTTCTTGGTGTCGAGATTGTCTGATCATGTGTGTATTTTCAAGTGCCCACATATGGACGTTGTGGTAATTCACTACTCGCGTGTGAAGTGAGCTTCGTCGGTAAGAAGGATACGAGATAAAAATGAAGGATCCCTAGTACAGTTGCGCAGTATCTATCGATAGAACTAGTTGCGCCGTGATAAATCTCGCGGAAGCAAACCTTGTGTCACGAAAATCGCCCAAACTGACGATAAACTACATTTTCACAAAATTAAGCTCTTGGCATTAGGATTTCTGTAATGGTACACCCGGTACATTCAGAACTACCTTGTCTGGCGACAGTAAGATTATGCATTTTGTGCAGCGACATCATTACGAGTGTGAGACATCTGTTTGCGATTTTGAAGGGATGCCGAAAAACGAGGCCCCAGCCATTGAAGTACAACTGCTTGAGATGGAATTAGAATTTCGGAGAATGAGGGTAGTAGGATAGTGGATGAAGCGTGTCGAGGCAGAGCAGTTGACTTCTTCGGTCCGAGCGGAAGGACTGTTTTTATTTCTCACTTCGTACTTCGAGAAATGGATTTTTGGATTCCGTAGGACGGATTGTAGGCGATTCTCTTCTCTTGATGGTATTCCAGAAGTTACTTCAGGAGTCGCCTGCGATAAGTATTCTTCAGGGTCTGATCATGCCTTCTTTTTCAGGATGCCAATCAAGTTCTACAGGTCTGGTATGGCGATAGGCTTCAAATGGCATCTCAGGGATTGAGTAGGGTAGGTATTCTCAGGTGGTAGCACTCACAATGGATCTAGCGTGACCGGATCAGATTAAATCTCTAGGTTTCTGGGCCCACCAGCTCGAAGACAGTCCTCCTCTCAAGTTATCCAGTGAAAGCCGTTCAAACCAATCAACCCGACCCCCGCAAGGGGGTTCCTTCTGCCAAGTTGACCTTTCCCCAAACTTTCTGTACGTAGTGTTACCTTTCCCTGTTTTCTTGCGGAAAATATTGCGTTCAATGTCGCACTTAATTTTTTAATTGAATTCTCTTAATCCCAAGTACGGGTTTTTCTGAGATTAAATTCTCTTGCAACAAAAATGTATCGCGGTTAAAACTCACGGGCGAGTTTGTGTTTGTTTTCCTTCGTGAAATTGACATCTGGAACTTGGTACGATGTCATGGCACTTTGCCAATTTTTAGTTTCGATTCTGATTGAATCATTTTTACTTTGGAGAATCGTTCTCAAGTAACTTGTAATGCACTTTGCAAAAATTCCCGAGGAGCGTGTCTTCGAACGGGGATATTCGGTAGTGTGTCGGTTTTGGGTTTTAAACGAAGCCAGGGAAATATTATGTATTTCAGTTAGGGAATGAATAACCGTGGGGTGCTGTTTTCTCTAGGGGAATTTCCATAGATTTGGTGTTTCAAAATTTTTAGGAGGGACAATTTTTGACTTAAAATTTTCACTTAATGAATTAGATTAATATAATTTTCATACGAAATGTTACTGAGGACCGTCCGTAGTTGGCGGGGGTGGTGATAAGGAGCCTTGTTATAATTTCATTAGCTGGTGGAGCACGGGATTCTTTCAGGACTGGTCTTAGTAACCGGGTGGAATAATGGGTTTTATTTCACTCTGGTAAATTTATGCGTTGGGACATTTTCAAATTATCTCAGGCCGGAGCAAACGAACCTAAGTCAGCACTCGTCGTATGTAGGAAATTGAAATCCCTGATGAAATACATGCGTGAGCGTAGCGGTTATATATGGAAAATTTTCTATCGGGTTGAGATGGGAAGTTGGTCATATATTCATTTTTGCGGTTGGTTTGATGATTACGAGTCGCGATTCTGCGGACCTGACCGGACTTGGCAATTATTGAGACCCTAGTGACTGCAGGTGTCATATGAGGTGATACACATGACATCACACTTTGTGAACTTTTTATTTACCGATCTACACGACGGAAAAACAAGTGTCAGCAGTGGCGTAGATAGATAGATTTAGCCAAGTTTATTGATTACGACACACACCTTCTCTCTATGATATATTGGGACAACCTTGGACGCGATGGATATGATATGAGTTTAGCATGTTTTCGTGTAGTACTCCTCAGATAGTTGAATGGAAAACATCCAAATCTCGTGCTATTTGTCGAGTACTCATAACAGGATTTCCATCGATAACATTCAAAATCTCTTCATCTATTACTGGATTGCGTGCTTGTCGTGCAGCACCGTGCCTTGGAGTCTGAAATCTGTCGTATCCCCAAAGGTGTTGATGAGAATTTATTGAAGTTCCATAGTTCTGACCATGAACAAAATGGATATCAGTCAGGTATTCAAATAAATATGGTTCATTTTCCATTTTAATGTCGAACAAATACACGATGAGACATCCACCTACTTTCAAATAATGTCACATGCTTCAAAACAAACCTCAACGTCAAAATGAAAATAGCAAACAAAGCCTACTAATTTCTTTTTTTCGTTGAAAAATTTAATTAATTCCAGCGAATTACAAAAAAATATTTTACTTTTTTCTTGATAACGGTAGCAGATGCGTAAAAATTACAGAAGTCAAAAAAATGTATAAAGAAAACAAAGAATTCATTCCATAGTTGCATCCACCAGCGGCGCATTACACAAAAGATTATGGGGCGAAAAAGTCTTGACTCCCTGTGGATTCTAACAATCACTTGGTATACTGGATGATGTGAACTCTGAAACGTAACTATGTTTCAAATTTGATCTCTATATCGGAAAAACTGAAAGAGCTATGAAGAAAAAAATAAAAAAATCTTGAAACTTGAACGCTCTGTATAACGGTAACGAAGCGTTTGCGGACACATGTTCATCGAAAAAAAAGGCTTATTTTGACCTGGAAAATACGTCCCTGGAATCTTGATACTAAATTTTGAAACACCCTGTATATCACAATTAGTATTATTATTATATCAATACCAACCTAAACTCTATGGAATTATTGATGATGAAAATAATATGAATGGGAAAATAAATGTTATCCTAGTGGATTCTTGTTTTTGAGAATTCTCGATTTCCCATCTCAATATGTCTCAACCAATATAATTACTCACCTCCCCTAGATGTGGGTAACTAGAAACTGCAATAATGGGATTTGGAACACCCTAAACCACTAACTGCTCAGAGGAGTGTCACCAGCCTCCTCTACACCCCAAAGCATATAATTATCACAACCACCATCAACTGAACTATTCATATGGCAAATTACACAATTACTCAACCACTTGTTTACGGTTTGGCCCAAGTTGCCGATACGGATAAATGGCATGATAATATTACACAGAACTGATTATAACCGAAGTCGACTACATGAGCTGATAGGAGCCACTTTGACAGAGCACATAGTCTGTCTCAATTTGGGTGTTCAATTGTCATGTTCGAATCAACGGTACTCATTCTGGATTACATTCACTCATCAATCAGTTTGAGAATGCGTTAGGTTGAACTGAAGATTCTCTCGACACTCCGGATGAATTTCAAAGCATTCTGATTGTCTTGATGATGTGAAGATGATGATTTCCCCAAGAAATTCCATATCAAAGAGAAATTCATTGATATAACATATTTCCCAGAGAATTTTTGAATATATGAGTATACAGTGGGTCCCAGGACTTCCTCTTCTCCTCTACCAAATGTTTAGACGGGGTCAGAATATCAACAGTACTTCATATAACATTATTTCCTGAAATCATTCCTTACTTAATTACGGGTTTTCCAAGTAACAAAATGAAAAATGTTTTTCTTTGACTCATTATTTTTTAACCAATCATATGGCCAAAATTTCAAACTAGAGAACCAATCAGGTCAGGTGATAAAACGTCTTCTCGATGTTTTATACTCATAAAACCACTAGTAGATTCGATATTGGTTTGCGATAACACGACACTTAGGTCCTGTCCGAATTATATGTCAACACATAGGGAAAAACGAAATGCAAAATTGATTAAATAAGGGATTTTCAACTCGCTTTTAGAGTGATTTGATAATCCAATTGAAATATACCTTTTCCAGCAAGTTGAATACCTCACATTTTCAAGTAGAGTAATGAATAATTGAAATCCGTTATTTTCATAACATCAACAATAATTCCCGTGGACTAATGGATACCGCATCAGCCTCTCACCCGGGAGGCGCGAGTTCTAGTCCGTATATCCAGGACCTTTTTTTTAAATCGGTTTCAGATACAAACATATTTGATATTGAAAAATGTATACACATTCAAGATTTTTTGGCGAGGTCACGAGCAGTTAATGACCATTTTTAACCGACGAAACCAAAAAGGAGGAGGTTCTCTATTCGACGCGTATATTTTTTTTATGTATAACCACTCATAACTTTCCACTGAGACGTCCGATTCTGATGATTATTTTTCAATGATAGGGTGTTCTTCAAAGTTGGTCCCATTTGAATTTAAAAAATGAAAGTCACCCCTAATGGTCGAAAAATGAAGGATATTGATCACTCACCCTCTGAATTCTGGTCCATTAATCGAATCTTTCAGGCATAACTTTGTACTGGGTTCTTCGATTCGGATGATTCTTCTTTTATTAGTAGGGATATACATCATAGTTGATCATATTTGGATTTCGAATGGAATTATCTACCCTTACGGGTAGGAAAATGGGGCCTAATTGATTTTTCACTTGTGATCATTGGCACACATATGTAGTTGACAATGACAGATCGCTAATGTCATTATTTTTGTCCTCCTACATCCGTCAAAATCATTATATTCTATGAGAGGATGGAATGATATATCAAGTAATGGAATAAACTAATCAGAACAACAAAAATGATTTATATTACAACAAATAGTAAAAGTTGATTATTATATTATTCAACTGGTAATAGTTGAAGTAAGGTGGGTAAGTAAGTATTTTGGAAGTCATTAAAAAACAAGTAGGTAGTAATTGGTAGATTTCACCACCAAAAATTTAGAAATAAAAACTTTTAACAAACAATTAAACCGACGAAATACTGAAATGAAAAGTAAAAAATAAAATAAACCTTCTCAGTCTCAATAACTAAGCTCCTTAACTGATGTAAGTAACTAATTTTGAGTCAGCGCCAAACGAACAATCAACGAAGATCATTAAATTACTTCGAAAAAATTATCAGAATGTCACCGCGCAACTCGATACCATCATTTTACGCCTTACCTAATTCATTCGCTTGTTTGTTTGGCGCCGACTCAAAATTAGTCTTTTACATCAGTGTAAGAGCTTAGCTATTGAGACTAAGAAGGTTTATTTTATTTTTAACTTTTCAGTTCCGTATTTCGTCGGTTTAATTTTTTGTTAAAAAGTTTTTATATATATATCATCTTTGTGATTTCGTTTTTCTGAAATTGTTCAACTCAGTTAAATGATGAGATTCGATTTCCCGGAAATGGTACTTTAATATTCATTCATCATAGCGATTGCAGATATCATACGTAATATTAGTGGATCGGATTTTTCACACAGTATTATTTTTTGGGTTTTTCATTAGTTTTCAGTGAAGTTCAAATAAATTCAATTGGGAATTTTTAAGAGCATGGTATGAATTACATCAAATACAGATAGACATTAGGCAAGTGAGATAATCAATTCTTTCGCAGATTTGAATCGAGGAAGTATTTTGGAGAAATATTCGATGGAAATTATTTTAGTAAAAATCCGAAGGGAATAAATATTATTATAGACGAAATTATGATTGGGGTTACTGAAGAATAACTTGATATATAAATAAAAACTTTTGAACAGAAAAATTCAACCGACGGAATACGGAACTGAAAAGCAAAAAATAAAATGAACCTTCTTAGTCTTAATAACTAAGCTCCTAAACTAATGTAAGTAACTAATTTTGAGTCGGCGCCAAACAAACAAGCAAATGAATTAGGTAAGGCGTAAAATGATGGCATCGAGTTGCACGGTGACAATCTCATAATTTTTTTGAGGTACTTCAATAATCTTCGTTGATTGTTCGTATGGCGCCGACTCAAAATTAGTTACTTACATTAGTTCAGAAGCTTAGTTATTGAGACTAAGAAGGTTTATTTCATTTTTTACTTTTCAGTTCCTTATTTTGTCGGTTTAATTTTTTGTTAAAAAGTTTTGAATACATGAATCTGTAAAACGAGGCATTCAGAAACGGTCACATGATTCCTTCAACTCTGGAATGAGAAGAATTGTTGTGATTTTCCCCGTTGAAAATTTAAATATATCATGAATTCTGGTAATTTTATCCAGTTTCAAATGTGATTTGGGAAATATTCTCAACAAAAATCATTCGTGCCAGAGGATTCTATTGCAAAATTTTCGAAATTTTTCCTCAAGCATTTTGCCTCTACGAAATTTAACTCGCGCAGTTTGCGGCCTTATCGTCAGAGACCAAATTACTCAAGCTTCGCTTTCGTGGATTAATCAGATAATAAGGCCGCAAATCGCACCCAGTAAAATTTCCAGGCAAAATGCTTTCTCGAAAATTTCAAAAATGTTTGAGCGATAAAACCTCTAGCACATATGATATCACAGATAATCATAGGACTCAGCCTTTTCTACAACAATATTCTCAACATTTGAAACATTAACCAATAACCACAGAAACACAACAGCATAAATAGAATAATCCTATCAACCAATATATCAGTCCAGTCGCCTCTAAGGAGTCCAAAAAGCAACGAATCAATGCAGTAGAGCTAGGAAAACAACCAATAATGAAAATTATCATTAATTTATCGAATAGTGAGGATGGTAGTATTACGGAGTACATCACGATCGAAATGAGAACATTCGAAATAGTTAATTGTGGTCGACAATCTTTTTTGTTAAGTATATTTTCCATATCTATTTGAAAACTATATGTGATGGTATATATTATTAGAGAATAAGCATTTTTTATAAAATTTTTAATTGATATACACTGAGTTGAATACCCCAACAAAATCGTCCTGATTATTATTTATTGTAGCATGTAAGCAATATGGACACTCCTTATTATACATCAAAACCGAGCGCATGTGCTTTATTCAGATGAACTAATTTAAGTAATATTGAGTTTATCACAGGGCGATCCTGCCATACAACGGGATGGAAATGGAATTTTCATCGAACAGAATGTTTACACAAACATGGGATTCATGAAATCGAGAGTCAAATTATTATCAACCAAGCTGGAAAAAGTGGTGGAAAAATTAATGCAGAGAAGACAAATCAATATTGAAAACGGTGGTCATTGGATATGAGAAAAGAAGATGCGAATTGGAAGCAATTAGTTGAGAAATAGCCAAAAATATATGTTCTACCCCGATGAGAGCCTATTCTACAATGGAATCCGCTTACTGTAGGAAATTATGTCTAACTCGGAAGAATTCAAATATTTCGTTGAGGAGTATTTCTAGGAAATCTACAGAAGTACAATACTGAAAGAAGAAGAGACGAAGAAGTTACACGTCGTAAGTTTAAAATGTTAGAAAACTTCGGGGATCTATATGGTTCATACTCAACATAGAGGGGTACTCAAAATTGCGTACATTGTTGAAACGAAAATCTGAAGGTTATCAGCCGAAAAAGTCAAAAACATTCGCCCCAAGAGAAGTAAATAGATTTATCACGAAGCTCCTGATTTTGAGTCGGCGCCAAACAAACTAGCAATTGATAATGATCTTTGATAATTGTTTGTTTGGCGCCGACTCAAAATCAGTTACTTACATTAGTTCAGGAGCTCAATTATCATTTAAACTGGGAAGGTTTATTTTATTTTTTGCTTTTCAGTTGATTTTTTCGTCGGTTTAATTTTTTGTTAAAAAGTTTTTATTCGAAATATAATTATTTAAAAAACGGTAACTTACCCAACCAATGGAAAAAGTCGAGAGTTATCCCAGTTTACAAAGCAGGCAATAGACATGAAATGAAAAATTATAGACCAATATCTGTGATAGATAATTTCGCAAAAATTTTCGAACAATCTGTCAAGAAAATAATACTTGAATTTCTAAATAAACATCAAGTTATAACCGACAGGCACTTTGGATTCATCAAAAACTCGAAAACAGAAAAGGCTATCTTAGACTTTGTAGAACACACGACAGAGATTTTGGATAATTAGTCCAAATGCTTGGCCATTTTCCTTGATTTGGCTAAGGCGTTTGACACCGTGTCACATGACGTCTTGTTGAACAAACTTTCTGAGTATGGAATGAGAGGGATCAGTCTGCAATTGATGAGAAATGATATGTCACAGAGAACACAAAAAGTCAAGATAGGGAAACATCTCAGTAACACAGCACATATATATCAGTGGATGTGCCTCAGGGCACGGTATTGGGCCCAATTCTATTCCTGATTTATATAAATAGTATATCTCGAATCAATGGCTTTCGTGGACACATTTTATGTTATGCGGATTACACCGCGCTGATATTCAGAGATGAAACCTGGAAAGACGTCTACATAACTGCAGAAAACGATCTTAGAAAAGTTCTCACCTGCTTGAATCATAATCTACTAAGTTTGAACATGAACAAAACTAAATTCATGACATTCTCTCTGAATACCGGAGACACACCTCCAAATGATACCTTAAAAATACACACACCACACTGCACTGATAGATACACATGTACCTAACTGCGCAACGATAGAAATAAATTCCTCGATTAAATATTTGGGAGTTACTATTGACCAACATATACGATGGGATGAACACATTACACATGCCATAAAAAGACTGAGATTTCTCATGTACACATTTTATATGCTTAGAGATATTCTCTCACGAAAAAACCTATCCCTCGTATACCTCCCTCTGGCTGAAAGCACGATACGCTACTGTTTCATAGTGTGGGGAGAAACAAACAACACGACGTTGCACCCTCCACAAGTCATGCAGAATTCATTATTGAATAAAAAAAACTAAAAAACATGCTTTTATAGAAAACCAGACTAAGAAAATAGAAAATAAGAAAAACATGTATTTTATTTAAAAAAAAACGGGGGAGGCATGGTATCACCTCGGCCAACAATTCAATTCAATTCAATTTTTATTTAATCCATAGAGCTGTGAGGCTATCGGACAAGTCAGATATAAACAAGGTTTACATAAAGTGTATAAGATAAGATATAAAAATATAAAAATAAAGTGTATGAGATAAGATATAAAATATAGACAGACAAAACATTTTATCTAAAACTATCAAAAAATTCATTAATGTTATAGGGGCAGAGGGCGAGGAGAAGTCTTTTTATCTCTTTTTGAATGTGTGCACTCTTTCTATCAATTTTAGTTCTTCAGGAAGAACGTTATATAATCTTAGTCCCAGTATATCTGCAGATTTCTGAGATACTGTTAAACGAACATTGGGTAGATGGAAATTATTTTTTGATCTTGTATGATGATCATGTAGTGAGTTATTCTTAACCAGAGTTTTGCGTTGCTTGTGTATATATGTTAAAAGTTCCAATATATGTAGGCCATAGAGAGGAAGAATTTTAAATTGTTTGAATAGATCCCTGCATGAGGTACCATTGGGAACATTAGCAAGGCATCGCATAATCCTCTTTTGCACCAGAAAAACCTCATTAACTGCAGAAGAACTACCCCAGATGGTTATTCCGTATGTTAATCTGGATTGGATTTCAATCACCTGTGATCTGAGACATTTCTCACTTTAGTGCCCTAGGTAATGTACTTTATAATTATTGATACCCTGCTCCCCACTCTTTTTTTTAAATAAAATACATATTTTTCTTATTTTCAATTTTTTTAGTCTGGTTTTCTATAAAAGCGTGTTTTTGAGTTTTTTTAAACTATTATGTATTTCCTACTTTTTAGTGTGTTTTTTTTATAAAAGCGTGTTTTTTTGTTTTTTTTAAACTATTATTTTTATCATTATTCTGCGGATAAAAAAATGGAATAATCTTATCAAATTAGGTAATCATAATCTCCGACCCGAAAAACCCACACATACCAATTTTGAATAGAATCAGACCACAGACCACAAAATTCGGCCGCCATTTTAAAGCCGCCATCTTGAATTTTTCAATTTTCACAGAAGAATCATAATATTCGACCCCAAAAACTTCCTCATACCAATTTTGAATAGTTTCAGTCCATAATCACAAAATTCGGCCGCCATTTTAAAGCCGCCATCTTGAATTTTTCAATTTTCACAAAGAATCATAATATTCGACCCCAAAAACCTCCTGATACCAATTTTGAATAGAATCAGACCATAATCACAAAACTCGTCCACATTTTAAAGCCGCCATCTTGAATTTTTCAATTTTCACAGAAGAATCATAATTTCCGACCCCAAAAACCCCAGATACCAATTTTGAAGCGAATCGGACCATAATCACAAAACTCGTACGCCATATTGGAGCCGCTATCTTGTTTTTTTTTCATACAAATATTTCTTAATGCATTGTCACTGGAATTATGTACACCTGCCGAATTTCAGATCATTCGAACGTCTGGAAATGGGTCAAAATCGCGCCCAAAGGAGTCGGTTATAAACAAACATACAAATGAAGCTAATATAAAGCGTGTAAAATAATACATAGAAAAGCTAAAAGGTTCCCTATTCAAATACTATTTCAAGAAACCAAAATCCTTAATATCAGGGCTCAATATTGCTATCAAGGTCTAATTTGGATGTTTTCCAATTCAATAAAACATACCACAAGCTTCTCGAAAACAACAAGATCCTCTGAAAATTTAAATATAAGAACTCCATTTCACCGAAAGAGCCACAGCAAAGATTCGTCTTTTTCGTCGGACCAAAATTGTATAACTTTCTCCCTACGAATCTAAAAACTATAAAAAAAAAACAAATAATTCTAACTTGCTATTAAGAAACACATAATAGAAAACCCAAAAATACTAAATATATTCTAATGAATATACTGATATAACAAACGGTAATAATAATAATAATCAATTTTCAATTATATTGAGCCTAGGTGTATTTCACCCACTTGTGGTGGCTCAAACTCGATAAAAATTTCTAAAATTCTATTAATACCACGTTTTGTACCGAATATTTGTACTGATTATTGTACTGATTTTTATTGTATTGTACTGATTATCATATTATTATGAAAAAAAAATTCATTCGATGCTGGGTATATATCTTAGATCAATGAACAGAACGTGGCATCATTGTACGCTACAAACGTGTATAAGATTATCAAACAAGGTCAAAGTTATTTGTAACGTGATATCATAATGAATTTACTTATTAGTCTACTCGACAAGTTGAAAATGGTCTAAAATAGGGATACTGCTCTTGAAATTATGTGTGATAGCTCATTGGATCCAGAATAACGCCTAGAAAATTGAAAAAGTTATAAACAATTGAAGATGAAAAAAAAATGGCATTTCGTTTTTTGCCAATATTTCATAAACTATTAATGTTTGAGAAATTTCAAAAAATGGTTCCGAAAGAGGAGGAAATTTCCAATAAAAAACTCCGGACTCTCGGAACTCTATCTCCATTATTTATAATTTTAATTTAACGCTAAAAATGGGTCTCCGAGCGACATTTTTAGGTTGCGCGCGCGGCGTCAGAAGCGAGTACGACACATTAATTAATTTATTTAAGGTATTAAATATTTTTTTTATTTGAAAAAATTATGGTGTATTCGGAACACTATAAATTATTTATTCCCGTTGGAAATTTTACTGAAAGTTTATTTTTCAACAAGTTAAAGGATTGTTGACTAACAAAATTTTCTCGAACTTCTGTCTTCATTGTAAATGGAAAATTTTTTTTAAATAATTGTCGTAAACATTTTTCGCTGCGTAGAGCCTTTCTTATATACATACTCAACAAGATCACGCCATAAAAGTTGAAAAAATTCAAACTTTGTTTATAATAATTTTTGTACTTGAACAAAAACTAAAAAATTTTTAAAAAAAAAAAAACCATTTTTTATTTTTTATAAACAAATTTTTTTAATTTTTAAAATTTTTTTCCCACAACTTCATTGTATTACAAATATTATGATTTTTGATGAACACATTTTTCATCAATAACAATTTTTAATTGTTTATAATCGTTTTTTTATATTTTTTTTAAATAATTAGCTGGTTTTTTTTTTATAAATCATAATTGACAGTCCTCTATGGAGTAACAGAAAAACAATTTTTTTTATGAACAATTCCATTGTTCATTAACTCACCAATTTGTTATAAACAAATTTTTAATTTTGTTGGATTATTTCTCTGAAACTCCCAAAATTTACGAAAACAACCATATGCAACAAAGTATAGAAAAAAAAATTTCCCAATTTTTCCCAATTCCAATTCCCAAAGTACAATCGAAAATTTGAATTTTTTTTTTCTATACTTTGTTATATATGGTTGTTTTAAATTTTTTTAAAAAAACCAAACAGTTAAAAATTCATTTATAACAAATTGGTAGGTTAATAAACAATGGAATTGTTGATAAAAAAAATATTTTTTTTGTTACTTCATAGAGGACTGTCAATTATGATTTTTAGAAAAAATAAAATTTCTTAACTAATCATTTAAACAATAGAAATATAAAAAAACGATTATAAACAATTGAAAATTGTTATTAAAAAAATTTTTTTTTTAAAAATCATAATATTTGTAATATAATGAAGTTGTGGAAAAAAAATTTCAAAAACATTGAAATAATCAATTTGTTTATAAAAAATTTATCAACAAATATCGGGAATTTTTTTTTTTTGCAAATCAATTTATTCTTGTATTCATTAAAAAACGATTATATGATGATTGGGAAAAAAATTATTTTTTCAACATTACTTGGATTTTTTTGTTTTTGTTCAAGTTCAAAAATTATTATAAACAAAGTATGAATATTTTTTTAACTTTTATGGCCTGATCTTGTTGAGTATGTATATAAGAAAGGCTCTACGGAGCGAAAAATTTTTACGACAATTATTTAAACATATTTTTTCATTTACAATTAAGACAGAAGTTCGAGAAAATTTTGTCGGTTAACAATCGTTTAAATTGTTGAAAAATTAATTTTAAGTGAAATTCCCAACGGGAATGAATTATTTATAGTGTTCCAAATACACCATGATTTTTTCAAATTTAAAAAAACATATTTAATACCTTAAATAAATTAATTAATGTGTCGTACTCGCTTTTGACGCCGCGCGCACAACCTAAAAATGTCGCTCGGAGACCCATTTTCAGCGTTAAATTAAAATTATTAATAATGGAGATAGAGTTCCGGGTTTTTCATTGGAAATGTTTTCCTCTTTCAGAATATTTCTTTGAAATTTCTCAAATAGCCATAGTTCATGGAATATTGGCAAAAAACGAAATGCCATTTTTTTTTCATCTTCAATTGTTTATAACTTTTGCAATTTTTTATGTGCTAATACACGCTTTCGGCACATTTTTCTAGGCGTTATTCTGGATCCAATGAGCTATCACACATAATTTTAAGAGCAGTATCTCTATTTTAGACCATTATCAACTTGTCGAGTAGACTATATTGTTTATCTCACATCGTATGGGAATAAAATCTGAATGAAATGTTAATTCTTGTGGAGTGAACAATTTAGGAAATATGGAAAAATATGGAATTTTGTATATCATGTTGGTTGAACAATGAAGATATACCAATATAGTTAAGAATCTAAAATAAACGATAAACCATATATGCCATGTTAAAACGTCATCCTCTTGTCAGCAACAATTCGTGGAATCTACGCGATTGAAAATATCATCGAAGGTTTTCCACATTCTAATATACCCAAACTGCACTGAATTTGCCATTGCATACGTTATTGGAATATCTCCGAACTTCCTGTGAAACAATACACCACTGCGCCATTCGAATTCAATCGCTATTTCGAAAAAAAAACTATTGAAGGGTCTGCAGTCACTCAATGCTTTCGCACTTTACAATCGTTCCTGAAATGTGTGCAGGATTTAATAAAATCAAGACTAGTATTCGCAGTGAATTGATGATTCAACTGGACGGTGATTGGTGATTCCATTTAATTCGGCGTCCTTTGAATCCCGTCCGTTGGGCATGCAGAAAAAGGGAATAGAATTGCATCGGGCTGGGGTTGAATGCAGCTTTTCACGGATAAAGCTCTCCCAAGTAGTGAAAGGAATTGGATCACGAGCTCAAACATCGTTAAATGGAAATACGTCTTTGATACCCACATGGAACAATTCGTCTTTTTCATGGGGAAGTTGGAATAATGAAACATAAAGAGAAAATTTCCCTTTGAATCATTCCTGCTAGATCATTTAGGACCCTCATTTATTAAAACGGCGACAAACAACTCATACTCAATTATCGGCCCATACCAGTCATCAAAAATTTTTCGAAAATATTTGAAAAACTTCTTAAGGAAAGTCTTACAAGTTATCCCAATGAATACAAAATCATTTCGGGAAACCAATGCATCTTCCAAAAAAGTATCTCCACAAAAGAAGCAATAATTACACATTGAATACTGTGCAATTTATTCAATTTCCATAAATGAATCGAAATATTGAATTATCAATACATACAGACCTCCAAATGGGGACAATGGGTTATTCCTCAACATACAATTTGACAAAATAATTCTCTGTGCGGATATCAATATTGATTATCTCGAACCTTCGAATATTAAAGATATGTTCTTAGATCGCATGCTGAGTTTTGAACTGCAATGTCAAAATGCAGAGCCCACGGGGGTATTCACTAACAAAAACATTGTCACATCCATTTAAAAAATTAATTTCTTTTTTACAAATTTGCCCCGAAAAAAATATAGTGAACGAGTTAAGAACTTCAATATAGCGGATCATTAGTGTCGAATCCTCACTTTCAGTATTGAAAACGATACACAGAAATATAATGTATAAAAAATAATACAATAAAGAAACATCAATGACATTACTGTGCATCAACTGAGTCATTATTGTTCAGGCGAAAATTTCTTAGATATATACGATAGTTATAATAATGTAAATAATATATACCAACTTTTTTAGATATTGTTACTAATGGCGTTGACTTATTATGTCCTTTGGTTACAAAAACTGTATATGACAATGCAAAATCAAAAGTTGCATGGATTACCGATGATATTGTTCTGATGGGTATTCACCTGAAAGACATGCACTGGATCATAAAAACATTCAATTGTGGGAAGAATATGAATGAATACAGGCGAGCAATATCAATGTATGTTCAAGAAGTATCAGAAGCAAAAAAAAGCATTTTTTCAGGAATTTCCAGATAGCAGATCAATAACAGACCTCTGGAGGTATGGAAACTTGTGAGAAAAACATCGGAAAAAAATTAAAATAAAAAAAAATAGTGTTGAAAATTAATGATGGAATGACTAAAAACCAAAAAATTATATCTGATGCTTTTGAACAATATTTTTCATAACATCCAAGATAAGCTATTCAATCTCAATTCAGAGAAAATACCATTGAAATTATTACTCACTCGATTCTATCCTGTAATACATTCTACTGGACCGTTGTTGAACATAAGAGTAGATAATCATATTATTTGACTGGTAATAGTTGAAGTAAGGTGGGTAAGTAAGTATTTTGGAATATTAAAAAAACAAGCAGTTAGTTATTAGTAGATTTCAGCCACAAAAAATTGAAAAATAAAAACTTTTTAACGAAAAATTGATCCTACGAAATACGTAACTGGAGTGTAGAAAATAAAATAAACCTTCTAAGTCTCAATAACTAAGCTCCTAAACTAATGTAAGTGACTAATTTTCAGTCGGCGCCAAACAAACAAGCAAATGAATCAGGTAAGGCGTAAAATGATGGCATCGAGTTGGGCGGTGACATTCTGATAATTTTTTTGGAGTAATTTGATGATCTTCGTTGATTGTTTGTTTGGCGCCGACTCAAAATTAGTTACTTACATTAGTTTAGGAGCTTAGTTATTGAGACTAAGAAGGATTATTTTATTTTTTACTTGTCAGTTACGTATTTCGTCGGTTTAATTTATTGTTAAAAAGTTTTCATTTTTCAATTTTTTGTAGCTGAAATCTACTAATTACTAACTGCTTATTTTTTTATTACTTCCGAAATACTTACTTACCCACCTTACTTCAACTATTACCAGTTAAATAATATGATTATCTACTTTAACTATTTGTTGCAATATAAATTATTTTTGTTGTTCTGGTTGGTTTATTTCATTACTTTGTATATTATTTCATCCTCTCATAGGATATATTGATTGTGATAATGACACTAGCGATCTGTCATTGTCAACTACATATATGTGCCAATGTTCACAAGTGAAAAATCAATTATCCCCTATGTTTCTACCCGTAAGAGTGGATAATTCCATTCGAACCCAATTGTGATCAACCATCTGATAAAAGAAGAATCATCCAAATCGAAGATCCCAGTACAAAGTTATAGCTGATAGAATCGGTTAACGGACCAGAATTCAGAGGGTGAGTGATCAATATCCTACATTTTGCTACCCTTAGGGGCGGATTTCATTTTTTGAATTCAAATGGGACCAACTTCGAAGTACACCCCAAGCACTGAAATTATCGGAATCGGACGCCTCAGTGAAAAGTTATGCGTGATCATACATAAAAAAATAAAATATACGCGTCGACTAGAGAACCTCCTTCTTTTTGGTTTCGTCGGTTGAAAATAATGTCATTGAGGCAATAATTATTCTGAAAAATACGAACTCAGTGGGAATAGATTGCCTCACTATTGGCATATACATTGCAGTACCATTGAGAAATATAATGAACTTATCTATTCAACTTGGTCATTTTCCCAAGGACTTGAAAATTGGCGCTGTTACTCCTGTGTTCAAAAGCAAAGATTCGACTGACGTACAGAACTATCGACCCATTACTGTACAGCAAGTACTGAGCAAAGTTATAGAGAGAATTGTCTATAATCAAATAATGTTATTTCTCTCAAAATATCGCTTGATCACTAAACACCAGAATGGATTTTGTCCAGGTAGATCGATAAAGAGTGCTTGCTATGACTTTTTCGAGTACTTCTATACATATCTCGAGAAAAAAGGTATGTTGGAGCGCTCTTCTTTGATCTATCGAAACTTTTCGACACCTTGGATCAATCAATTATGGAGGAAAAATTATACAATCTGGGTTTCAGAGACAACTTTTTGAAGTGGTTTATGTCCTATCTTGAAAATAGACAAATATATGTAGGAGCTGCGAATGAGCGATCGGATTTCTATGATATCTACCTAGGAGTTCCTCAAGGTTCCATACATGGTCAGTTGATTTTTCCGTTATTCACAAACGACATGCCTGCATACATGAGCACAGGATGTACTGTTATCTTTGCCGACGACTATTATTTTGCTGTGAACGCTAGAAATCCAGAGGAATTGATGAAAGAAAAGCTTAAGAATTCACAAATTGCTGTACCTACCAGAAACTTTATGATTGTTATTGATATCACAATCTACGTCAATGTTGATGGCAATATCATTGAAAATTCTGATATGAGCTGTTTGTAAAAAAATCGATAATGGCTACTACGCACTTCTTCAACTAAAAAATGTCCTACTTTTACAACAGCTAATGAATGTATAGTATGCAATTGTATATAACATAATTTTGTATGGTAGCGCCAGAAATGCAAACCGAATCTTTATCTCTCGAAAGAAAATTATAAGACTGATTTTCAACTTGAAATCTACTGAAACATATAGCCCATACTTCTCACAGAAGGATATCATGACATTCTACTCGATATATATATATATATATATATATATATATATATATATATATATATATATATATATATTTCATGACAGTCGATGATTAATATTCAGATCAGATAAACTTCAATTATTAATGTACAATTATAATATGTATAAAATATATGTAAATAAGTAAAATGCTCTTTTCAAAGAAGATGATGTATGCTTCTCCACTCACCATAGATCTTGTTGATAGCGGTGATACTCGAGTCATTGTACTCGTGCCATGTGCCTGCATGAGGGTGCCTACAGTAAGCCGTGTAGTGTCCGTTAAAAATTGTTCCGCTATGGTTGGATACAGCCTCAGATCAATTATTGATCTGAGAATACAGCATACAAGTTGTAGCGACACGGAGCTGCGTTATCTACTGCATAAATTAACTTTACATTGTTAAGTTTGATTAAGCTTTGATAGCCGTAGTAATTTTCAAATATATACACTATTATTTATATACATATAAGTTCAGAATTTCATGCTTAGTTTTCTATTAAACAATGAACAGTTCCTCTCTCTTGCGTTCTAATGAACGTTTTCAGTTTTACTTTGAATGTGTTCATTGTGGGTTGTTCTTCAATGACGGAAGGTAGGAAGTTGTACAATTTAGGTCCAAGATACATATAGCTCCTTTGTCCAATCGATTTATTCATTTGTGGTGATAGATATAAGTCTTTTTTTCGTGTGGCATAATCGTATTCTTTTGTTTTTAAGTTTGTTCTATTTAAATACTGATTGGTAGTGGCTTGCGTGAAATATATTTGTCTGGGATCCATTTGTCCACTTTCTGAAAAAAGAAGGTCTGACGGGTACTTACGATCCTTTCCTAGTAAAATTTCCAGGAATCGCTTTTGTGATATTTCTAATTGGTGGTAGTGGGTTTTTGATACTGCCCCATAGCTCAGGTGTGATTCTACCAAGCTTTTGTATATAATAATTTTTTTCTTATGTGATAGAAAATTGTTTATGTGCTGGATTTCAAATAGAATACATCTGAGTTTTTTAATTAGGTACTTAATATGTTCATCCCATCTCAATTGACTATCTAATATAATGCCCAATTATTTAATCTTATTCTCAGGACGTATTTTGCAATTTGCTTGTATGTTAATGTCGTAGTTAGGAAGGGATGTTTTTTAGCCACTAAAAGGTATATATACTGTTTTCTTGAAGTTCATTGATGAAAGGCGATAATCAAACAATTTTTTCAGATCCGTTAAGTTTTTTCAATTTTCCGTTTGAGATCATTCCAGTTTTTGTCTTTATAGACATAGACATATCCATCCACTGTTTTAAAAATCATTCGAAATCATATAATAGGTCTCAGCCCCGTGATCAAATCCATGCTCTGATATCATGTTATTTTCTCTACTGTTACTTATAGCCTCTTTTGCTTGCTCATATTATATATCATATCAGAAGGATTATCATTTCAATTATTATTATATTGTGAGTCATGACTAAACTACATCGAATTAACTCAATTATATATAATACATGTTCTGGTATTAGTTTTTTTTATTGTCTTTCAACTTTTATCTTATTTTTTCATCATATACAAGTGATTTACATATCGCTCCTTTGATTATTGTTCATTTACAGTATATTTATATGTATCACTTGTATCAATTTTTTATATTACTACTTTTGTAAATTTTTTGTAAATACATTTATTATTATTACTGTGGCATCCTTTTATAATATGGTAGCAAACCTAGCATACATTTCATCCAAAATCGACCTCCTGATAGGTCGGCGTCCATTTAAGCGTTAGACTCACGTAGCCATATTGGGAGAATGAAAGCAATTGAGAAATAAAGAATTGGGATACTAAACCATTCTCATCAATCGGTCAACATTTCAAATACAAAATTTCTGATAGTATTCGTCTCTACACATTTATCGCTCAAAGTAAACTTGAAACTCAGAAAAAGATGTTAAATGATAACTGTGCATTAAATTCCGATCTACCACCATTTTCAACAGGTTAGAAATCCTAAATCCAGATTTTGTAGAATGTTCGGGTTATATCTGCGATCAAAAAGTTTAATTTTTTTGAATTGGAATTTTATTTTTGCAAGCTCTGCACCAGTTCCATATTGCCTCAATGGTGATATGTAGTACTTCATCTGTTATTGATTCCTTGAAAATCATTTCGGCAGTTTGGGAGAAAATGAACGGGAATGAAACCACGACAGCTCTCCTGTAAAACATGAGTGAAGACTGATTTTATGGGCTTGGAAAAGACAGATAAACAGTGAAGGAGAGTTCTAGGAATTGTCAATAGATTGCAAATCAAGAATTAAATTGTGTGTGTGTCTGTAATCTTTCACGATAACTGCCGAATCGTTTGACCAATCAAGCTCAAATTGGCTATGAAGATACAATCCCTACTGCGATCATTCGTTTTTGGCTGTCATCTGTCAAACAAAAGTGATACTATTGAAAAATAACAGAAATTATATTAGAGCAAGATCCCCAGGCCTTATTCTCTGGGAAACGAAATGTGTGAGGAAGAGTGGTGTAAGTATGTAGGTATGAAGGTATAAGTACCTGCTACCTTGGCCAATATACTGGTACCAGGTGCTAAAGGTGCTTAAACATATAACTTACTTTTCTTAAATTCTGAGTGCTGATTTTTATGTATGTTTCATATAATATTGTTGAAAATTCATAATCAACACTGACTATTCTCGTCGGCGGTAATTTTCGCCAGACGCTTCGAAGCTCGCAAAAAAATAACTGAACTTTATTTATAGTCAGAGACTCAATTTTCATATATGATGCTCAGTAAACTATTCCGAGACTTTTTGTGAGCAGCCAGACCAATCCTCCAGACACATTTAAAATGTTAATGTGATTATGAGCGCGAGGTAATTATTCGTGCGCTCAAGCGTGAGCGAGATACCTATTCGCATCGATCTCTTCCTTAAGCCGGGCTCAAAAGACTCGTGTACTTGGCGAATAATCGTTACTTGCATATACTTGCCATGTCGTGTTGGTGGGTTACTTGTACAATTATTTGTATTTGTTTTCCATTTGTGGTCGATAAAAATGGCCCGAGTCAAAGGGATCACGATTATTCGTACACTTGCCAAGTACATAATTGTCTATACTTGTTGTAATAAATTTTTCGTTACTTCCTTATACATAACCAATTTCTTATAACTTTTCCGGTTATCTTTACGATGGTACGGGTCAGTAGTCACTGCCCAGATCGTGAACTTCGAAAATGCGCGCTTCATTATCGACCGTCATATTCGTGTCAAGTTGATCGACTTGAACATGTGTTTTTTTATTAAGTGTTTTTAGATAGAGAAAAAACCGAGAATACTTTGTGAAAAAACCCAGGTAGAATTGGTGATTTGTTCGAACCGAAAAAATGACGGATCTCTTTCTTCGATTGAACCTCAACAAAGGCGGGTGTGGTGAGTGACTTCATTTTGGTACCTTACGATTTCTAAATTGAATGACTATCATTGTTGAATTTGGGGGAGCATAATTATTTTCTTTATCTTGCAATTAATGTTGTAGATGATTAACATTATTTTTTCCGCTTTTTATCCGTTTGTAATTTTCAAATTCATGGATGGTAATTTTTGAAGGTTACGTATAAATTCAATACTGTAAGATTTTCGTCACTTTTGGAATTATCAGTAAATTTCCGAGTGAATAACCTACATATTATTTTATATCTTACTTTGGCTAATTTCTATCAAGGTTGATTTGTGTTTTGAATTTAAGTGAAGAAAAAAACAAAAAAAAAATTATTTCGGCCATTTTGGGCAAGCATTGAGTGCACATGTCTATGTGTCTGACGTAGAATCCGTTCAGACCATTTGCAACTATTTTTTTTTGGAAATCAGTTCTACGCTTTTCCCAGTTTTAGGTACCAGATAATTGGTAATTTCGAGTGTATAAGCGCTCACCTCACAGGACCAGGGTGATTATTTCAAGGATTCCGATTGCAAAGGGTGTATTCGACTTTTCTGGGACAGTTCTGCAGTACCTCATAGGACAACTCTCTGGTGAGCAATTTTTTTATTTAATTTCATAACTATACGTTTATGCGATTATTTTGGTTTTCTCTTGAGAAAGAATTGCTTCTGGAGAGGATTGTACCTCTGCTCAACTTGTTTCAGAACACTCGATTAAATATATTCCTCAAGCATAAAATTTGATTCACATATAATAAGTTCTTTTTGTCGATTAACTTCATTCAATTCACAGTGGGGGTTATTTGATTTTTAATCGTTGCAGAATCAATTCATTTCAGTTACTACCCTGTCGCCAAAAGCAGGAAAATTCATTCAATTTTTTGAGAATTACCTGGCTTTTAAAAGGAACCCTATTCCGAAATTATCTTTGTAAGAGAATTGTGCCCACTGAAAGACGTGCGGTCTCCCTCTTCTGTTTATTTCTGAAAATTCTTCAATAAAAAGAATTATTCAACTTTATCTTTCTCTAAGAGAGTTGTGCCCACTGAAAGACGTGCGGTCTCTTTCTTCTCATCTTAACTGAATAGTATAATTTTGCTCTAGGGCCTGATCAATATTTTGCTTCATAACACTATATTTTCCTATGGTACTTGCTTTAACATAGTATATTTTTACTCTGGCAACATTCAATTATATTGCTTTGAAATACTATATTTTTTCTCTGGCAACTTCAGAGTATTTTGCTTTAAAATACGTTATTTTTTCTCTGGCAAAGTTTCGAGGAAATGTTTATATTTCTTTTGGAATACCTTTACTTATTCCATTTTTTTTAACTCTTCAAGTACATTCAATCACCTTATCGAAGTTCCTTTGTTTCATAATTTAACTGAATTTTGTAAGAACGTTTTGGGTGGGGTTTGTAATTTTGGTTTTGAATTTTGCTCATTGTTAATAATTTTTGTAAATTATTGAAACTAACTTGAAAATTTAAATCCAGAATAGCAGATTTGATTGCTATCATCTTTGTTCCTTCACTGTTATCTTCCAGTCTAATATATGGACTGATACATATTTTTTTTGTGTGCTATCATTTGCATCTATCTTTTGACCCTAGATTAAAATTTGAATCATAAAAACTTGAGGTTCAAAGGATATCCTTTGATCTCCCCAATTTTGTACAAATTTTGATTCCTTCCATCTTCTTCGCATGATATTACCACGGAGTGAAGCCACCTACTGGGACAGAAGGACTGGCACTCTAGGAGGTCGTCAAATTCAGCCTGGTCCGTGAAGATCAACCAATTCACGCTAACAAGGGGGTCTTAAACCAATGAATAACCACCCACGGCCAGATTCGTAGTCGCACCGCTGAGACCAGATTCGTCGTTGTACAGCTGAGACCATCTTCCAATAAACCAGCCTTCTTCATCTCCCTCCATTGCAGACCTCCTTCGCAGGTATATACATAACCACCGTCTGGAGGAATCTGACTTTATTGTAAATGTTCAAATTTTTTTCTGGGTCAGAAAATTGCCATGTACATGTAACTTTTCAATTTTTTTCATTGCATTTTTTCTACTACAAGTAATATTGTTGAAGTTGTTATGAATTCCACCCACTTGTTGAAGCTTTTTAGAATAACCAGTCACTTTTAGAATTCATACAAGCTAGGTGACATTTATTTGATTTTGTTTATCTTTGGCTTTCGTCTTCAGCAAGCCTGGCGCCCAACTTTTGAACTAGTCAAGTTATTCAATCTATAATTTTTTTAGTGGCCCAATTTGATAAACTAGGAAAAGTCATTATTTGAACTTTACTCACGGCCTAACCGTATCCATCTTAGCAGCCTATCGGCAAAGTGATTTCACCTTCTTAAATTTGAATCAGATAATTTCAAATTTGGGGTTCAAAAATGAAGGGTGTTTCATTGTAGAGGCGACTATTATAGTTTTCAAAGACCTAGCAGAAGCGAACAGACGTTTTGTTTGTGTTTTTTTTTAAATTGAAATGGAGTGGACAAATGACATTGTGTTGGAGTTTCCCGATTTTTATGAAAATGAGCCGGTCATTTGGATGGCTAAACATAAAGACCATAAAAAATGTAATGCAATTAATGATGCGTGGAAAAAAATACAAGATAACATATCTGTCCAGCCGCGAAAGCAACAACGAAATTTTCCAGACGACCGCTAACAATATTAACTGCCACACCACTGATTCATTCGTCAAGGTTTTTGAGCCAAATGTTCGCGCTCGCTTACTTGAAAATTGTACAAGTCGTGTGAGCACCCTGCTTGCCATCGCAATTCGCAAGGCTCGTATACTTGCTAAGTACGAAAATAATTGTGTATTTGCCAAGTACACGAGTCGTTCGAGCCCGGCTTTATGATCACGGTCTACTCCGAGTGTATGTGTTTGTGTTTGTGTGTTTAGGATATAGTAGTATAGTTTTGTCGAGTCTGAATTATTGAACTGTGCTTTCTGTAATCATTCGGATGTACATTCAACATCGTTTACGGCAGAAACGTTGAAGAAGTGTCGAACAATTTCAAAGAAGATATCCTCTAATCTAAAGATGTTTCGCCGGTTGAATTATTTAAAAGTGGTTATCATAAACAGTGTTATAAGTCATTCACAGGGTTGATGAAAAAAAATATTATGTGCCAAAATCAAATCCAAAAGGAAAGTCGTCAAATATTATGTAAAATCCATATCCACCATGTTCATCGACATATGGATTAGATACACACTTTATTGATCCACAATAATCTATTTCACAACCTTCAAGTGCAGCAACTACCCCTTTACCTGACTCCAATACAATACCTGAGCAAACTATTATACACAAATTCACAAGAAAATAGTGTACAGCTGGAAAATATTGATTCACCTCCTGAATTAATATAATGGTTGGAAGTGATGTGAGCATTGACCAAAACAATATTAATATATTTCTCTTGTGAATTTGATGGAAACGTTTCGACAAAGTCAGGTATTGTATTGAGGTCAGGCATAGGAGTTGTTGCTGCACTTGAAGGTTGCGAAATGGATGATTGTGGCTAAATACATTGTGTATTCAATCCAGAGGTCGATAAACATGGTGGAGATGGATTTTCCGTGATATTTGACGACTTTCCTTTCGAAGGTAATTTTTCTATACTTGCAGATTTTGGCAAATATTATTTCTTCATCAACCCTCTGAATGCCCCATAACACTGTTCATGATAACCGCTTTCAAATAATTCAACTGGCAAAACAACATCTTCAAATTTGAGGTTATGTTCTAACCGATTTTTTTAAATTGTTCGACACTTTTTTAACGTCTTTTCCGTGAACAATGTTAAATGTACTTCCAAATTATTACAAAAAGCACAGTTGAATAATTCTGCCATATTTTTTTTATAACTGCAAATTCTTCAATTTCACTACCACGCGTTGTAACCGAAATGACTCAACAAAACTTTACTACTATATCCTTAATAGACCAGGGTAGATAATTTTTGAAACCAAAAAAAATTACAGTAGGATGAAACCCTTCAGAAAAGGAGGGGCATATGATCAAAATGAAAGGAAAAATAAATTACGGTCGATCCGAGTTCGGGAAGTGGAAGGGGGTGAGTTTTTAAGGGTAAAAAATGGTTTATCTTGATTTCCGGCAAAACTACAAGTCCTATGGAAAAAGTTGAATGGCAAAGTTGTAGGCAATAAAAAGATCTACAACTTTTGTATCCGCAGATTTTTCACATAACCTCAAAATTTAGGTGAAAAATTCAAAAAACCAAGTTTTTGGTTTTTTATTTATATCTTTTTCAAAATTTTTTTTTTCTACGAAATTTGGTGAAAACTTACCTTATTATGTCCCAATACACTGTAATTTATTTGATTGAAAATATTTATTTTTTCGCTTCATTTTAATTTAATATAAAAAAAGCACCCTAATTTTCAATCGAAAATTCTGACGTCAAAATATCAGCTTTTTTCAAAAAGTTTGGGGGCTTTTTGTTCGTTGAAATATCTACTTTCTGATAGTGTAAAGAAAAATATACATTACTATAGGAAATATTCTTAGAAAATGCAAAAAATTGAAAAAACCTCAAATTCGAAAAAAATTTTTTAATCATTATGTACAATTTCATCAAAAAAATGTGATTGCTGCATTTTTTTTTAGTTAAAAAGTTTATTTATTTTACTCGAATTACATTAATGTCATAGAAAATCTCATACAAAATAAATATACATGTAAATCGTACTATTGAATTTAGAAACTTAATTCTGATTACGCTATTCATTAAATTTTTTTTAAAAAACGTTAATCTTATTATTTATAAATACGTTATTTGAAATTCTAATCAGTTACTCATTCGTTTTTGTCTCTTTGGAGGCATTTCTTCATCGTCAGATTCGACAAATCTTTCCAACTCTAGTTGATCGTCGAAATCTTCAAGACCATCATCTTCGTCTCCAATGTTATTTCCAGTCTGCATTGGTTCTTCATCCATAATTTCATCTGAATCATTTACTTCCTCGTAGATTTTTTCTTCCATATTGGAAGAATTTTCAGAACCATGACAATTAGTGCATAAATTTGTGCATTTTAAACCATGTTTTCGGCAGCCACATTTTAAACTGTTACATCCAGTTTCACAGCTGCAGCAAATAGTTTTGAGCAATACTTCCGGAATTAAATCCTTTTCTGTAAATTTGGGCATAATGCCATGCTGATGTTGCTTCCAGCCCCAATCTGTTGCTGTCAATTCGTTACCCAACCAAGTTTGAAGCTGATAATATGCTCTGTAACAATGTTGTTCTGCTGCTCCTTCTGTGGGTGGGAGGTTTGCCAAAATGAAGGATGATTTAATTTTTGCCAATTGATATTTCTGAAACCTTAATTGATTCAGTGTTATTTTTTCTTTTTTACATTTATAAATAGATTTGATTAATTGTAATCCATTTTTTTTATATTTTCTTTACTTTCATCTTTTTTGTAAAAAACATTGGCCAAATTTGACAAATTTTTCGCGTCTAATATAGAATTAACGATACTTTTCTTTCCTTTTCCGGCAAATCCAGATGTTGTATCGCAACCAGAAAAACAATGCAGAAATGCAACAACATTTTTGAAGGATTCGTGTTTGAAACTATTAGACGTGAAAAATAGATCCTTTCCATTTCCAGAGCCTGGTTTGAGAAAATAAATGTCATGATTATTTGAATTTAATTGATTTGAAAGAACCAAAAGATCAATATCTTGACCCACAACTATAACAGTTTTATTAGTATCTCTGGCAACTTCTATCGAGGTCTTAATTATGTCGGCATCAGCATCTTCTTCAACTTGTTTACAGGAAAATCCTTGTGACTGTAATGTTTTCATTAAACTTTTGATTATTTTGTCCTTGTTTTTCTCGTTAGATAAAAATTTTTCTTGCGAAAATGGTATTTTTGTATGGTTTTGATAATCGAACTCTGGAATATTGTCTGAGGTTTTTCTACGATTACGTTCTCCTCTTTTAGTTGAAGTAGCTGCTGGTACTGTTGTGACAGTAGCTGATTTCTCAATCTCGGGGTACCCATCAAAGACAATATAACTGCTTGCTGCGTAATGTTTTTCTACATAGCGCAAATATTTATTAATGATCTCTTCCACCGTTTCATTTTTCTGCCAAATTACTTTGTGCAGTAAAAATCCACCGTCGACGACATGCATTATGCTGTCAGAATGCGTTGGTCGATTCACACTCACAAATAATTCGTAGAGTTGAGATTTTACATTTTTCCTGAGGCCATTTTCTGTAAAAAGTGACAATGGAAAAGGTGCAAGCTCGTATTGTAAGTAAGTTTCCATATCTTTTTTACTGTCGATCGTTAACGATATCCTTTGAAATAGCAATAATGGATCGATGGCTATAATATCTTCATTTACTTTAACGGAAGATTGAACTGTTTTGAGAGACAAGACTTTGTTTTTCCTTTTAAATTTAACACTGCCAAAATTCATTCCAACAATAGCTTGCAAAGATTTTTTTCCTTCTTCATACGCTTCATGGCAATTTACAGAATCATTGCCAATAATTCCAGAAAAAATGGACATAATGTTATCAGTCTGTGGAAAAGGATCATACCTGTTAAAAAAAATTTGTAATATTTGTAAATCAGCTACATCTCTTTTTATTCGATATTCCCTTGAATCAATGTGTTGCTCTGTACTTGTAAAAAAAACATTACAAAAATCTTCCATTTCATTGCAAATTTCGACAAGTATGATCATTGTTAATACGAATTTTGTTAAAACACTTTCAGACATACCACGACCATGTGTAAGTCCACCCTGAGTTTTCATAGATCTCATCAAAACTTGTTCGATGGTCATATCCGACCAAACTCCCGACCAAAACTTGTGAGTACGTCTAATAGTGAAGAATCCTTCGGTGAATCTAGTAAATTCATAATCATCATTTATTGTGTCTTTAAGTTTACGCATATCTTGGAGATAAAGATGGGCAGATTTTGCGTATGAATAGTGCCCACTTGCATGAAAATAGGGAAGCATTCTTTCCACGCATTTTAAATGTAATTCCCAATTACCTGCACGTTCAGCCCGTATGAAATCTTTAACCAATGAGATCATTTGCCAGTACTGCATCCAAAGTTTTGCGGTAGGACCTTTTTTTTGTACTAATTTTAGATGCTCAATCAATTTTTCTTTTATGATCTTAAAATCTTCGTGATGCAAATTGTCTTCAAAATTTTCTGTTCCTAAATCCTGCAAAAATTTATCCATTAGTCCCTTTTCTGTGTCCGATAACTCCATCGATGAAAAAATTAATTCAGACAAGGCGAGCTGTACTAGAAAATGTCCTCGGATAGCTCGTGCATATGCGTGCCCGGAAAGAGCTTTGTCGGATGAATTTTCAGCATATATTTCACAAAAAGCCTCCTTAAGTCCACTACCATCCATGATGAATCCAATCGCTCCGAGGAACGACATCATTAAATGAAATCCCCCAAGTCTTACTTGGACTGAGGATAAATTGTAGGGATCATTATTTAAATCAATACTAGCTAAGATTTCACGAGCTTTGTGGTATAGTGGTTGGTCAAACGTTACGAACACAATGTTTTGCTCTTGTTTTTGGCCTTGTTTAGCCGCTTCTACCAACGATGTAAAAATGGTATCATAATCACTCGGTGGATTTTTTATAAACGGCACAGGAATAATTTTTGAAGTATGATAAGTCAAATTAGCGTGTACCTTTTCTTATTAAATATTAACTTTATTAACTTATTTGTTTGTTAATTATAGAAGTTATTTTAATTTGTAATTTTTTTTTTTAATTAAAAAATTTTAAAAACCAAAATTGTACATAACAGTAAAAAAAAATTTTCGAATTTGAGGTTTTTTCAATTTTTTGCATTTTCTAAGAATATTTCCTATAGTAATGTATATTTTTCTTTACACCATCAGAAAGTAGATATTTCAACGAACAAAAAGCCCCCAAACTTTTTGAAAAAAGCTGATATTTTGACGTCAGAATTTTCGATTGAAAATTAGGGTGCTTTTTTGATATTAAATTAAAATGAAGCGAAAAAATAAATATTTTCAATCAAATAAATTACAGTGTATTTGCGACATAATAAGGTAAGTTTTCACCAAATTTCGTAGAAAAAAAAAATTTTTTGAAAAAGATATAAATAAAAAACCAAAAACTTGGTTTTTTGAATTTTTCACCTAAATTTTGAGGTTATGTGAAAAATCTGCAGAAACAAAAGTTGTAGATCTTTATATTGCCTACAACTTTGCCATTCAACTTTTTTCCATAGGACTTGTAGTTTTGCCGGAAATCAAGATAAACCATTTTTTACCCTTAAAAACTCACCCCCTCCCACTTCCCGAACTCGGATCGACCGTAATTTATTTTTCCTCTCATTTTGATCATATTTCCCTGCTTTTCTAATGGGTTTCATCCTACTGTATTTTTTTTTCATTTTTTACCATTTTTGTAGGCTTTGACCCTGGTCTATAACACACACTCATTCTCTCAGGGTAGACCGTGAGCATAAGGGAGAGATTGATGCGCATGGGTATCTCGCTTGTTTGGCCCCTAGGATTGGTCTGGCTGCCATCAAAAAGTATTGAAATAGTTTCCTGAGCATCATATATAAAAATTAAGGGGTCACTATAGGTGATGTTGAGTTAGTTTTTTGCAAAAAAGAGTCTGGCAGTGTTGATTATGAATTTTTAACAACATTATATGAATTATACATAAAAATCAGCACTCAGAATTCAAGGAAAGTGAGTTACATTTTTACGCACCTTTGACATCTGGTACCAGTATATGGGCTGTCGGCCCAGGGTTTGCATACCTTCGAAATACATACAACCACTACTCTACCTCACACATTTAATTCACATAGGTCTGGGTGAAATCCACCCCAGCGCGTTTGCTTGAGCATTGATAAAACTGTTTCTATGCTGGAATATGCGTTGCTTGAAAGTTCTACCTGTTTGTCCTGTGTGAAAACTTGGACAAGTACCACAAGTTAGCTTATATACTCCAGATTTGTCGGACATTCCAATTCGATCTTTGTTGATTTTTATAAATTCTCCCAAAGTATTACTCATTCTAGGAGCAATATTAATATAATTATGTCTTGAATTTTCACCACATGTTTTTACCAAAAAGAACTTCTCAAGGAGCTGTGAGAACTCGACGTCGGTGAAGAAGCCGAGGAGCCATCTCTTTCGGAACCTGCCGTGACGGAGAGGGGCGGTGAAACCAAAGACAGCTCAGAAAGGCAAGTAGTCGTAGTCAGGCACCGGGAGTTGTTTCAGCTCTGCCCCTCACAGACACGACACTTCCTGCAAACTTCAGCCAGACTTGTGAACTTGCACTGAAGTGCTACCCATAGCATTGCACCTCATCGTCACAAGTCAGGCAATTTGCCTTACTTTGTTTCAACTAGTCCTGAGTAGGTCTTTTACCTGTTTCTTTTTGTCATTTTTCGAACCCCAGGCTATGAAGGCCAAGAGTCATTTCTCCTTTCTTTCATCTCTCTACCTCCCAAACCCAAGCTACGGTGGAAGGCAAAGTGCCAAGAGCTGAATGGCCGCAGGGTTATATGAGGTCGTGAATTTCCCCCTGGGGAATCAGGTGAAACCCTCTTGCACGGAGCCTTACCTGGCCACGCAGGGCTTTGATTGGGTGGGCATAAGTTCCCCAGCTTCTCGTGGGTTCATCATGGAAAAACAAAAAACCAGAACGAAAGAAATGGCAGGCACGAAAGCTGAAAGGCGAGGGACTGCATACACATTCAAAACGACAGCCCACCAGACCTACGAATCCAGAAGGCCAGGTGTGTCTAAAAAGGCCATAAAGACAGCCGTGAGGGTCGAATCTGAAGAAGAGATCGACAACATGTCGGAGACATAAATCTGAAAAGCAAAACTTCCTGGGGTGTCAAAGGCCAGAGTGCAGAAGCGGGTGAAGCAAGGCCAAGATTACACTGAGGCCAGAAGAGCTGTAATCAGGGACGACTCCACACGAAAGGCACAGAAGGGCCAGGAAACTCCAAGGATGGTACTGGACCAAGGCCCAACAAGAGACCCAGCCAAAAGCCAAACGAGGGCAAAAGGAGAAAAGCCAAAACCTCAAGGCATCTTCACAAAATGACTGAGGTCAGACAACACCAGGCCACCAGGAGATCGTCGGCTAAGAAAGAAGACGAGGACGAGGACGGCGTAGGCTATCTCAGAGAACAACTGGAGACAGAGAAGCTTGAGGCTATCTAGAATTCCATCATGAGGCCTATGAACAATTGGTGGACCAAGGGCTGCAGGTTTGCTTCGCCAAGTTTACCCATAGGCCAGGTTACTCAATTATCATCTTCGCTGACAAAGACAGCGCACAATGGCTGAGGGAGGGACACGGTTCCAACCCTGAAGCCATGGAAGGAAAGGGGGTCATGGAAGGTGATCAAATGACCAAGCCATGAATATGCACGGCCTACGTTCCGAACGGAGATGGTGAAATGATCAGGCTTGAAAGGTTCCTCGCCAGACTCCGCATCGAAAACAGAGGCATCAAAACGCAGCTCTGGACTGCGTCGGCAAGTTATCCAGATGGGAAAAGAGCCCTCTGGACCTTCTCAATAGACGACGAGTCGAAGGAAAATGTATCCAAACTAGGCGCCCCTTCTTTAGCAACGGAAAAATTACCTTCCGCTTCAAAGGAGCACATAGGACACAGGACTGGAGAGGAATATCGCAAGAGCATTCAGGCCACCACAGCCACCGAAATAGCAGCAGAAGTCGAAGACGCATCAGAGGTCAAAGACGCAGCTGCAAAAACAACAACAGGTGACTCCTTCCGAAGTCAGCCTATCGAAATCAGCCCAGAGTCACTTTTTGAATCAAAACTCTTTCTCGATGTTCACTGATTATTGGTAAAAATGAAGGTACTTGAGGGCACTGGAAGAGTTTCAGCGGGTGGAAGTTCCATTGGATTAAAAGTTTCATTCTCACGCCACAAAGGATCAAGTTTCTAGCTTAAGCAAATTGTGAAGACTGGAAGTACGATTCTAGGAACCAGAATATGCAGGAAAATACTTGTATACAACGTACTATAGAGAGTTTCTGCATGCCTACCAGTTTACGGACTGGAATATTTTTGTACCCCAGACACTTGAACAGAAATTTAGAATTTGCTGAAATCACATTCCATTTGGAGTATTGAATTGAAAATCGCGTTCAATTGACATTTCTGAAAGGATTTTGTCACATGATTGATGGCAACCAAAATAACTTGATATTCTATTTGAGAAATTCGAGGTGGGGTACAAAAATACCTCAGTTGATATTAGTTAGGTTGAGAATGAGGTCATAAGTACCAAATTGGCTCCAGTTTCTCTGTTATGGAGAATGTCTGGAAGTCCAGATTGGCCCCAGTTCCTATGCAATCCTTATTCTCAAAACTTTGTTTAAATTTCATTTTACTGATTCTTACAATATAGACTGTTAGAAGAAATATAAGTTCATTGCGGAGAGGATATCCAGACATATTTTGCTGTATTTGTCGTATGTATACAACAGCAAAACAGAGACGGAGTATCACAGGCTTTGTGAAGGTTTATTGCTTATTTTGGCCTGGTTTTGGTCTGGTTCTTCACAAGGTTTGTAGATCTTGAATTGAGTCTTGTGGAAAAAATTAGAACGCTTAGGATAAGATTTCGGTATTTATAAGATCTGGAGGGAGTCCAGGAATCAGTTCATAATTTCTACTTTGTCATAGTATTCGTCAAATGCTTCAATGGACATGAAACATGAGAATATCCAGATATGGAGCCTATACGTCCTGTATCATATAACGAAGGAATTTTTTCATCCACAGCCAGCCAGCGTTCAATATATTCTGCAGCTAGGAAGTGCATAAGCGGGAGAAAAGGAGAATGGTCTAGTAGACGCGTATATGTTTTTTTATTAATGACCATGCATAACTTTTTGCAGAGTGGTCCAAGTTTGATAATTTTCCAATGGATAGGGTATACCTCGAAGGTGGTCCCATTTGGATTTGAAAAAACTCCTCTACTAAGGGTAGGAAAATAAATTATGATTGTTGGTTCACCCGCTGAATTTTAACTCACCTGACTAACTGACTCACACATTGATATACGATCAACGCCTAAACCATAAGAGCTAAAATTTTGACAGACTTTTTTATATATTCCATTCCGAAAGGGGAGAAATGGTGGGTAAGAGGGGGAGTGGAAGTGAAAGTATAGTTGGTTTTGAAACAAGAGTCATGTAAATCAGTATTTGAGCTCTTTTACACAAATAGAGATGGATGTGTTTCTGGGTTTTTGAAAATTCAACCCTGAAGGGGAATGGTGATGGAAAGTCTGAATGGTTAGTTTTGAAGTTAGGATCATGAAAATTGGTATTGGGGGAGGACATCTTTGTTACAAATGAAGAATAGATTTTTTGGTGTTTTTGGAAATTCAGGGGGAAATTGATCGGAAATTTGTATAGGAATTCCGTTAGTTTTCAAGTTGGGGTCATGAAAATTGGTATTCATTCAATGTCCTTGTTCCAAATAAAATAAATATGTATTTCAGTGATTTCAGGAATTCAACCCCTAAAGAAGTGGAATGAGGGTGAAAGTTTGTATGGGAGTTCCGTTAGTTTTCCAGTAAGGGTGATAAAAATTGGTATTTGAGGTATTTGTGAGTAATAAGAGATTACATATCCCAGTTTTTCTATGAATGCAACCCTTAGGGGGGTGAAAGTTTGTGTGTGGGTTCTGATAGTTTTGAAGTTAGGGTCATGATGTCTTTGTTATAAATAAAGAAACACATGTTTCAGTATTTGTAGAAATCTCGTCCCTAAAGGGGTGAATGAATTTGTAATAGTCGTCACATAAAATAGGAAGTTCAACGCGGACGAAGCTGCTGGTATCAGCTATTTGTAGTATATAGTTTGAGGAAGGTGGGTTAGTGGGTATTTTAAACGCAATCCAAATTATGTAGGTACCAATTAGTAGAATTTAGACACAAAAAAGAAAAAAGAAAAACTTTTTAACAAGAAATCAAACCGACTAAAAAAGAAACTGAGAAGCAAAAAATGAAATTGAACTTTTTAGTCTCAATAACTATGCTACAAAACCGCTCGGCAGTTTCCTGCGGAGGGAAGCACCGCAGCCGCGCACCCCGCTGCCATCATTTCACGCTTTACGTAATTAATTCACTTGTTTATTACTCAAAATCAGTTAGTTACATTTGTTTTAGAGCTAACTTTTTGAGACTAAAAAGCTTAATTTCATTTTATGCATTTCAGTTTCTTTCTTCGTCGGTTTAATTTTTTGTTAAAAATTTTTTATCTCAAAATAAACCAGGCGATTTGTTACGAGATCTGACGAAACAGACGTCAGAACTATCAATTATAATTTGGTGTAACGGGAAGTGAAGATTACATCATATAGAACATGGGGAAGAGAGATTTTACCATATTTTTTGGCGACGAAGAATAATTGTAATAGCGTGAAATTTGTTTTAGGCAGTGGTTTATCTGAGTCTGGTTTCATAAACACTTCTTCGAAAGAATTTCGAAAAAACACAGAAAAACATAATTTTTTCAAGTGTAGGTGGGTTTGTAATATTATCTGGTCATATACCACTAGTGATAGAAATTTTGGGTAGAGTATACTTTGATATTTTTCCGCCAATATTGTTGCAGAAATACCACTCGAACCTACTGATAACTCCAAAAGACGTTCAAAATGCCTTTCTTTGCAAAATACTAATCGATACGTATCCAGTTGCCCATCCAACCAAACTCGAATGAGAAAGAAGAAAATAATAAAATATATCAAAATGGTTGGTTTGTGTTCATTTATAAATGTATAATCCTAATAGTATCCTTGCTTCATTTTTCTCTGCGACAGTCGATCAAGACAATATGACTGGAATTCTAAATTGTGCCTCAAATATATCCGCAAATATTTCCTAAGCTGCGTATGGCCGCCAAATTCGAACATTGATGAAAGGTGCGAACTTAATAGTAGTCATGACTATAATGGAAGCTGAATCTTGGACAGGAAGAACGCTTCCACCAGGATATGAAAATAATGCTAGAAAGCCATCGGTGTGGATAGAATTCTCACATGGTTTTGGGTTACTGCTGGTCTCTATAAATTGTTTCCATTAATCCCACAGAAGAAAGTCTGATAAAAATGCTTTTCTCCGAAACCTAATATTATTTTCGAACTTTTTCACTTTTATGTCAATAATAATAATAATATAATAATATAATATATAGTTTATTGAGTAATAATTAAATTATAAACGGTACATATCAATTGTAAACATTCAATAAACCGAGATTCTCACTAAGGCATATAGCCTGTGCGTGAGATCTATGATTTATTTGGTTCAATTTTTGTTTAAAGATAAGAATTTAATATATGAAATATAGATAAAATTAGACATAAATACAATGTGTTAAAATCAAAAGTATAGATAAAGTTAGATAAAATTATATAAATAAAATCAAAGTTACTGTAAAAGGACATATTTGTACAATAATGTTAGAGGTATATATTGATATATTTGTTGAAATATGTAATAGGCAATTTCTCATATCATAAGGTAGTATCAAAAGTATATATATGTATATTGTTTTTTTTTTATTTTTTTTTTTTAATGAATAAATAAATTGAATGAAACAGACTAGTTTTGAGTGTTGATTTTATTGGAAAACTTTTTAATTTTATTTCAGCATATCTATCATTTTGATAAGTTCATTTTTTGGGTATTCGGCAATAAATTTTTTAATTTTTTCTTGAATTGATAAATATTATGCGTTTCTGTCAGATATTCTGGTAGAATTTGATACATTCTTGGTGCAAGATATGTAAAGCTACGTTGGCCAATTGTTTTAGATGCAAATGGAGTTTGGTAACGTGTATTCTGTTTCCTCGTATTATATGTGTGTGTCAATGTCTTGAGTTCTGCTTTATTTTTGAATTGCTGTATCACGATGGAGCGGTAAAATAATTGTTTCGTATCGAATACCTGTGCTTCCATGTAGAGATCATCAGAAGAATATGTATAAGGTTTTCTCATTATTATTTTCAAAAAATTTTTTTGGATTATATTGATTTTTTTTAGATGTGTATTCATTGCCCCACCCCACCCTATTATGCCATAATTCAGTCGAGAGCCAACCAGTGCATGATAGACCATCATGAGTTTATTTTTGTCTAAAATGTCTCTCAAAAGTTTGAATTTGTATATTAAATATCTGAGATTTTTGCTAGTATTTTCTATATGTTTATTCCATTTCAAGTGTTTGTCTATGGTTATGCCCAAATATTTGATATCATCTGTTGCTTCAATTTTGTAATGTTCATTGATTTTCAGAGTGTTGTAATCTGGCAAGTTTCTATTCATGCATGTAAATAATTTTGTTTTATCGAAGTTTATTGTTAGCAAATGATGGTCCATCCAATTTTTTATGATTTTCAGGTCGGTTTCCGCTACATATTTCAGTTCTTTCCAACTATTAGCTTGATAAAGAATGGCTGTATCATCAGCAAAACTTATTATCTTGCCACTACTATTTGTTTTGTATAGGCTATTCATATATATACTGAATAACATAGGTCCCAGTACGGTCCCTTGAGGTACTCCATATTCTACCTCTACTGCATCGCTCAGACAATTTTTTATTTTTACATATTGTTGTCTATTAGATAAATAGCTTTCCATTAGATCTAGCACGTTTCCTCTCAGACCGATATCCTCTAAGGCTTCCAATAACTTCGGATGGCTTACCGTGTCGAATGCTTTTGCTAGATCTAAGAAAACACACATTGTCGGTTTACTATCTTCTAGAGCTTTATATATATTAGAAACTAGAAACGAAATTGCATCTTCAGTACCTTTATTTGGTTGAAATCCATATTGCCCCGACGAAATAATTTTTTTATCGCTTAGATATTTATCTAGTTTGAGTTTGATTATTTTTTCAAATATCTTTGTAACATTCATTATAACTGAGATCGGCCTGTGATTCACCATTTGATTTTTGTCTCCTTGTTTGAAAAGGGGTTTCATAATAGCTTTTTTCAGTATTGAAGGCCATTTTGCAGGCGATATGTTGATTATGAGTTGAGAGAGTGGTTCTGATATATAACAAGCTATCTCTTTCAACTTTTCCGCCCTCATTTCGTCTATTTCAGGAGATTTGTTATTTTTTAAAGTTTTTATTATTTTTTCCACTTCATATTCATTTGTTGGTGCCATGAATATAGTATTTTCTTCATTTCTTGATGGACGAGTTGATGGTAAGGTGATTTTGCTAGCTGGATTCTTTCCCACATCCCTGTAATATTTGTTGAACTCGTTACACATAGTGAGAGGATCTGTCACTACGGTATTATCGTCTAGTTTTATTTCATTTATTATTGTTTGTTTTTTTTTCTTTATTATTTATTTCATTTATAACATTCCATAGCTGTTTTGAATCACCTTCGCAATGCCCAATTTTATCGCTGAAATATATTTTTTTTGTATTTCTGAGTAGAATCCTCAGTTTGTTCCTGTAATTTATGAATTTGCTCTTTATGGATTCATTTCCTGGATTTTTCTGTGAGAGTCTGTAGAGTCTTTCTTTTTCCCTTATGCTCTCGATTAATCCACTAGAAATCCATATTTGCCTTTTCTTTTCTTTGTGGCTAATTTTTTTTGTTACAGTACATTTTTCTATTATATTAGTTAAATTGTCTATAAAAATTTCCGTTCCTATATTTACGTCTTGTGCCTCATATATTGGTGCCCAGTCAACATTTATTATTTTTTCTTTCAATTTTTTGTTGTCTGTGTACTTTTTATATATGTCAAAAGAACTGGCTCTTTCTTGGTTAATGTTTTTGGATGGTATTTTCAATATCACTGGAAAATGATCAGTTATGCAAGTTTTGAGTACTATGGGAAGACATTTTTCGTTATTATTTTGCTTGGTTTTCAGAAATATGTGATCTATACATGATTTCGAGTTGTTACATATTCTAGTGTATGAATTTATCATGGACATGAAATTGAATTCACTCATAATATCAAGATATTCATTAGTAATATCGTTGTTGACTTTTATAATAATATTGATATCGCCAACAAATAAATTGTAGTCGAAATACTCATTTCCATATTGTTGAAAATAATTTCTTAGACCATTTACGAAATGTATCTTAGAAGTGGAAGGTGGCCTATATGTGGATGTTATCAAAAATGATTTTTTATTTAAGTATATTTCAGTTTGAATTATTCTGCATTCTTCTATGTTCACAATTTTGAACTTATCATTAATATAGTTTTTTATATAAACCACCAATCCATCATTTTGGTTTATCATACCTTCATTATTAAATTTATCAAATCCATCTAAATTGAATAAAGAAATGTTTTCAATATGCCATGTTTACCTGATAGTATGATACACTCAAATTTCGTTTTGAATTGTTCGAGGAAAAGTTTGAACTCATCAAAGTTTTTAGCTATGCTTCTAATATTCATTTGTATCATATTGAAATATTGCGTTTCAGGTATACCAATAGAGTCTAATTCGCATGAGTAGATCTCTTTTGTATTTATCGGTTTATAATTGATGTCTCTTAAATATTTATTCATTTCCAGGTAATTTTTTTTTAAAGTAGTACAATGGCGAAGTAAAAAGATCAAATAATGAATAAATGGTATTTATCAATAATGAGTATTCTTGTTCTTCCTTACGATTTGGTATAGTCTGTCTTCGGTTGCTGATTTCTAAGAGCGGTTGCTTGTTGATCCAGATCTTAAACTCTTTATCCTGTCTCTCTGATGTAGAGGGCCAGATATCTTAGTTGACTTCTTGTCTCTTTCTTCTGTTGGAGTAATGCTTTGTTCCGATTGATCCACAATATGTGAAATTACGGAATTTGGAGTCGACGGAGCACTGTTTGTTGTTCTTTCTGTAGGTTCCCTGTTTTCGTTTTTTTCAAGTTCTGCAAGAGTGTAAGCTCTGTTGTTGATGAATAGCTTGTTTTCTCTTATATAGGTGTTATCTTCGGGATTTTGTCTAGCTCTATTCAAGTGATATCTCAAGGTTTTGTTTTCACACCTTTGCTTATACGTTAGGTCGCTTGAAATTCCTATATTAGTTCCTTTTAGTTTTTTACATTGTTTCACAATCTCAAGTTTTTTAAAATATGAGATAAATTCTACTTTAATGGGATTTTTTTCTCGATTACCCAGTCTATACGAGTTATTCAAATCAGATTCCTTTACTTCAACGTCCAATAATTTTTTTTGTTCACTGCAGACGGCGGGTGCAGATACTTCCTGAGATTCTCCTAACCCGAATATGACGATATTATTCTTTTTAGTGCTTATTTCCAAGGCTTCGATTTTATTATGGAGGATTGTATTTTCCATTTCAAGATGATTTATTCTGTGGTTTAGTTCTTCTATTTTTAATAATAGTTTGGTTTCAGATGCTTCGATAGCAGACTTAATTTTTTTTCTGTTTTTCAAAATTTCTTCCTTAAATATTTTCACCACTTTCTCCCATTCATTTGCCATTCTGTAATTTATACCTCGATCTGATATTAACGTATGTGGTCGCCTTTATTTCGAGCGATATTTATTTGTTTTTTGTCAGGCGATCGGAGATAATGAAATATCTCAAGGTCTTATTTGTTGTTTTCTATATTGATCTGTGTTTCAGAAACAGTTTCTCGTATCAAATTGTACTATTTTATTTTATGACATGTTGAGATGATTACTTATATGTCAACTCTGGATATAATTTGAAATTTTCAATGTACTATTTTACATACAAATATGACGAAATCACTGGGACTCACTGCGATACGTCTTCACAATAAGGTTCACCACACACTCTAAAATAAAATAGGTATTCCAATATTATTATTTTTTTTCGATGAACTCGTCATATCTAAAAGCAAAATTGCTTGAATAAATATTACTCTAAACACTATCATATGAAAATAACGATGATTGAAAAAACTTGAGCCAATATTGCAAAACCATTCATAGTTCCATATTTGCCAACATAAAATCATCTTGGAACCATTCTCATATCAAGGGCAACAAAGTCACTGTTACCATACCGAAGAACATAGAAAGTTTCATTATTATTATCATTTCGAGAATACTTTCACTCTGGGAAATCCCTTTCGAATTCTCTATCGAATGCTGTGTATATTGTAGAGAAATATTTCTTATTGAACTTTGATATTTTTTCGATAGGCGAATTCATGATAGGAAAATTCACCGACGCACCAAATATCCTTTCTCCCCAAAAATAATTCTGATTTGGTTAACCCAATAACAGAAAAACCTCAGCAGTTCATCTTTCTGCGCTTGTTCTCGTTTCTAGATTGGTTAGGGAAGGTAATACCCCAAGAAAATCCGACAAGAAATATTCATGCAAAGCGTGTTTTCCTGCCATATATTATTCATCTCATGAAATAAAACTCGTTTATATTATTTCTCACATGAAGAAGGAAAGAAGAAACACAACCATAATGCCATCGTATTCCGATTCAGAGTTTAACGTGAAATGGTCCATTCGTCGTTCGGATCGGATTCTGTAAAAAGTGACAAGAGCTACGGTCATTTCGAACGGAACTGGGCGACCGTTGAGGTGGAAATAACAAACTGTAATATCGACTGCTTGTCAAAGTTTCCGTCCCGGTTTGACCACGTGGTTGGCGCACATTTCCACCAACGGTATGCCGAATAATGTGTCCACATAAGTTAGTTTATTCAGTTTAAGTTGGACAGTACAGAATTTGAACGTGTAGGATTAGAATAAGATCGTACAGATATATATTTATTTATTTAGTATATATTTATTTATTTATTTAGTAACATCAATATATTTCACATAACTTCGAACTTATTGAAAAAATCTTAAAACAACATATATATTTATATAAACTGAATAAAATACATTCGGTGCACGATCGTATCCTGAATACTGTGTGTGCACCCACTTACATTATTATCACATTCAATTTTATTTTAGGGTATCTACAACATTTAGCAATTTACTCAACAGAATTGATTTAATACTTCAGGAAAATTCCTAAGATATAAAATATAAAAAGAAAAAATATAATTCTCAGGTGACAATCACAAAAATATGTTTTTATTCCCTCCATCAGAAGATTTCTAAAATCAAAACAGGAAGGTTACAGTAAACTTAGTCTCAATTATCCATTATACAATTTCCGTTTTCACTTTATGGTATGGTCTATTTCTTATAGCATGAGGTAGACTATTGTAAATCTTTGGGCCTATGTAATAAATAATATGCTTTTGACTGATTTGTTGAAAATATGAACAGGATGTTCATAGAAAAAGATGTGGAATCATGTGCGACAGAAAGATAAACATTAGTCACTATCTTCCATCATCAAGATAACCTCTTGGGGGGTATTCATGTTGAAAAGGGAAACATTCTCAATTGGATATTGATAGAAAGATTTTTCTGTGAATTGAAAAATCCACGATAAAAATGAAGTTATTTTTGTGAATGTCTAACAGAAAACAACTACTTCCCCGGCTAAAGCCACGCTGGACATTAAACTACATCTGATAGATATTCTGAAAAGCCCCAACTAAAAAAAAAAATCTGGAATTGAAAATTTGCATTTTCATCCAGATAGTTATTTGATTTTCTATTCCAGTCTCAATTGAGAACTCATGAAGATGAATGAGGCAAAGAAGAATTTTTTCCAAAAAAAAGTACTCACCAGAAATCATTCGTAACATTGACGCAAGAGAGGCATCGCATTCACTAGGTCTTCAACACATTCTTGTCGACGAAAATCTATTTCACGCTTCCACGATCATCAGGAAGACCGGAAGAAATGGAAAACACATTTTCAAGAAGCAATCTCACTTTGCAAAGATGGAAAAAGTTGGAATCATTTCTTTTGGAGAGACACTTTGAAATTAGTGTTTTCTGACATTCAAACCTGTCATGGGGTGTGATAGATTGATTTGTTGAGAATATGAACAGGATGTTCATAGAATCAGATGTGGAATCATCTGCGACTGGAAGATAAACTTTAGTCACTATCTTTCATCGTCAAGATAACCTCTTGTGAGGTATTCATGTTGAAAAAGGAAACATTCTCAATTAAATATTGATAAAAATGTTTTTATGTGAATTGAAAAATCCACGATAAAAATGAAGTTATTTTTGTAAATGTCTAACAGAAAACAACTACTTTCTCCGCTAAAGCCACGCTGGACATTGAACTACATCTGATAGATTTTCTGAAAAGAACCTTACTCAAAAGAAAAAATCTGAAATTGAAAATTTGCATTTTTATTCAGGTAGTTATTTGATTTTCTATTCCAGTCTTAATTAAGAACTCATGAAGATGAATGAGGCAAAGAAAAATGCTTTTCAAAAAAGAGTACACACCAGAAATCATTCGTCACATTAACGCAAGAGAGACATCGCATTCACTAGGTCTTCAATACATTTTTGTCACAGAAAAATCTTTTTATCAATATTCAATTGAGAATGTTTCCCTTTTCAACATGCTTTTGACATGATGTTTGTTTAGGATTGCACAGAAAGAGATTATTATGAGCTGAATTTCTTGTATGTACACCATGTTTCAACTCTTCTCTTTTCCGTTTCTTCTTGAAGAGCATTATCTCTATATTGATATGATACATTATGGTACATTACGTAACCATATTGATATTATGATTTTAAACATACATACAAAAACAGCAGAATAGAAGGAGCCACCATAAGCAGGGGTGAGTTGTGGAGCATTCTTCTGAAATGATACCAATATTTCACTATGGAAATATTAAAATTTCAAAATTGTAGGTACCTGGGCTGTAATGCTTAAGCAATTTGTTGAAAAAAAGACAAAAGAATAAGAAAAATGTAAATAATGTTATTTCTATTAATTAGTGAAATTTTCAAAAATGGTTCAGGGTGAGTTTTCACATATTGTTTTGTATGTTTTTTTCGTTGATTTATATTCTTGATGTTTCTTCAGCAGGGAGCAGATTATAAAGTTTTGGTCCATAGAAGGTTATGGATTTTTGGTTCTGGGTAAGTCTGAAGCAAGGGATCGAAATGACTTGCATGGCAGTTCTACTAGTATCATAAACATGAGTAACAACTGTTTATTGAGTCGTATTCATAATTTTCAGAAGCGATTGATTGATTTTTGTAAATTGAATACTTCCGATTCTTCACATATGAGTTGTGTGGAAAAACGTTTATTTTCTTCAATTATTTTCAGTAGAGTGTTTTGTATAACTTACAGATTGTGCACCAATGCTTTGGAAGTACCACCCCAATTAATGAGACGGTTATGTAATAAAGACACAGCTAATGCGTTATACACCGTTATCAAAATTTTTTTATTCGAAATGTTTCTTAGCTGGTAGAATTTATAAATGAATTTCTGCAGTCTTTTGACTGTCTAGCTGATATGATCATCTCAACGTAGTTGTTGATCTACGGAAACATCTAGGTATAGATTTGGTCATCATTATAGCTTGACAAGAGCTGTGAAACAAGTCATGGCAATTATATGTATGGAGTAGTGAATTATTTGGAATATCACGATCTCTAGATGTGGAGAAAAAAGCAATTTATCTTGTTTAAGATATTAAGAGCCAACAGTTAATACTGAGCCATTTATGAATTTATTTCATTCAGCATTGTACATATTGATATGTTTCCGCCAAAGTATTTCCAACACATGTAACTGTTGTGTCATCAGCATGAGAAATCAATTGACCTCAGAAATTATTTATCGAGAATGAATTATTGAGGTACATGATTAATAATATCGGTCCCAGTACTGTACCCTGTGGAACGCCCATTTTTACAGTTGGAGGGTTACTTAAAGTTTTTTTTTATTTTAACAACCTGAGTTCTGTTAGTCGAATAGAACAATATCTCTGACTCCGATAAATTCGAGGCGTTCAAACAAAAGTGTTTGGTTGACGTTATCGAATGCCTCCGCTTAGTTCAAGAATATTGTGATGTTTTGTTTTGGAAGCCGGTCACTATGTTATTCTTCAATTAAAATACAGCATTTTCGGTAGATAGGTTCCGTCTGAAACCTTTCTGTGAATCAGATAATAATTCATTGCTATTACAATAATCCATCATTATTCTGTTCTTGATGCATTTCTCAATTATTTTGGTAGAATTGTTGATCACCGTCATGGGCCTATTATTCGTAGAATGTCCACGGCTTCCAGATTTGAAAATGGGAATTGTTATGGAATCTTCCACTGCTGAAGGCACTTCACTCTTTGTCAGTGTTATGTTTGAGATCTAAGACAAAAGTTCTATAAGATTCTGTTATACGCTGTTCGTAATAGTTATGTTTTGTGGTCCTTACTAAATTACATAGAAAATATCTATGATGTTTGTATTCATTTTTATCTTCTTCTCATCCTTGATGAATTTTTGCTTTAGAATCTCTATGTCTGATCGATTTCAGCAACGCCGACGTCATCTACGGTTTCAGCTTTATTTACTATCTAAATGTTTCATTGTGTTTTTTGACAATTTTTGTCCCAGCGAGTAAACGTGCTATCATTAGCAAAAACAACACATTCACCAGGTAGCATGTGATGGAAAAAATCATCGATATAAATGATGAAAAGAAGAGGCCCCAGCACAGAGCCCTGGGGTACTCCTGCTTCCACTATTTCAAATGATGATGTTTGCTCGAAATGATATCGTGAGAGACGCAGTCGATGACTTGGCTCAGGTCACAAAGAGTGATCGCTGTCAGCTGCCCATCTCAAATATTTTACCAATTATGGGTATGATCGATATTGGGCGACAATTTTTCAGTTTCTCCTTTTTGAAAACTGGGATTATCTTGGTGAGCTTCAGCTCATCACGAAAGATTCTCCCAGTTATACAGGCATTGTATAGGATAGTTAGAGGTTCTCTTAAAAATTGAATGGATTCTTCAATTAATCTGCTATTTAGATCATACAGTCGTAACAACTTGAATTTTTCAGGTGTTTGATTGCATTGAATACTTCTGAGTCAGTGATGTCAGTAGATTGGAAGAGCCAGGAACTTTAGGCTCCAACTGATCATCAATCGAACTGAAACCAGATTGGTCGGTGCTGACATCAACAATTTGTTTTATTATGATTTCTGCTATATTGGCAAAAAATGCATTAAATTCATGAGAATTGATATTTTCACTAATTTTATTGTTGATTTTCCTATTGCTTTCGAATTCTACGAATCTCCAGCAATCTTTGATTTTTTTTATCCGATTCCGATACACAGTTGTAGTATGATTTTCTTTTAGCTTCAATTATTGATTTATTAGAAGTTTTATTCAGTTTTTCGGAAGTTTTTTGATGAATTGTTCGTTTGTTGAATAAGATATAGTTTTTGCCAATTGTTCCAGATTTCTCATTCATGTTTCAATTGGACCACTTTAGTGGTGTACTCAGATTATTTCCATATATTTTTTCAAGAGGAAAATGTTCATGAACAATATTTTGATGAGTATCAAGTAAATATGATACCATCATGCTTACCGAGTTTCCCTCGGTAGATACATTCCAATCACCATAACGATCTACATCTACAAATCAACCGGACAGTTGATTATATAATGAAGGAGCATTGAATGAATAATTGCGGGGGGAAGAGTGAAGTCTAGGTGTGACGACTGATTGCTGCTAGTAGAACCCAATGTGTTAGACTTGGTGAGGATCTCTCTAATCGTAAGAACATTTTTCATGGTGCCCCTCAAGGCTCTGTTCTGGGCTCCCTCCTCTTTTTGACCTATATTTATGAATTCTACTCCTGTACCTCACCGATCAAGAGCGTTTTTTTCGCGGACGACACAATATTTATGTCTCAAAGTACTATCCTAGAAAACTTTAGTACTTTAGCTGTTATTATATTAAATGTAGCTCAAGTATGGTTCACATCGAATAAATAAATAATCGTTTTCTCTAAACCAAATATTCCTCAGGGAAATAGCGTGAAATTACTTGGCGTGCAACTTGATGATAGACTCAACTGGGCTCCTCATATAGTCTTTAACAAAAAAATTATCAAGTATCACCTTTATGATTCGACGTTTGAGGTATTGCGTTAGTTTGCACGTACTCGAATCATGCTACTTTGGATTATCCCAAAGTCAACTCTTTTTTGCACTAAGAAAGCTTTATGAGCGTGGCACGAGCCACCCCATAAAAAACACCATAAGCCATGTGACTTTGGATTAAACCAAAGTAGCATGATTTGAGTAGGTGCGAACTGACGCAATACCCCAAATGTCGAATCCTAAAGGTGATACTTGATAATTTTTTTGTTAGACTCTATATGAGGAGCCAAGTTGAGTCTATCATCAAGTTGCACGCCAAGTGATTTGACGCTATTTCCCTGAGGACTATTCGATTCAAAGGAAACGATGATAGACTGATTTTTCTCAATATTGATATTCATTTAATTTGATGTAAACATTTGAAATATCAACAGCTGAAGTACTAACGTTCTCTAGGTTAGTACTTTGTGAGATAAATGTTGTGTCGTCCGCGAAAAAAACGCTCTTGATCGGTGAGATACAGTAGTAGAGGTCATTAATATGGATTGAAAAAAAGGGGGCCCAGAACAGAGCCTTGAGGGGCACCATTGTCCATAGATGCGAATTAAACGAGTTTAATGATTTGTCATAACTAAGTAAAACTATTATGTTAAATACCAAATATGATGGAGATGCAGCGTGTTCAATGGCAAAAAATTAAAATGAAACCGAATATTGTTCAATATAAATAAGTACATCTCAAGTGAGGAAACATTTTTGGAATTCGATATTTCTACTAATTTATCAATCAAAACACGCAAAAAGGAGGCAACTAGGACAAAACATAAATTTGGGTGGAAATCGCTCAACCTGAAACAAATATATAGTAAAAAAAAACCTATAAGGGTACTAAAAAATAATTGTTGGATTGGAAGAATTATATCGAAAATCTACCAGGCAAAAAAGAATGTACAGGATGTGGTACCACTCCCAACAAGCGATCAAGAAAGTGGAGTTGAAGTTAATTGCGAATACTGATATCGAGAGTAATGGCTATTTTTTAGTATCTATGTTATGTTTTAATGTAATCTTGATGTTATTTTTCGTTTGTGCTATTGTTTAAAGATAAAAAATAAAGTGTTGGAAACTTACGAAATAATATTATTATTATAGCTATTATTTACATATTACGCATCAATGTTGTATATCCACTTTGGAAACGATATATATATATATATATATATATATATATATATATATATATATATATATATATATATATATATATATATATATATATATATATATATAAGTCCTCCCAATGCTTTGAGAACAATATTTTTGAGTGCTTTAAAAACAATTTTACGTTAAAACAATCTCAATACATGCAAAAATGATAGATTTCAAATCAATTTACTTCAACAAATTTGATTTTATACAGTTCCCATCATTCATACTGTTTAAGTAAACATTCACATGGTGTTTCTTCAAAACCAACGTTTATGGACATACAACATGTGTGCTTTAAACCAACGATATATAAGTTAAAAAATGAAAATAGAAATTATTCGGAAGTTGTGTTTGAATTATGTTCAGAATTGTCGAATCAATATCGTTTCAGTTTGCATGAAAATTTTAAATCTCGAAAAATGTCTTCAGGTGTAATATTACTAGTGCTATGAGTATCATCGCTGATAGCAACGAGTTGAAACCGATGAAAATAGAACGAGTGCGTAGGGGAGTTCAATTTTCTTAAGGTATCAACGAGTGCTAGCACGGCTAAATACTCATTGCATGAGCTATATTTGGTGAGAGAATATAATGAACATATATATGGACGGCCTTTACGAATCCAATGCTAATGGAAGTATAGTGAGTTTCACGAGCGACCCGGCTGTACTGTATCGCGATAAAAACTGGTCGGATCTAAAGAGGAAAGTGGAACAGGACTTCATCAATATAATGGTTTGAAAGCAGACTTCCAACAATAAACCTCACGAAAACCTTTTTTATCCCATTCACAAATTACAATAGCAAATTACCAGATTACGACAAAATGACAGTGAACAATGACGATACCATCATGGAAATAACAATGAAACCGCATATTGAATTTTGAGGCCTCATCATAGATAAAAATATCAGATGGAACAAACAAGCCGAATATGTCGCGGAGAAAATACGAACTTCACTGAACAAGTTGTAAAAAAAAATCTGCCTGACCCAGCTAGAGACGTTATACCTCAGATTAGTCCAAACACACAATAATTATGCAATAACTGTTTGGGGGGAACAACAAGTTACCACCTCATTATTATAGAAGTTATGCAAGAGTGTGAATTACAATAAAAAATATACATTTACTTCTGGGAAACTCTTTGAAGAGTCGCGGGTTTCAACCTGCCGCCCATAATATTCTATCAATCTTGCCATTCACCACCACATGTATGAAGCTGACCTAACTCCTATCAACCATAGACACTACACTAGATTTGACCAAAAAAACTACATAAAAACCAAATTCCTGACGTACCTGAGTCCAATTATATATGCTGAAATTCCTAACGATCTAAAACAATGTTATACAATCTAACCCAGCAAACATGTTATGCGCGGGCCTCTAGAGGTACTTTGAAAACAGCCGCCAGACAACATGAGCGGGCCATAATCATGATACGTCTTCGGCCAGGCTAGCCCGTGTCGCGACGGCCATCAGTAGGCCTCCAGACTACCACCCGCTTCATAACATAGCAGGACTTCAGCGGATAGACAGAGTTAAGATGAACTGATATTGCATGATTACTACCGTTTCGGACGTCCATCGTCTTAATGTATTTAAAAGGTTTTCACGACGTTTCGAATGCTTGTATCTGCAATCGTCTTCAGGTGAATACTGACAAGTTTAGGTGCTACTTACCAATTCATACGACTGTCGGCGCAATGATGCGTGTAATTTCGCCATGTGCAGTGGTGCGTGTAATTTCGCGCGGTGTGGTGATGCGTGAAGTTTAGCGCCTCTGCAGCCCGCAGAAAGAGCAATCAGGGGTTTCCATACGTTCTTGATCTCAACGCTTGGTTGACTAAAGGCGTTATTGGCTTTGATGTAGGCGGCCTCTCTGAACTTTCGTTTAAACCAATGCTGCTCTCTATGTAGAACACTTGCGTCGTCCCATAGAACTCGATGGTGCTCAGTCCAGGCGTGGTCAGCGATTCCCGATTCTGTTGTTTCTCCACGTTGAGTCCATTTCTTGTGCTCATCCAATCTTACCGATAACGGTCCCTTCGTCTCTCCAATGTAGGAATCTCCGCATCCACATGGAACTTCATAAATGCAATTCTTACTGATTTCATTTTTGTTGTCAGGTTTGGTCTTGGTCAGGAAACTCCGTAAAGTACTGCCGGATTGGAAGCAGCTCTGGATGTTGAACTTGTTTCCGATCCTTCTGATCTTCTCGGAGACACCTCTGATGTACGGAAGGCAGATCACTGTGCTTTGTTGTTGCTCTTCAGATGTCTCCGTTCTCCGGAGTTGTTTCAATACTTCTTCTAGGAGTTTCTTGGGATATCCATTCCGGTGGAGGTCCTCTCTGATGTGGTTTTATTTGGCATCTAGTGACTCCACGTCGTTGCATATGTGCGTCGCTCTCTCCACCAATGTTCTCACGATCCCTCTCTTCGTCGAACTCGGATGGTTGGAGCTGTAACTGAGGTACTGCCCCGTATGTGTCTTCTTTCTGTAGACGGGGGTGCGAATTTCATTGCCTATTCTCTCAACGTTCACATCGAGGAAGGGTAAGGCACTGTTGGTTTCCATCTCCATCGTGAACTTGATTGAATCCCTGATTCTGTTAATTCCTGAGAAGAAGACCTGGAGATGATCGTCTCCGTGATTCCATACAATGAAGGTGTCATCCACGTACCTCAACCACAGCTTTGTATTCTGCCTCCCGTATAGTCAATTCCTCGAACCACTCCATGTATATGTTGGCGATGATTGGAGAAAGGGAAGATCCCATCGGGAGTCCGTCGACTTGAGAGAAAAATCGGTCCTTTTCCTGGAAATATGAGTTCTGTAGGCAGCACTGCAGTAATTCCAATATTGCGTGGGTAGGAAACGATGGTAATCAAGTTACCACATCGTCTACAACCTTCAAACAAACGTTGATATAGCATGGTACATATTATGGTGCGATTGCAGGTATTCTACCAATCAACCGCGTCATTCCACTGTTGGGATTTCATCAATGATCTATGCAAACATACAGGTGCGTCCATTTCAAAATGCAGTACATGGAAGTATAGGGTATCTTGGAAGGCATAAAAACGGTTTCAATGAAAACAAAATGGCCCATACAAGCGCCTAAGAACAATCTAGCATTATGTCTTTGAAAACAGTGTAAACTTCAACGATGATAGGTCATTATTATTCATAATAAATCAACCAAACATTCAGATTCAACTGATTCATGTACTAGATATATACAATTCACTGCTTTCACTCTCTGAAGCCATGTTCCTATTTACCTATACAGACAACTCTCTCTCCATTTCAACCATTTTTATTGTATCTCAAATGGTTCTCAAGATATTCATCCATATTTCCCAGATATTGCATTTTAAACTGGCCTGGAAAAATATTTCACCGAATAGATAGAATAACAACACACAAATCTGAAAAAAATCTGGCCACTGTGATTATTTTTCATGACCATATACCACAATGTACCAAACAAAATAAAACATACCCGATTTGATATCCTACACGAAATCAGCGGTAGGTCCAACTGCCAACGTGATATTCAGTAATGCCAATGTTGCATTTTCATTACAGAGGTCGCAGCGGTGCGGCGCGAAATGCTACATACGTGTCAAAACGACATCGGCGCGGTTATCGCATATCTTCAACGGGTAATTTCTGGCCAAATTCAAAATATTCATAATAAATATGCGAATTGATTTGTTGAAAATATAAACAGGATGTTCATAAAATCAAATGTGGAATCATCTGCGAGTGAAAGATAAATATGCGTATGTTCAGCCGAAGCGGCGAAACTGATATCAATTCAATTATTTACCGACATCGGTGTGCCGCTGCCGACATCTTACCGCAGTTAACAGCAGTCTATTTACCGCTCATTCATGTTTGCTGGGAAACATATAAAAAAAAAACAAAACTTGGCTCAAAATAATTCCAACTAAGAATAATAATTACCAATCATCGAGAGGAAAGTGAACTAATTGATCTTCGAAATTATCCAATAGGCACAAATAATTTTCCGACTACTATACTCCTAAGAAGAAAAAACAATCCCACTAAACTACTGTGCGTGAGTAATTCTACATACCTGTCTTCGATTTATGTTATATGAGTAAGAATCTAAGTGTGTATTTATTTATATCAAACTATGAATATATCCGGATGTAAAAATGTCTATGTACGCACGTATATGCACATATGTGTATATATGTACGCATATATATATATATATATATATATATATATATATATATTTTATATATATATATATTTATATATATACATATATATATACAGGGTGTAACTGAATAAGTGTAAAACATTCAAGGAGGTGATTCCTCATCGAAAAAAAGATAGGATCTTTCATATAAAGAAACTTCATTGGAGCATCCCTTGTTAAGATACAGCCCCTTAAAGGGGGTACATAAAATTTGTATAACAATTTTTTCACAAGCACTGAAAAAGTTACAATATTGAAATTAACCTGACGTTTTGTACTACCAAAAGACACTTAGCCAGTAATTTATTTGGTTTACCCCATGGTTGTAAGGTGAAAACGCAACCCCTAAAATTTATTTCCAATGTAACTTTTTGTCTTATTATTTGTTTACCATTTGAAAATTTATTTCCGATAGCCTGTTTCATTCTAAACAAAAAATGTCTCTTGGGTTTTTGCCCAAAATAAACCAGTAAGCAGCAAAACATTATTTTACGAACAACTACAGAGATACATCGTCATAAATGCGAAAATACGAAACTAATCTATCTAGTAGGTCGCTATTAGCGATAGTGACAATTAAATTGGTATGACGCTGTCAGTTTGGGAATTTTCGAAATTGAATTAATACTAATTGTGTGTTGTTGTTCTGTTCTTAATTTGTTACTTTAATAATTCACTTGTTAATAAAATGGCATACACAAATGAGGAAATGGCTGATATGCATTACGTTTACGGTCTGTCGCAGGGAATGGGTTAGAAGCTTCTAGAAGATATGCTGAAATGTATCCTCAACGGCAGCATCCTTCACATAGAATATTTGCTCGACTTCATCAACGATTACGAGAATATGGTTCATTCGACAAAAGAACGCAGGATTGTGGTCGCCATCGAGAAATACGAACACCACAGCTTGAGGAAGCAGTACTTAATTTGATTGAAGAACAACCTACTACCAGTACTAGAAAGATTGCTTTCCAGCTAAATGTTGATCATATGACGGTATTTCGAATTTTAAAGGAACAACTCTTATACCCTTACCATCTGCGACGAGTACAGGCACTGTTACCGCGAGACTTTCCGAACCGTCTTGAATTTTGCAATTGGATGCTGGAAATGATTAGAAGAAATTGTGACTTTCTGAAGACGATAGAATTCACAGACGAATGTAGTTTTTCTCGGGACAAGATTATTAATTTTCATAATTACCACATATGGGCTGATGAAAACCCTCACGCTATTGTCGAAACTAGCCATCAAGAACAGTTTTCTCTTAACGTGTGGCTCGGAGTTATTGGGGATGATTCAATTGGGCCTCATTTTCTACCTCCTCGATTAAATGGTGAGGCATACGTTCAATTTTTAAGAGAAGTGCATCCAGTACTGCTGGAGGAAGTTCCTTTGGGCGTCAGAAGGGATATGTTTTTTATGCATGATGGGGCTCCCGCCCATTTTAGTCAAGTAGCACGTCAGCATTTAACTGAAACATATGCAAATCAGTGGATAGGTCGAGGAGGACCACATAAATGGCCCGCTCGATCCCCGGATCTCAATCCTCTCGATTTCTCTATTTGGGGCCATTCACAGCATTTGGTATATCGTACTCCTGTTCGCGATGTAGAGGACTTAAGAAACCGCATCATCGATGCGTGCAGGGTAATCAGAGAGACTCCAGGAATATTTGAGCGAATACGTGGCTCAATGCGCCGACGTCTAGACGCATGCGTAATGTTTGAAGGTAGACATATTGAACATTCACTATGATTTCTACATGTTGTGTGTTTTGTTATTAATAACTTAGTTTTGTTTATTACCCTTTAATCGTTTAATGCAGGTACTAACTACAAAATAACAATAAATCCAGTTCGCATTTATGACGATGTATCTCTGTAGTTGTTCGTAAAATATGTTTTGCTGCTTACTGTTTATTTTGGGCAAAAAACCCAGGAGACATTTTTTGTTTAGAATGAAACAGGCTATCGGAAATAAATTTTTAAATGGTAAACAAATAATAAGACAAAAAGTTACATTGGAAATAAATTTTAGGGGTTGCGTTTTTCACCCCTTACAACCATGGGGTAAACCAAATAAATTACTGGCTAAGTGTCTTTTGGTAGTACAAAACGTCAGGTTAATTTCAATATTGTAACTTTTTCAGTGCTTGTGAAAAAAATTGTTATACAAATTTTATGTACCCCCTTTAAGGGGCTGTATCTTAACAAGGGATGCTCCAATGAAGTTTCTTTATATGAAAGATCCTATCTTTTTTTCGATGAGGAATCACCTCCTTAAATGTTTTACACTTATATATATATATATATATATATATATATATATATATATAAATGATTTTTATTTGGGAAGCAGTCAGGTATGTTCGATTCAATGAATTTTCTTCGTTTTTCCAGTTGAGATTTCGATAATGTTTATTATCTTTATCAAGACTTCTCTACAATATGTGTGATTAATAACAGAATAAAATTATTAACAATTATACTTACCAACATGAAAATATTAAAAATTAGTCATAAAGAGTGATATTAGAAGTTTCTCTCATGAAGGAAACATTTTTAGACAGTGTCAATTGACTTTTTACAAATTTTCAATATATATATATATATATATACAGATGGAAAAACAATTATTAAAGAAGATTATTATTTGAATCCAGAGGTGCGTTCGATTATAGACTCCTAGAGTAGAGTAAAGTATTTGAAGGTTTCTTAAATTTACTCTGGAGTTGAGTACTATTCATGTAATATTCGAACGGTGCGGAATATATTTGGAGTTGTTTACAAAGTCCGAGTGACAGAAGGTTCTGAAATCGGAAATATAGGTTGTTATTGTTAAAAAAATACGAAAACAATGAAAGTTGATGAAAACCAGAGAAAAATATTGTTGACAATAGCAGATAACTTTTCTAGAATATTGTTCGCCAATTGTAAATTAAATGTTAGTATTTATAGTAGGGGGAATGACAATGGTATATTCGAATGCCATGTGATGGTTTCGAAGTGTTTTTATTAAAAATAGGTCCTTGGTTAAGAATTCTAGTGACACAGTATGAACTTGGTAGACCATATGTTTCTCCAAGATTACAACTATTATCTGCGAACAGTATTAAACACATACACATGAATAATCTCAATCTGTGAGAGTGTGAGACAAAGCATAAAGATATTTTCCGTCTCCCAGAGTTATGTTATTTTTGTGGAGTTAAATAAACCCAGCTATTTTGTAGAGTTACGAGAGTTAACTCGGTAGCGAATACTCGGGTATTTTCGAACGACAGTCTTATAGTAAAATATACACAACTTTACGATTTCCGAACGCTATTTAGTAAATTCTACTCGATGGAGTTAATAAGGTGCGTTCGATTATAGACTCCTAGAGTAGAGTAAAGTATTTGAAGGTTTCTTAAATTTACTCTGGAGTTGAGTACTATTCATGTAATATTCGAACGGTGCGGAATATATTTGGAGTTGTTTACAAAGTCCGAGTGACAGAAGGTTCTGAAATCGGAAATATAGGTTGTTATTGTTAAAAAAATACGAAAACAATGAAAGTTGATGAAAACCAGAGAAAAATATTGTTGACAATAGCAGATAACTTTTCTAGAATATTGTTCGCCAATTGTAAATTAAATGTTAGTATTTATGGTAGGGGGAATGACAATGGTATATTCGAATGCCATGTGATGGTTTCGAAGTGGTTTTATTAAAAATAGGTCCTTGGTTAAGAATTCTAGTGACACAGTATGAACTTGGTAGACCATATGTTTCTCCAAGATTACAACTATTATCTGCGAACAGTATTAAACACATACACATGAATAATCTCAATCTGTGAGAGTGTGAGACAAAGCATAAAGATATTTTCCGTCTCCCAGAGTTATGTTATTTTTGTGGAGTTAAATAAACCCAGCTATTTTGTAGAGTTACGAGAGTTAACTCGGTAGCGAATACTCGGGTATTTTCGAACGACAGTCTTATAGTAAAATATACACAACTTTACGATTTCCGAACGCTATTTAGTAAATTCTACTCGATGGAGTTAATAATCGAACGCGCCTCAGTTCATTTTGTATGAATAGAGCTCAGATCATCAATATCTGTTCGTTTATTGATGATATTATCTTCATTATTGTTGATATGTACCATTTCTAAAAATAGTCTTTTAGATAAGACACTTTAGATAAAAATAATTTTTTTTTATTGGTGCCCCTTTTTACCCATTTAAAGCACGCCTCAGCGTGTTTAAATCGAACTTTTAAAAACGCGCGTTTTTTAAAGGTAACCATGACAACATCAACAAATCGAGAAACGTGAAGTCTAAATGACAAATTTTTGATTATTGATCTGACAGGAGTACCTTGTAACGTCATATAAAATATTACTAACAATTCGTTCATTTATATGTGCTCCTCCATCCATGTGATGAACTTTTCATATTCTTTTTTATATATATCACTGGATTTTCGCGGTATTAACCGCGATGCTGCCTCACTATTAAAAAAATCGATATTAGAATCATTCATTTTTGAGCTCTGGTGACAACAAATATTGATCTTTGGTAACAAATTGCAAATGAATGATTTTCTCATTTCCATGACAACGAAAGGTATACTGATGTCACATCACGAATTCAACCTTCTTGCATTATTAGTTCTTATTTCTATTTTTTGTAGTAATAATACCAGTATATATGATTTCAAAGTGCACCAATAAAAAAAAAAAAAATTTGGATAACTGGTCTTAAAAACACTTGCTCTATTTCGAGCACTCCGGCTGCGCCGTCGTGCTCGAAAAATCGCGCGTGTTTTAAAGCCCTTTTTATCCACTTATACTTTAATATACTATTATTAACTAAAGAATTTGGGTATGAATTTTCGAGAAGTATGATTTTTAGTTCATTCAAACACTCTACCTGACTGCTTCCCAAATAAAAATCATTTCCCTTGATATTTCACAGTCAATAAATATTCATACCTATATATACAGGGTGTCCCTAGACTTCCCCCTTTCCTCTCGGGAATGTATAGATGGGTTCAAAATGGATCTGGATCCGGAGACCGCGGTGGCCATGAATATGGCCCACCTCTACCAATCCATCTATTGGAGAAAATCTGGTTCAGAAGGTCCCCCACAATCAAACTAAAATGGGAAGGAGCGCCATCATGCATAAACCTCATATCTCTCCGGGTTTGCAATGTTCCTAATGTCCATTCAAATCGTTCTGAATGAACGTTCTCCATTCAATCGGTCATATAGAACGAATCCTATTAGATGGTTTCCTATGATACCAGCCCAAACTTTCACGTTGAATTTCCGTTGGTGTTTGGTTTGCAATATCCCATGAGGATTTTCTTCAGAGAGATATGTGGATGTGGATATATTGAGATTATGAGAGTTGATTACTCCATCTCTACTAAAACCTGCTTCATCAGTGAATAAAACTCGAATAATAAAAGTCATATCCGCTCTTTGCCTATTCAGGAACCAATTGGCATATTCTACTCGTGCTGGAAAATCTTCAGGTGTCATGGCATGTACCTTCTGGATGTGATATGGGTGAAGCAGTTGTTCCCTAATCATTCTATGAATAGTGGACTTGGATGTATGGAACTGTTCTGATAGGTTTCTGATGCTCATTGAAGGATCATCAGTGACAGCTTCCAAAATATTTTCCTCTAATACAACGGTACGCACAGCCCTAGAAGCGCCATCACCACCTCGTTATTGCAAAACTAAACGTACAATAATATCGAAATAAAACAACAGGCTCCAATTAATTATCCATTGGACATACCTCCGTCAAGCTGCGATCGATACGCTCAAACGTTTCTCTTGCCGGTAACGTTCGATTGGGAAAATGCTCGGCATACAGACAACGGGCATCTGCAGCATTACCAAATGCTCGTCCATACAATGCATGCATATCTGCATATTCGTTGAATGTAAACGGTTCGGCCATATCAAAACACTTCAAACTGTCCTATTAGAATATTGACAATACAATGACAATGCACCACTCAACCAAACAAAATCGCATTCCAGTTGTAATTTTTTATCCACACTAATTTTATTTCTTTTTACAAGGTGTTTTTGTCAACATCTGTGGAAGATATGGAACATAAATTTATTCACGGGATATTTTTCACTATTCATGTGCAGCCGTTTTTGTAGTTTATTCGTTTGCTTTTTATTAGTTATGTCTTCCGATGTGCATTTTTTCAGCTGAATTTATCTACGGGTTGAAGATTTTCTCCCATGAAATTATACTTATCAGTGAAACTCCTTAACATTTAAGCTGTGAATACAAATTTGCAACATCCAAATGTTGAGTTCCATGAGATTCAGGTAACACAACACGAAACGTGCTTATTCCACGCGTACATACAAAATATGGACTGAATTCGATATTTCATAGTGGAGTAGCTTGTTAGTTCAAAAACACCACGAATCTACATAACTTGATATTTCATTTGAAAAAATATCTACATTGTGAATGAAACTTTCAAATGGGTACTGTACTTTTTGTGTACGACTTTATTTTAGCATGTTATAAATGTTGTTTGAATTAACATTAGCATTAGTAGCATTAGTGGACGATCGGGTTTGATGTCGTCGAGTAAAACTGCATTTTTACTAAGAATTGTTGCTCCGATCGACTTTCCACAAGAGTATTCTTATTCAGAAAATTGTCTACGTAACCTTATTTTGTTGAAACATATTGATAAATCCCAGTCATTTTGAAGTTTTGGGGTGTGGACCATCGGGGGTAGTCCGTTCCTGACTTTGTAGCAAAACAACTGACTCCTGCATGAGAGCTCATCGAAAGAATTCATTTGTTTAGTCAATCAACAAAATTTAGATGATTTTGAATATTCACTTTGAAAGTTATCAAAGAAAAACATTTTTCATTTTGTAACTATGAGGGCCCGTAACTTGGTAACGAAGGCTTTTAGGAACAAAGGTTATATGAAGTACTGGTGATATTTTGACCACATCTATACATTTCCGAGAGAAAAAGAGGAAGTCCAGGGACACTCTGTATATACCTATATATATATATATATATATATATATATATATATATATATATATATATAAATATATATATATATATATATATATATATATATATATATATATATATTATATATATTATATATATATATATATACATATATATTTATATATATATAATTAACCGAACTCATGCACAAGGTTCAACTTTTTATGGGATCCCTAGTTATTTGTTTGCCTCTCTACTTAATGTTAGTGTCTTATATTTCCTGCACATATTCCATAGTGACAATAATTAATGAATGTATTACTATTAAAGAAAAAATGGGTGAAATGAAAATAGTATATGATTGACACCAGCAAATAAACTTGAAATGAAAGTATCAGGTTGAAAAAAAAAATTCTCATGATTGGTAATTTACAGCGATTTTTTTAAAATTATTTGTTTGTACATTATAGGCCAAAAATAAAAACGAATGGAAGTTGTAGGGTCCATGGAGCTCTCTAAAAAAACCTTTAGTTTGCCAATAATGGTATAAAAAAAAATATTTTTTTTTATCTTTTAACAGCCGCCATTTTGAAACTACTGTACTGATTTGGCAAATTTTCAAACTTATTCGAATCATGATATCTTTTAATATCATAGCTCCAGAGCTATGAGTACATAGCAACACAAGTTTATTTTCATCGTTGTTTGAGAACTCCTATAACGATTTTTTTGGAATGGCGGAACAGATCTACAACGAAATCAGTTCCACTGAAGAACGAAGGCGTATCCTAAACTTTCGACGATGTTGTATACAGCGTGCTGATTTTCTATTGTAATTTGGTACTATTGTGTGTTTTTTTACAGGGGAAGGCGAACAATATACTAACGTATGACTACTGAAACCGTGACGAAAATCTCATGATATTAATAAATTGGAAGTTTACAAGAAGTAATATCGAATGATATCGGATATAAAATAAAAAATGTGTAATAAGGTAAAGCACAGTAGCTTGATGAATTGTGAACGAAGCCCTTACATTTCCAATCAAGGACGAGGTTTATAGCTCAGAATTATTTTTGTTTTCATATGTGATGCATCGCCATCACCGATATATTCTGGATATTAGCCATGAGAGTGATGGTGTAGAAGTTTTTTCAGAGAGAAACATCAGGATTTGTTCGTTAGAGGATAAAAAGCTGTCCATATCTCGTGTTTGAATTCCTCCAGGTGTGAAACTACAAGATATAATGATGAATATTGACAAAATTGTTATCTCAATAACTAACAATCCTTGAATTCATTCATGATTGTTGTGGATTTTCATCTAGATAAACTAATCTGAAATGCTGATGATATCGACACTGACAGACATACGCCACCGATTGCCTCAGTGGGTACTGTTGAAACACAGAAAATTTGATTTTGAACTGAATATATTTGGCAAATTGTCAGACTTAGTCTTATGTGGAACGAATGATCTCCATATCAGTGTAGCTGCTTCTCCTGAGCCATTTGTAAAGGAAGACTCACACTGTAAGGCTCTGGAAAATAACTTCCAGAATATTGCAAATGGAACTCACAACGAGCAGGTCGTATACTGAATGAATGTTACCTACTTTCATGATAGATAGATAAGCTTTATTGTCTGAAATGATAAATTTTTGTCGTATGTGCGGGTTTTCGGAATCGGAGATTATGAATTTCTTGAAAATTTTATGAAATTAAAATGGTGGATGATGAAATTTTTGTTATAGAAAAAAACAAAATGGCACTCCAAGGTGGCGGACGATATTAAGGTTTATGGTCCGATTCGATTCACAATTGGTATGTGAGGGTTTTCAGGGTCAAAGATTATAATTTTTTTTTCAAAATTCATAAAATCGAAATGGCAGTTCCAAGATGGCCGATGATCTCTGTGTTTATGGTCCGATTCTATTCAAAATTGGTATGAGGAGGATTTCGGGGTCGGAGATTATGAAATTTTCATCAAAATTCTCAAATTCAAGATGACGGACGTAATTATGGCTCGATTCGATTCAAAGTTGGTATGTCGAGGTTTTTGGGGTCGGAAATTATGAATATAGTCGAAGATTATTTATTTTTATTCGAAATTCATGAATTCATGATGGCAGATGAGTTAATCTTCAGATGGTCCTTTCATTGAAGGACTAGATAGCTCATAACTTACAGGAAATATATCTGATAATAACGATGCTTCAACAAAAATGCATAGATTAAGGCGTACTCAAGTAATTAAAAGCACAAACTAAAATAATTGATGAAAAACCTTTCAAAAGACAAGCTTTTATTCAAAAGTGAAAAATAAGTGCTATGGATGTGTGTTGTTCCGTGAGTTATAGATTCAGAAGTTCGTCGTGCAAAGTTTTCAGTACGAAAAAAAAGCGAAAAGTTTTTGAATCTATAACTAACGGAAAAACCTACGTCACACATCCAAAGCAATTATTCGTTACTTTTTACTGCATTTGAATAAAAGCTTGTCTTTGAAAAGGGCTTTCATTAATTATTTCCTTCCTTTTGGTTGGCACGTATTGGGCACGATCGGACCTGTCGGGAAACGAGTTCCTTTCTCTCTTTATTTCACCTAACTTATGTTTTGTGCAATTGTTTGTGTTACTGAAGTAACGACATGCAAATTAATGACTTTAAAGAATCAAAGTTTCTGTAACAAGTAAGCAAAATGAGGTTTCATGTCCGCTAAATCCAATTGCGTACGTGTTGAATACAATAATTTTTTGTATATGCTCTCCAAATAAACAGAACTGAAACGCCACACATATTTTCTTGCCGTCTTTACAGATTTTTTTCGGCTACCTTCTCGTGAAAAATTGTTCATCATATGAATAACACCTTTATCAGAGATTTCCAAGGATTGCTGAGAGATATTCTAGAAAATAATGTTTTTTGTGTTTTTTCATTGAATTTTTCATGGAAAATTGAGTTATGGCACTTTTTCTGAATATTATTCAAGACCACGTCTATAGAGAAAAAGATTTGCAGAAGTTTAAAAAAATATGTTCATGAACTTCTTTTCAGATGTATTATTTTCAATTTTGAACATCCAAAAATGGAACAGAAGGTCTGGAAAATTCGTCGAAAGAAACAGTATACCAAATTTCTATTGGTTAATTGATTTAGGTGCAAATTCCTGCAAACATCGAACAGACGCTTGCACGCATGAATACATTTTTTCATTTCAATAAATTACCACTTTAGAATCGCTGTCAATTCAAAAAACTCTTCTGCATTATGATATACATTTTCAATTGCCATTCATACGGTAATGTTGAGAATCTTTGCAAAAATGTAGCCAGTGATTGTTTATCAATGACACGTTTGTCAAATTCTTGAACTATTAGTGTTCATTGTTCCACAAGAATATTTTGGGGAAAACGTGTGCTGTCTCCTGAAATGTTTATAGGATTTCAATTTCGATTTTTATAAGTGAACAAAAAGAGTCCGCTCAAGTGTTGCCATGACCACTTACAAGTCCGCTAAAGTGGCATTTCGCGTCCATCAAGACATCAGCCATGAAAAAAAAATTTTTTTTATGGATTTTCGACCAAAATATACCTATTGTATAGGTTTTTGTAGTCAACTGTCTTGAGGAATAGAAAGGTTTGATTTTTAATGAAATTATAGCTGAGGATTAGGTCCATGGTTCCTCAAAGTGGAGTGGCTAATTTCTAACGTTGTAACGAATTTTTCGTTACTTCCTTATACATAATCAATTTCTCATAACTATTCCGGTTATCTTACGGTGGAACGGGTCATTAGTCACGGCCGATCGTGAACTATGGGACAGCGCCATCATTATCGTCTTTGAACTCGTGATCATGAGTTCGTATTCTGTCAAGTTGGACGAGTTTTGGTATCGTGACAGTTGTATTCATGTCGTCAAGCTGTTTTTTCCAAGTGTTTTTCAATAGAGAAAAACCAAGAACAGTTTGTGAAAAAAACCCAGGTAGATTGGTGATTTCGTCGAACTGAAAGGATGATCGCTCTCTTTCTTGATTTGAATGTCGAGATAGGCAGGTGGACTGACTGAATTGATTTTGGTACGTAAGATCTATAAATTAAATAAGTTTTACTGCTGGAGTTTAGTTGAGTAATATTATTCTCTTTATCTTGCAATTAATGTTGTAACTGATTAGCATTTTCATCTTTTTCCTTAGGCTTGTAATATGAGAATTCTTGGATATACCGCATGGTAATTTTTGAAGGTTAAATATAGATATTTCGGCCATTTTGACAAATCATTCATACTACATATTGTGGCTAACGTAACATCTGTTCCGAATATTGGGAACTGATTTTTTTCATTGGAAATCAGTTCTACGCTTTTGCCTTTTTTAGGTACCAAGTAATTGGTAATCTCGAATGGACTAGAGCTTACTCCCCTCATACTACCAGTGGATTCTTCCAAGGATTCCGATTGAAGTGAAGGCCGTATCCGATTGTTCTGGGACAAAAGTGACTAATGGGACGGCTCTCTGGTAAGCAATTTTCTTTATTTCATAACTATATGTTTATGAGAGTAATTTTCTTTTCTCTTGAGAAAGAATTGCTTATGGAGAGAGTTGTACCTCTGGCCTAACGGTCTCAGAACACTCGATTCGATTCAATATATGCCTCAAGCGTAAAGTTGATTTCCGTTTAATAAATTTCTTATATCTATTACTCCATTCAATTCCCAGTGTAGCTTATTTGATTTTTGATCGTTGCAGAGTCAATTCACTTCAGTTACTACCTTGTCGCCAAGAGCAGGGAGATTCACAATTTTTTTTGAGAATTACCTGTTTATCGATTTGAAAAGGGAATTGCCGCCCTATTTCAAAATTATCTTTATCTAAGAGAGTTGTGCCCACTGAAAGACGTGAGGTCTCCCTCTCCAGTTATCTTTAAAAATTCTTCAATTAAAAGAATTATTCAACATTATCTTTTCCAAAGAGAGTTGTGCCCACTGAAAGACGTGTGGTCTCCCTCTTCGGTTTATCTCTGGAAATTCTTCAATAAAAAGAATTATTTCACTTTATCTCCATCTAAGAGAGTCGTGCTCACTGAAAGACGTGTGTCTCTCTCTTCTTATCTTGGCTGAAGAGTATACTTTTACTCTGATTATTATCTTGGTTCAGAAACCCTATATTTTTTTTTGTAGCTTACTAGAGTATTTTGGTTATAACGCTATATTTACCTTTGGCATTTGCTTTAAAATAGTATATTTTTGTACTGGCAACCTTTAAATATTTTGCTTTAAAATAGTAGATTTTTTCTCTGGCAATTTTATAGTATTTTGCTTCAAAATACTATATTTTTTAAAATTTTTTTTTTTTGGAATACCTTTCCTCATTTAATTTTTTTCCCTTCTGGTACATAGAATCATCTTAAAACTTCTTTTTCAAAATTAACTGAATTTGAACTAATTTTGGGTAGGTTTGTTTTTTTTTCAAATTTTGTTCATTTTTAATATTTTTTTAAATTATTAAAATTAACTTGTAAATTTAACTCCAGAATAGCAGATTGGATTGCTATTTATTATCTTTGTTCTTTCACTGTAACTTTCCAGTCTTTCATATAGACTGAGATTTTTATTGTTTGCTATCATTTGCATCTATCTTTTGACTCTCGATTAAAATTTGAAACATAAAACTTGAGGTTCAAAGGATATCCTTCGTTCTCCCGTTTTTGTACATATATTGATTCCTATCATCTTCTTCGCATGATATATACCACGGAGGGAACCCATCTACGGAGACGGAAGGACTAGTAGCCTGGGAGGTCTTACAGCACATCAATATCAGCACTGGTCCGTGAAGATCAACTAAATTCACGCCAATAAGGGGGTCTGAAATCAACTATCGAACCACCCAAGACCATCTTCATCGTAACCGCTGAAACCAAGTTCCTCCTAGAACCGCTGAGACCAGCTTCAAGAAAGTAGCCTTCATCTATCTCGCTCAAGATCTCCGAAGGTATATTCGTGGCACCAACAACTGGAGGAATCATAGGTGTAAATGTTCGAATTTTGATCAGAGTCAAAAATACTGGTTTTTTTTATGTAATTTTTCCATTCTTTTAAGAGAAGTTCAATACTCTTCTAGTATTTGTTAATTTTTTTATATCTTGTTCAATAATTTTAATTCCAACTGGAATAAATTTGTTAAGTTGATTTATTGCATATTTATTTGCCTTCTCATACAAGCTAGGTAACATTTATTTAATTTTATTTATCTTTGACTTTTGTCTTTAGCAAGTCTGGCGCCCAACTCTTGAACTAGTCAAGTTAATTAATGTATAATTTTTTTTAGTGGCCAAATTTGATTAACTAGGAAAAGTCATTAATTGAACCTTACTCACGGCCTAACCGTATCCATCTGAGCAGCCTATCGGCAAAGTGATTTCACCTTGTTAAATTTGAATCATATAATTTAAAATCTGGGGTTCAAAAGTAAGGGGTGTTGCAACGTGAGATAAATTCGAAGTCATCTACACGTTGATGTTTTATTTTGAAAACAAAAATGTTTCGGACCTCTATAGGTCCATCTTCAGTCTATCTGTAGGATATACTCAATGTGAAATATGTATAATGAGGTTGAAAAGGCAAACATTCTCAATTGAATATTAATAGAAAGATTTTTCTGTGAATTGAAAAATCTCCGTTAAAAATGAAGTTAATTTTTCTGAATGTCTAACAGAAAACAACTACTTTCCCGGCTAAAGCCACGCTGGACATTGAACTACATCTGATGTAGTTCATACACAAACTTGAGCATATTATAAGCAGCTCTCTGTCGAACATTCAATAAATTCAAGGATTCCAACATGTAAGCTATTGATGTTCATTTTCTACATAATGAAATGGCTCTTATACCACGATTCTGTACTTTTTGTAATCTATCAATTTGTTCATTGTTCATCAGGTACATGAATGTTCCACAGAAATGAAGATGAGGAAATATTATGGTTTTATATATACTTAACTCAGTAAAAGATGATACCTTATTATTTGATCTATATAGGAAATTAATTTTTCTTGCCATTTTCTACTTAATATACTCACATTCAGTTCATCATCTATCATGAAGCCCAGGTACTTTGAAATGTTTAGTTTATTCAATAACATTATTATCAATCAATAACGAATAGCTTGATGACTAGAAATGTTTCGCTATAAAGGGTATTTGCTGGGAAGAAAATATGCAGTACATGCATCCTGGTAGATTTTTGTTTCGCGATAAATCTGCATTTGCGCACCCACTGTCAAATTTTCTAATTATTTCCAGCCCAACCAACAATGTAATAGCCTTCCTGCATGCTTTCATAGTAGAGGTATTGATACAATGCGGTTGAACACGTACCAATACTACGCTAGGTATCTAACAAATCCCTAACAGAGAAATAGGAGAATCCCACCGGTCGACTGCGGTCGTAAAATTTCGCAAATTATTGGCACTCGATTGAACAATATCTCCTTGGTAGTTCGTTTTAACCGAGTTTGCCTGTATCTCGTTAGTGACTGAAATTATCCATCTACTTTGTTGTTGAAGTATATTCATTTCATCTAGTCAAATCGTTCGTGTACTTCACTAGTGTATGATTCATTACACATGGTAGAGTTTGTATCTACTCGTTGTCCACCTGAGTATTATTCAACTCACAATGTCAGGAGTCCGAAAACGTCGTCGGTCGTGTGCAAATCTTTCTCGTTAAACCAAAAAAGCCCGACAGGAAACTGCACGTCGCGAAACTCAGTCTCCGTCATCGCGTCAGAAACGATTGCAACACGTTAGAGATCAAATTTGTCCCAGTTATGATAGCCAATCACCTACAAAAAATGTACTGTTTTATAATCCTAACTGAAAAGTCTTAAATAAATAAGGTTATTTGAAAAATCAAGGAACTCGACTGCGTGAAAAGTGTACCTTTAGAAGATGGAAACAAGATGACCAGAAAATAATGTTGGGAAATCATGTTTGAAGAGGTTAACCATTGAACTTGATACTTCAAACAATCCCACGCAGTCGGAGGCAATAATTGTTGATATTAAAAGAGTTGCTTCCGACTGCGTGAGATTGTTTACAGTATTGAGTTCAATAGTTAGCCTCTCAAAACATAATTTTCTGACAATATTTTCTGGTCATCTTGTTTCCATCATTTGACAGTACACTTTTTACAAAGTCGTTTTTTTTTATTTTTTGAATTTACTTTTTTATTTTTTCTTTCTTCTTGCACATCACAGTCGCCGTTAGATTTTTCGACAGAGCTGGAGCCATCCTCGTCAGTTCACGTATAACTTGTAACTGATATAGTTAGAGAGCCGCGAGTTCTGAGACGCGATGACCCACATACGTCTTCCGATTGGTGAGGTAAAAGTCCATCTCTCGAAAACCCCAAATTCCAACTGTTTTTGAAATCGGGCAGGGCCCACTTCAGTACGAATAGAAAATGTCTATCGTTTTTCTCGACGATTTCTAGATGTCTTCCGTTGTGATAATTTTGTTCAGAAAGTGACTAGTAATCATCTGACGAAGCGGAAGACGATTGGTTGAGGCGCACTACTCGAAACCTATTTTTGAAAATTTTGGGCCCCAAAATCGATCATTGCAAAAAGTTGGGTAAATAGTCTTTCTTTTGGACATTAAGTTTTCTGGCCCCATGCAAAATTTGGAAGCTTAAGATTGATTCTAAGTGCAGTTTTCGGTTTTTCAACTTAGCCGCTCCCACGAGTTTTTCAATTTGTTTATTTGTTCAACCCTGAGGCCGTGCCCTACTAAACTAGTCTTCCACTCAGATTTTCTCGATGTAGAGACTATAACAAAAGAAATGAACACGAAATTAAGCATATAGGAGACATCGAATTTTTGCGATGATCGATTTTGGGGCCCAAAATTTTCAAAAATTACTAGTCACTTTCCAAACAAAATTATCACAACGGAAGACATATAGAAATCGTCGAAAAAGGTGATAGACAGTTTCCCTTCGTACTGGAGTAGGCCGTGCTCGATTTCAAAAATATTTGGATTTTGGGGTTTTCGAGGGATAGACTTTTATCTCACCAAACGGAAGACGTATAGCTTCTCATCGGGTTTTAGACCCGCGGCTCTCTAAATAATAGCACTGATCAGGAAGTTTGAAATCGGAACGTGTGTACAGTCGAGCCAATCGTGCCCGACGTCGGCCCCAAGATATCGAGTCCAATAAATCGTAACGTCTGTAGGGGCCTTGAACACTCACTGGAGTATCAAATAGGTATATAAATTTCAATCGAATGTTTGGTTCAAATATGACCCCGTTCCATATAATTGTATTGGGTCTCCGTTAATAGCGTCGGGAAAAATTCCCCAGTTCTCAATAATAATTCCAGGCTTGAAATTGCATCATTTAAATGCATAGAGAGTACGGGTATTATTCGTATTGCCTCGCATGGGAACGAAATATAATCGTTCAGTATGGTGATTCTTTATATAATTTCAAAGTGTTGTGGGGAATTGAACATTCAATTCAATGAATATCATGAATGTCTCAGTGGATTGTTATTCATAAATAAGGTTTTCTCCTGTGTGAATCAAATCATTGAACACATTTTATTTCAATATTTTGTATTACCAAAGTGAAAAAAACATTTCTGGAATATGTTGTTGATTAATTGGAAGTTCATTGCGCGTTATATCTTTCATTGATAAAAACAACTGGAGTATCATTGATTTGTGTTGATATCATCAACAGTACGAGCAACAGTTTTTGAAAGTGAATTTCTCGTTTATACAGTTTGAGTGCTAATATTCAACAGCTCATAGTAAAGAAGATCTTTTGAAGTTGATATTTAATGATGAGAACAATGTCATTCCAAAAAGTGATTTGTGGATCGGCAGATTCACGATACCGTAACATGATCAATTTTCTTTTTCAATTTTGAATAACATTGTATTTTCACGAATATAGATAATTTAAAAAACAAGAATATTCGATTTCACTCTACAAACATATCCTGGGGATATTGTCACATATTAGAAATTCAGACGATCCTTGCCCCATATTTTGATAGCCCAGAGACATGCACATTTCGTTGTTTATCAATATTTGATTCGTTCGAGCATTATTGAAGCTTGAGTTGTTTTAAAATAGATCAGGTTCGACGGCTAGATATGATACGAAATGATTGCTGCCACAATATATCGATATTCACGAGTCAGTCTATATTTCCAGTAAGGACCAGCAAAGTTGTGGAATGTAGCTTCTACTACTAAGCTGCCGATCTGGCAGCGTTGTATATATAGTCCTAGGTATGAGTATATTCATTATTGTATATATTCCTTATGTTATTATATGTTGTATGTTTGTTTTTGGATTCTGAATTAATAATCTCGTTATCTCAAAAGTTATCGTGAGCTACCAACCCCCTTTGAAGCCGGTCGGGAGATATGGTGGAGATCCTATTTTATGGTTAAATTTTCAAGGATATCAAGGACATATGGTCAAGTTTCTATCCCCCCAATATTGATAACAATATGAAATCTAAAAATCGAATATTTTCTGAGAAAAAATAAAAATGATGTGATCAAAGAAGTACTGATTCTGGGAATGCTTTGACCGCCGTTACTTTTACTAAAAAATAATTCAAATTAAACAATATAACCTATCTAACAATAATGAGGCCAATAATAAATAACATAAACTATCAGGAACAAAGGGACCATCTTTCCTTTGGTATTTAAATTCAAATAGAAAATTAAAAAATTAAATCTCATGGAAATTTGAACTTCAAGAACTGGAATGTCAGTTTCAAATTGATAGTAATAATTCATATCAGAGTCCAATTCCTCTGGGAGATTGGCCTGGATCTCAATTATATATCCGCTTTTGATCACGGACACTTCGTCAACAATAAGTTTGAAGTTTTTCCTATTTTTTCTAATGGATTCCATCCCAACTAGAAGCGAGGAATAAAATGAATCTATCTAGTTTCTACAACTAATGCTCCTAAACTGATGTAAATAACTATTTGTGAGTCGGCGCCAAACAAACAATCAATGATTATCATTAAATTAAATAATCAAAAGAAAAAATTATAAAAATTCATAGTGAACTCTCTAGCAATTAACAATAACTTTCCAAAAATGCGCTCCCTGCACGACCACTCGCAACAACGTGTGTCCTCACGTGGATACCCGTTCGGGTGCTGTCTCGCTGATATCAACTTCGGGAACGTTCGGCAATTTTAGGCTGCGCCGCCACCGCGCATCCCGCTACCAACATTTTACGTTTTACATAATTAATTTGCTTGTTTGTTTGTTTGGCGCCGATTGGGAATTAGCTACTTACATCAGTTTAGGAGCTTAAAAGTTTATTTTATTGTTCGCTTTTCAGTTTATTTTTTCGTCGGTTTATTTTTTCCAAACAGTACCCATTTATAATATGTATTTTCGTTATATTCAGATGATCTATGATTTTCATAATAACAGATGACTTTAATAATTTGTGTAGAATACTGAAAAGGTCCAACCTTAGACCTCTAGTTGTATGGTCTAATAAGATAACAAACCATACTCGTACAATGATAGACCAAATTTTCATTAATTTCAGTAACAAAGGACTCTGTTGTGTTTTTGATAATTGTATAGCTGATCACCATCCAATTTATCTGGAATAGATAGATGGACAGATATATAGACTTTATTTGGCTAGTTTACACATCGGTTTATAGCACATCAGTTTGTACAGAAATATTATCTACGGAAGATAATATGTAAAATATATAAGATGTAAAAATATAAATATATATAAAAGGTAAAAGTCATGTAAAAATTTTTCATGCATTCAGAAATTCTTCTACACTATAAAAACATTTATTTATGAGGTAACTTTTCACGTTAATCTTAAAACAATTTTCATTCAAGGCGCGAACTTGTTATATAGTTTCGAATTCAGAGAATTAGATTTCGACTTAGTGAGCCTGAAGCGTTGAAGAGCTATTTGGTTTGCCGATCTGGTTTCGTATTTGTGAATATCAGACGAAAGAGTATGATTCCCTTTGTATGAGTGTATTTCACAGAGGGTTTGATGAATATAAATGCATGGCAGTGTCATTATTCTCATGTCAATGAACAGGGGACGACAGTGATCACGGAATCCAACACCAGCTAGAAGGCGAATAGCCTTCTTCTGGGATCCGAAGATAATTACCGCAAAATATATTTGCCTCAATAATTCAGAACCTACAACATATCTCAATCTTCTTATGAGGAATAATGCACTAGAAAGCTCGCTGTTCAGTTTTTCAGTATGATAGTACCAGCTGAGAATGTCATCGATTGTTATTCCAAGAAGCTTACAGTGTGCTCCTGAGGTGTACTTATTGTTACTGGAAATAACCAGCTGTTGCGTTTTATCACCATTGAGTTGTAGGAAATTAGCAGAGAACCAATTTCTAGCAAAGTCAATCGAATTGTCAGCTAGAATTTTGAGGCTATAAAAATCTGGAGAAGTATTGATAAGTGATGTATCGTCAGCAAAAAGAATGGTCGTGGTGTCCTGTAGCATGTGCTGACAGATGTTGTTTATATAAATAATGGAGAGTAAGGGTCCAAGGACAGAGCCCTGAGGAACTCCATGTTTCAATATCCTGAGTTCAGATGTTGTATTTTGAATTTTAACCAGTTGTTGTCTGTTTGTTAAGTACGATGACATCAGTTTGAGTGGTGTTCCTCTAACCCCGTGATATGATAACTTTTCTAAAAGTAGGTCGTGAGAGACACAGTCGAAAGCCTTGGACAAATCACACATGGAGAGAATGGAATGTTGCCTGTTCTCAAGGCCTTCAACAATATCTTCCACGACCTTCAGCAGTGCCCTTATTGTGGATTTGTTTTGGCGAAAACCAAATTGAGTGTTGGCAAGGAAGTTGTTAGATTCAAAATAGTATGTTAATCTGTTCATCAGTAAGATTTCTATAATTTTAGAGAACGTATTGATTATAGAAATTGGACAAAAGTTGTCCAGAGTTTCACTGTTATTTTTTTTGAGTAGAGGCATAACTCTTGAGATTTTAAATACATCGGGAAAAATGCCATCTAAAAAACACGTATTTATGAGAGCAACCAATGGTTCGAGCAGAATGTCCAATGTGTCTTTGATAAGCAGAGCATTTATTTCAAAAGCGTCTTCTGAGCTGGTTTTTTCAAGTTTACTTATGGCTGATACAACTTCTTCTGCAGTAGTTGGGGCTAAGAAAAAACTTGATTTTGGCGATGGTAATTTTTTCATGAGATCAGAAGTAGTGGAGGAGGAACTTGGTAATGTTTTGATAATATTTTCAGCAACAGTACTGAAAAATATGTTGAAGTCGTCAGGACTGAAATATGACATGTCATTAATTTTAGGTTTTTTGTTGTATTCGAAATCAACGATTTGCCAGCTATCCCTTGATATGTTATTTGAGGCAAGTAAGAAATTTTCGTAGGCTATTTTTTTTGAGGATAAGATAGAGTTTCTGTAATCGGTCTTTAATCTTCCGTATGTCGACCAGTTGTGAGCATCATTTGTGTTTCTTGCGATTATTTTCACAGACGACAGAATTTTTCGCTTGTTCTTCAATTCATCATTGAACCAGTTGACAGGAGATCTGTTTGAGTTATACTTCTTCAAAGGAAAACATTTCTTTACTGACTCACTGTATGTTTCTAAGAGCCAGTTTGCTGATTTATTGACATCACCCAGGGATTTGTAAAACATGTGCCAGTCAGCTTGGGCTACAGAATTTTTGAATTTTTCTAATGCATTGCTCGAGAAATGTCTTCTGACAACTGTATCAGTATTTACTACATTAAGGGGTGTGATAATGAACTGTGACATGTGGTCCGATAAACACGGATCATACACTCCCACTGTTCGGCGTTCAGGTAAGATGTCTGTAATTATATTATCAATGCAAGAGGCAGACTTGTTAGTGACTCTAGTAGATTCATGGATAGTAATTTCAAGGGCATGGGATTTCAGTATCGACAAAAATTGTGACAAATCGGGTGAATTTGTTTTGAAATTGATGTTAAAATCGCCGGTCAAAATAGTGCTGTATTTTTTGTTTGGTATTGTACATAGTAGATCCTCTAGATGATTTAGGTATACCTGAAAATCGCCTACACAAGATCTGTAAGTCGCGATAATCACCACTTCCAGACTAGATATCTCTAGAGCACAAAATTCAGAATGAAATTCTTGGTTGAAAATTGTAGTTGTTATAGTGCGGCACCTAATATTTGTTTTCAAGAAAATGCAGACACCACCATGCTGGTTTTCACTTCGACAGTAATAGTATCCCTGTATATTGTAATAGTATCCCTGTATATTGATACTTTCCAAGTTGAGCTCAGTTTGCCAGTGTTCTGAGAAACATAGAATACTTATATTCTTATCTTTAAAAAATAAATTGATTTCATCGATTTTATAGGCGATACATTGAATATTTATGTGAAAAATTATAAGTGAGTTTTTTTCTTCAAAAAATATTTCAGAAGAATGTTCACAGATGGTTATTCTTCCATTAAACTAGAATACTTATATTCTTATCTTTAAAAAATAAATTTTTGTGACAGATGAGTTATTCATCAGAGTGCCATTGTTTTTTCCGCAAGTCGGTGAAAAAACCTATCGATGTGCGTTCCCTTAGGCCATATCGAAGGCGACATTGCTGCTTTCAGATTGCGGTCATGGATGGTTACCTTAAATGCTGAGTAGTATTGAGGGTATTTTGATTCCATCTTCTCGCAGATAGCCTCCGGGAAAAGTTGTTTTAGGTAAAGAGTAAGTTCTTCAGGTCTTGTATCGGGGTGCATTTTGTATACGTGAAGGAAGGCCAATTCCATCGATTTCAAATTATTTTTTGAGAAATCGTTCATACACCCCACTATCGTGGATTTATATGTCTTCTTTTTATAATTGACGGTAGTGAAACCATCGTCATCTTGAGTGTTGTAGTTTGCTTTCTTTTTATCCGTGGTATTGTTAACAGATTCTAATGCATACGCAACGTCCTGATAAGAATCGTATGAATACAGCTTTATAAATAGCAGATCTAAATTTCGCAGAAGTTATAAGGAAACTAATATCGAACATTTTAAAAAACATTCCAAGACGGGAACTGGGAGCCTCTATATTGTATCGAAAACATATAAGCTTTTGAGATTTTTTATTCGATAGTTTTGCATTATTTCAATGCATACTTTCTTGAAAGAAAATATTATAGTAGACTTGTTCCAGACAAGAAATGTGTTATGTACGCCACTGGTTTATTCAGTATCTGGAGTGATATATAAATAAAGAAGTACTTGTGTGGTGGGGGTAACATTTCCGAACACAGAAATCAGTGATCGTTCTTGTTTGTAAAGTCCAAGTGTATCGACGTTACGATATTAATTATAATTCTTCAAAGAACCCACAATCTTTCATTTAGTGTATTGAGTTAAATACACAACATTTTGGCGACGAATTCGAGAGAATTATACATATCAGTTTCGGAGTATACAACGAAAAGTTGTCAATTGGACAGTGACAGAAATCGGACAATTTTTGAATGAAACGATGGCCCTGATAGGTAATATTGAACCTTTCAACGGTGGAGCCGAAGAATTTGAAACCTATTTGGAACGGATGGAGCATTTATTCAAGGTTAATATTGTTCCAGAGGAAATGAAAGTATCTCTGTTTATTACCCTGGCGGGTACACAAGTATACCAAACGCTGAAAAATTTGGCAGCTCCGAAAAAGCCTAGTGAGCTGAAATATACCGAAGTGAAAGAGTGTCTTTTGAAGCATTATTGCCCACCTGTCACGGAAATCTACGAGAGATTCATCTTCAATAAATGTCACCAAAAGTTAGACCAAAGTATTGCAGAATATATAGTCGAATTACGCAAATTGGCTAACACATGTAAGTTTGGATCGTTTCTAGATGATGCTCTGAGAGACCGGTTCGTTTGTGGGATGCAGTCAGAAAATATACAAAAAAAACTCTTGTCTCAAGTCAAATTAACTTTCACAGAGGCATGTCAGTCAGCTCAAGCTTCAGAGTTGGCGGAGAGGCAAGTTAAAACGTTATCAGACTGCGATACTAGTTGGAGTGTCAACTACGTTCAAAAGCAGAAACAAAAGTTCAGGCAGCAAATAAGGCCAAAGAAGTTGTTAAAATCAGCCCGGAGGAAAGGCAGGAAAAAAAAGAATCCAGTGCTGGTAGTTGCGATAAATGTGGTAGAAGTCATCCCAAAGATAAGTGTCCAGCAGTCAGATGGAAATGTTATTTTTGTTTCAAGTTGGGGCATGTTAAGCAATTATGTCCATCCAAAAGAGCCACGACAGTAGCCGCAGTTGAAGAAGAAGGTCAGAACGAAATCTCGTTTGAAGAAGTAAACAGCGATTTGTTCAATTTGAATAATATGCATGTCAGTTTAGCTGCACCACATCATATCTGGTTGGGTTTGAATGGTAAAAGGGTAGCTTTTGAAGTAGACACAGGCGCATGCAAATCGGTAATGTCCTTCAATAAATATAAGAGTATTTTGAATTTACCTTTGGAACCTGTAATGTATAAACTCAATGTAGTTTCAGGTCAGGGTATCAATGCTTTGGGTGAGTGTCAAGTTGACGTAAATCATGGTGATCAAAACCATCATTTAATTCTGACAGTAATCGAATCAAATAAGGATTTTGTACCATTTTTTTATATTAATGAATGATTTTTTTACACAATCAATATTGTAGATGAGTTGAAAATCAAGTATAAAAGTGTATTTGATTCGAACTTATGTAGTTCTATCAAAGATTTTCATGTCAAATTCAACATAAAGAAAATGTCTTTCCGGTAGTCAAAAAGCTTATTCTATGCCTATGCCCTGAAACCATTGGTTGAAAAAAAAATCAAACAATTGGTTCAGGTAGGTATTCTGAAACCTGTGAGGCATAGCAATGGGCCTCACCCATCGTAGTTGTATCGAAAAAAAATGGTGATGTTAGAATTTGTTCAGATTTCCGTATCACTGTGAATAAAGCACTCAATATTGATCAGTATCCGTTACCAACTCCAGAAGATATTTTTGCAAGTTTGGCAGGGGGTAAAATCTTCACGGTTTTAGATTTGGCAGGTGCTTATCAACAGTTAAAAGTTCATCCAGATTTTCAGAAATTTCTAACCATCAATACTCATGTTGGTTTGTACCAATACACGAGACTGACATATGGAATAGCATCAGCGCCATCTATTTTCAATCAATTATGGATCAAATTTTGAGCGGAATACCTAATGTTAAATGTTATCTCGATGATATTCTGATAGCAAATAATAATTTAACGGAAGCACGAAGTACTCTAGAAATTGTCTTGAAGAGATTGTGTTACTATAATGTAAAGGTTAATGGGGAAAAATGCAAATTTTTCGAAAAGCAAGTTGAATACTTGGGGCATATGATAGATCAGAGGGGATTCATCCAACTGAGGATAAAATACGTGCAATAAAAGGCTCAGACCCAAATTTAACTCTTACGAGCGTTCTTGGTTATTAAATTATACGAAAATTTATACCAATGTTGCAACGCAGTTGAAACCTCTTTATAAATTATTGGAGAAAACGAGGATTTCAAATTTGATCTTGTCTGTCGCAGAGTTTTAAGCTTAGTAAAATTTAATTGCGACGAATCAGGTTCTCGTGCACTATGACCCAAATAAAACAATAGTAGTGTCATGTGATGCAAGTTCCTATGGTGTAGGGGGTGTTTTGAGTCACAGGATCGATGGTGTTGAAAAACCAGTGTTATTCGTATCAGGCACGTTATCAACCGCTGAAAAAAACTATTCTCAACTTGAAAGAGAAGCTTTAGCAATCATATTCAGCCTTAAACGATTTCATAAGTATTTGTACGGTAGACAATTTATATTGGTATCTGATCATGAACCTTTGAAGGTATTATTCAATCCTGATAGGCCCATTTCTGTTATGTCGGCTTCGAGAATAATTCGGTGGAATGTAATATTATCAGCCTACGATTATAAGATAGAATATCGTAAGGGTTCGCAACTATTTGAATCGAACATGTTGTCTAGATTACCTTTACAGGATTCAACAGAGGTTGATAGTTCTTTGAATTCATTCAATTTGGTTACAGAATTGCCGTTATCATATGAGGACATTGCGGAAGTTTCACGCAAAGATCCGATTTTAGTAAAGATAATGGATTATGTAAAAACCGGTTGGCCTTCCAAAGTAGATTGTAACTTGAGGTCTTACTATTTGAAGCGAAATGAGTTATCCGTTGAAGAAGGGTGCCTGATGGTGGGTATTAAAGTTGTTATACCGCAATCCTTGCGCCAAAACGTTTTAGATTTACTTCATGAAGATCATCTGGGATTGTTAGAAGTAAAATGTTAGCTAGATCTTCATTCTGGTGGCCAAAAATGCAAGAGAATATTGAAACTCTTGTAAATAACTGTGATATATGTCAACTAGGTCAGAAAAATCACGAAAAGTTTTTGATATCCTGGCCAAACACTGATAATGTATTTCAAAGAGTTCACATTGATTTTTTTCAGAAAAATGGTTGTCAATTCTTGTTGATTGTGGATAGTAAATCGAAGTGGATTGATATTCATTCAATGTCGAAGGGTTCGAATATCAAGCATACAATTGAAAAATTAAAATTAACTTTTTCTATAATGGGATTACCAGATACTATTGTTAGTGATAATGGACCGCCATTTAATTCGAACGAATTTACGAATTTTTGTCGGGCTAACGGTGTCAATGTGTTAAAATCACCTCCTTATCATCCACAATCTAATGGTTTGGCTGAACGTCATGTACAGAATGTAAAATCAGCTCTAGACAAGTTTTTATTACAAAAATCCACTCTCACAATGGAGCAACAGATGGTTAACTTTTTGTTTAGTTATAGAAATACTCCTTGTACCAGTACAGGATGTAGTCCTAATGATATGATTTTTAAAATCAAGCCAAAATCGCGTCTCGACTTGTTGAAACCCAAAAAAGGGGGTAAAGTACTTTTCAATAAAACTTTCGATTTTGTCAAACCGGTAATTTTCAATGTTGGAGAAAAAGTTCTGGTGGGAAAATTGGGTCCATATATTGACGATAAATGGAAAGAAGGTTACATTCTTAAAAATGTTAGTGCTGTAACATATCTTGTAAAAATGGATAATAAAATTTTGTACAAGCATGTCAATAGCTTGAGAAAATATCCAGTTCACAGAGATATAACAGAACCAGTGAGAACAGACCCAAATCCATCAGGGTTTCAATCATTAGGTGTTCCCAGTTCACCAAGTATAACACCGAATGAAATTTGCCCCAACATTGAACAAAATATCAATGACTCCAATACAAGATTATCAAATCCTGGTCCGAGTTCAAGTTTCACTGATCTCAATCAGGATATTGTTAGTCCAAACTGTTCAAAAGATGTTGAACCGACTCTGAGACGTGGTAATCGTGTTCGGAAACCACCTCAACGTCTAAATTTGTGAGTTAGTTTAGTGTTTAGTTTGATTTATTTATGTAAGGGAGGAAATGTTATGTACGCCACTGGTTTATTCAGTATCTGGAGTGATATATAAATAAAGAAGTACTTGTGTGGTGGGGGTAACATTTCCGAACACAGAAATCAGTGATCGTTCTTGCTTGTAAAGTCCAAGTGTATCGATGTTACGATATTAATTATAATTCTTCAAAGAACCCACAATTTTTCATTTAGTGTATTGAGTTAAATACACAACAAAATGGGTTGATGATGAAGTAATAAAATCAAGCACTACAGGTTTTGTGTAAAAGTTTTCCCGTTCTTGAATGTACTCATCGAGAGTTGGAACGAAAACATGATGACTTGATATACAAAGCACCAAAAAAATATTCAAAAAAAAAAACCCATTATATTCTAGCAATCCATCTAAAACCGCTTGGAAAGTGATAGCAGAAATATCCAACACAAATATTCAGCAACAAAATCTGACAAATCGGGTTGAAGATCAAGAAATGAGTGATCCTTACTCGATTCCTTCATTTAAAAAAAAATTCATAGATGTATAAAAAAATGATAAAATATCTATTAAAAATGGAATTCATACGCTAGACAATAGAAATATCCGATTTGAGTCAGAATGAATGAAGATGAATTGAAAATACTTGTACAAAATAAACTAAAAATAAATAATATTTTAAAAAAACTAAAAAACACGCTTTTATAGAAAACCAGAATAAAAAATAGAAAATAAGAAAAAAAATTATTTTATTTAAAAAAAAGCGTGGGGTGCATGGTATCGCCTCGGCCAACAATTACCTGTGATCTGAGACATTTCTTACTTTACTGCCCTAGGTGTGTAATGTACTATATAATCATTGATACCATGTACCCCACGCTTTTTTTTAAATAAAATACATTTTTTTCTTATTTTCTATTTTTTAGTCTGGTTATCTATAAAAGTGTTTTTTTAGTTTTCTTAAACTATTATTTATTTCTTACTTTTTAGTGGTGTTTATTTATAAAAGCGTGTTTTTTTAGTTTTTTTAAAACTATTATTATTATAACTTTTTTGCAAACTCAAAAATGGAATGATCTCATCAAATTAGGTCATCATAATCTTCGAACTCAAAAACCCCCACATACCAATTTTGAATAAAATCAGACCATAATCACAAAACTCAACCGCCATTTTGAAGCCGCCATCTTGAATTTTCATATTTTTACAAAAGAATCATAATCTCCGACCCCAAAAACCCCCACATACTAATTTGGAATAGAATCAGACCATAATCACAAAACTCAGCCTCCATTTTGAAGCTGCCATCTTGAATTTTCCAATTTTTACAAAATAATCATAATATTCGACCCCAAAAATCCCCACATACCAATTTTGAAAAGAATCAGACCATAATCACAAAACTCGGCCGCCATTTTTAAGCCACCATTTTGAATTTTTCAATTTTTTCAAAGGAATCATAATCTCCGACCCCGAGAACACCCACATACCAATTTTGAATAGAATCAGACCATAATCACAAAACTCGGCCGCCATTTTGAAGCAGCGATCTCGAATTTTCCAATTTTGACATGAAAATCATAATCTCCGACCACGCAAATCCTCATATACCAATTTTGAATCGAACCGGACCATAATCACAGAACCCGTACGCCATATTGGAGCCGCCATTCTGTTTTTTTTTCACACAAGAATTTCTTAATGCATTGTCGCCGGAATTATGTACACCTGCCAAATTTCAAATCATTCAGACGTCTGGAAATGGGTCAAAATCGCGCCCAAAGAGTCGGGTACAAACAAACAAACAAACAACCAAAACAAACTAACAAACATACAAGTTAAGCTAATATAAAGCGTGTAATAAGGGGTTTTTCCGGATATGATTATTCAACCATGTTTTTGACTAAACAGATAATTCCCTATTTGATCAAGCCATTTACATACCAAGTGAATTTATCAATAATTACAGTTTTGTTTCCTTGTAGTTTGAAAGTGGGAAAAATTATCAACTGTTTTGAGGCGGAATAGTTGTTGGGATTTTCTGTGATCTCAACAGGGCATTCGACTGCGTTGACCACGTTATTCTACTATCAAAGCTATATGACTCCGAAATAAAAGGACAAACAGCCTTTAAAAGCTGAATATTATCTTTTTTGTTTGAAGGTTGTAGACGATGTGGTAACTTGATTACTATCGTTTCGGACGTCCATCGTCTTAGGGTATTTAAAAGGTTTTCACGACGTTTCGAATGCTTGTATCTGCAATCGTCTTCAGGTGAATACTGACAAGTTTAGGTGCTACTTACCAATTTATATTACTGTCGACGCAATGATGCGTGCAATTCCGCCATGTGCAGCGGTGCGTGTAATTTCGCGCAGTGTGGTGGTGCGTGAAGTTTCGCGCCTCTGCAGCCCGCCAGAAAGAGCAATCAGGGGTTTCCATACGTTCTTGATCTCAACGCTTGGTTGACTAAAGGCGTTATTGGCTTCGATGTAGGCGGCCTCTTTGAACTTTCGTTTGAACCAATGCTCCTCTCTATGTAGAACACTTGCGTCGTCCCATAGAACTCGATGGTGCTCAGTCCAGGCGTGGTCAGCGATTCCCGATTTTGAAGTTTCTCCACGTTGAGTCCATTTCTTGTGCTCATCCAATCTTACCGATAATGGTCTCTTTGTCTCTCCAATGTAGGACTCTCCGCATTCACATGGAACTTCATAAATGCAATTCTTACTGATTTCATTTTTGTTGTCAGGTTTGGTCTTGGTCTACAAAAGGATTCATCCATAAAGATTCTTCCAGCCGATAAAGGAAACGCCACAGTTATCATGGACACCACAACATATGATGACAAGATAGAGTCGTTACTCCACACAGGAAACTATAAACTATTGAAGAAGGATCCGACACCCACTATAGAAAGGAAGATTTACAACACTCTGAGGAAATTCAAACACTTCATTCCAGACAACGAACGATCACATCTAACGCCACACTAAAGCAAACCACCGCATCTCTACGGGCTTCCGAAAATCCACAAACCAGACATGCCACTGAGACCGATCACCAGCTCACGGAACTCACCAACCTACAAGTTATCGAAATACTTCCTACCGATACTACAACCCTTACAAGGTAATAGCAGTTCATACGTCAAGAATTCCAAGCACTTCGTTGACACCATCACAGATGTTGAACTTGGACCAGAAGATCGTTTCATCAGCTTCGACGTGGAGAGCCTTTACACCAATGTCCCTATAGAGGAATCTCTCAGTATCATCAAAAGAAAACTCGAAGAGGATGACCAGCTGCACGAGAGGACTGACCTTCCTACCCACGCAATATTGGAATTACACTTATCATTGAATATTACCTAAATGACCATATGAAGTTGAGTTCCGTCCAACAAAGTTGGATTGATCAAACTTGGTGCCGACAAAATCTCATCCTTTGTTGCCATTGGGAAAAAAAATATATTTTTCTACGACAACCTCGATAAATGTTCATTTTATAACCGTAACTTCAATCATTAACAAGCACATTTTGTACAGAATTTCATTTTTGCATCGGTTGCTAGGCAAGTTGCTAAGCAACAAATGCGAAATGGAATATTTCGTGTTAGGTCTAGGTTCACTCTAAAATCACGACGACTACGGCTTGTCAAATTATGACGTCCAGCGACAAATTGATGAAATGTCAGCAGATTGTTTCTGTCAAAGTTTTAGTAGATAACGAGTAATTTCATAGTTGTTTTCTATGAAAACTATTTATTGAAATGGAAACTGATAGTGATATTGACTTTGATTTGACACCTCCGAACATAATAGAAGCAGCAAAGGTAACAACACTGAATTCATTACCGGAAACGTCGAAGAGTATGTATCAACGCGCTTATAACCTTTTTTTGGAATGGAAGGTAGATCAAAAGACCGATAACGTTTTAATGGCTTATTTTGGCGACTTGGCCAAAAAATTTAAAAGTTACACTTTGTGGTCACACTTCTCGATGCTGAGAACGACTCTTAGGATCCATAATGATATAGATATTGCCAAATATTTTAAACTGAAAGCATTCCTCAAGCGGCAGTCTAACGGCTAGAAACCCAAAAAGTCAAAGATCTTTACAGCAAATGACATCGATAATGTCATTGAACAGGCTCCAGATGAAACATATTTGGCAACAAAAGTAAGTTTTATATTTCCATTTGATGAAAAATATGTTTAAGTGAACTAATTTACATTGTAGGTTGCATTAGTTATGGGAGTAATGGGTGCATATAGAAGACATGAATTACATCAAATGAAAATCACTCATTTCAATGATCTTGGTTCAGCTGTTTCAGTAACAATACCAGACAGTAAAACCAAAATGGTACGAAATTTTACTGTAACTGCAAATTCTACGAAATTTATAAAAAATACGCAAATCTTCGCCCTCAAAATGCTAATGGTCTATGGTTTTCCATTAATTATCAAAAAGGAAAGTGTACCATCCAGAGAATAGGTCTGAATAAGTTTGGAGCTATGGGAAAAGACATTGCCAAGTATTTGAAATTGCCAAATTACGAATTATATACTGGGCACTGCTTTCGCCGATCCTCCGCAACAATTCTTGTTGATGCTGGAGGTGACATAACCACGTTAAAACGCCACGGTGGCTGAAAATCTATTACAGTCGTTGAGGGATATATTGATGAATCGAAGAAAAGTAAGCTTGACATAGCAAATAAAATTGCAAATGCAATACAGAACATACCACCAGGCATACCAACGAATTTAGAAATGGAAAATTGCGAGAAGCCGTCTACTTCATTGTCGACAAATTATCAATTTCGAAAAGAATTAAGTATTCAGCAATCAAGTTCTTCAAATATGATATTCAATAATTGCACATTTAACTTCAATTAGATACATACATACATTTATAGGCTTCTATTTCTATGTACCTATTAGGAATAGCAATAAAGAAAATGTTTTCATATTTCTTCAATTTATATTTTAATTCTGATAGAAAGCCCATTAGCGGCGAATTCAGAGTAATGAAATATCATCAGTTTATTTCTTTCAAAGTTCTTGCAATGTATTCATGTATTAAACGGGAACGATATGTTGTCATAGAAAAAGTATAGTATGCAAATCGCAACAAAATAGCCATTTTGCACTCGTATGAATTGCAGCACTTGCCTTCGGCTCGTGCTGCAAATTTCATACTCGTGCAAAATGGGCATCATTTTGTGCTCATTGCATAATATACTATTTTCATAATTAAGGTATAACAAATGACATCTGCAGTTCAAAATCAATTGAAAGCAATCGAAGTGTGTTGTAACCAACGTCAAAAAATGTCATTTGTTATACCCTTATTATGAAAAAAAAATAAAAATTCTCAATGGCAACAAGAAATGAGATTTTGTTTAAGTTTGATTAATACAATTTTCTAATTGATAGTTGGACGGAACTTAACTTCATATGGTCATTCAGATAATATTCAATGATAAGTGTTCTATGACATTACAAATTCTCATGATACATGGTGAATAAAAAAATGGAAAAAATTTGTGAAAACTTGTTTTTGGAATGGAAGGTTGTTATTTTTAATTTAAAATATTCTTCAAATTGTAAGTCATTTATTCAAATCAACTTAAGGTATATTTTGAAAAATAAAAGTATTTCACACCTAAGCTACTTTCAAATTATGCCACCTCTCTCGTACACAAATGCAGAAAAATAACATTTGGTTGGCGCAATTTAAGTTTGAGCAGAAGCAATAAAATTTTATAAGGAATAAAATTTTCTGAGAAATTTGAAATAAACTTTTTTTCCATTTGTTACCAAAAATCTGCTGGACACTGTATATTTTAGAAATGTGTTTTCACATATTTCAAAATCAAGACAAATTCAAACTGAACAAAGATATTTAATCGAGGAACACCAGAAAAAATAAGGATTTCAATGTACCATTTCTGAAAAGTGAAATTAAAAGTATTGATAAAGCGACTAAGTTCAAGAAAACACTTAAGGATTTTTTTTTACATAAAAGTTTCTACTCTTTGTTGGAGTATTTTTGTTAGTGATTCATTTTGTTTGTTTGATCATTCGTCCTCCACACTACCTAGTTTCTATTTATAAACGTGTCGTGCTTTTTGTAGTCACTGTTTTTTTTTTATTATTACAAGCTTTTATTTAGTTTCACCTGTCCCGATGTTTGTCATCAAATCTTCCAAGTTAAATTTAACCCACTTCTAGTTGTTCGATTAACGTGAAATTTGGCAGATGTTCATAGTTTCCGTGACAATGCATTATGCATTCGTAAGAGAAAAAAACTAAATGTCGGCTCCACGATGGCGGACGAGATTTGTGTTTATGGTCCGATTCGATTCAAAATTGGTATATGGGGGTTTTCAGCGTCGAAGAAAATGAATTTTCTGACAAAATCCATAAAATCAAAATGGCGGCTTCAAGATGTCCGACGATTTCTGTGATTATGGTCCGATTCTATTCAAAATTGGTAAGTGTGGGTTTTCGGGGTCGGAGATTCAGAGTGCCTCTGAACAGATGTGACCAAAATTTCATGGAAAGATATTCATTAATAACAAAGTCATGACAACTCAAAAATTCGAAAACTCACACAGCTAACAGTCACAAAAAACACCCTATATCAACAGATATAGGCGGTGAGAATATTTTTTTTATGATTTCAACAATAAAATGCCGCCAGATAAAAAAAAACAAATAGCGTAAATTTTTTTAATGAAAATAACGGAATTACATTCAAGTTTTCACGCAAATTAACTAAAACTAAGACCTAATTGATTTTTCAATTTAAATCTTAGTTGCCATGGAAATGATATTACAGTTTGACACTTGTGAAAGATTTGAATGTACTATTGTCAACAACATTCACCTTACAATTCTTCGAATTATTTTGTGTCATGGCTGCAAGATTGAGCGTAAGAGAGAAAATTGAAATTGTACGCCTTTCGGGAGATGACGTTAGAAGTGCTAGAGAGGTTTGTAGAGTATTTAATGAGAGACATCCAGATCGTCCTCGTATTAATTGCGGTACTGTAAATAAAATAAATAAAATATTCAATGAAACTGGTGCAGTATCAGAAATGATGTTAAAAAGTAATCCTGTACAAAGACGAAACAGGAATGACAGGAATGATCAAATCATTTTAGATTATTTCGGAAATAATCCTAATGCCAGTATAAGGAATTCCACCTTAGATTTGAATATTCCACGAGAAACTATTCGGAGATGTCTCTAGGCGAAGAATATTGAACCAAAATTTTTACACACACTGCAAGAAGGCGACGAAGTAAGACGTCTGGAATATTGTTTATGGGCCCAAGGGAAATATTTAAACAATATAAATTTCCTACAAAATATTTAATATACCGACGAATCCACTTTCACCAGAAATGGAGTAGTGTCATCACAGAATTGTCGCTATTGGGCAGCGAATAATCCCAACTGGGTAATAAACTGTAAAAGCAAGTATTCCCAAAAAATCAACGTCTGGTGTGGGATATTGATCGAACGAATTATTGGTCCTTTTCTTTTTGAGGAAAACATTAATGCGCAGAGGTTTCTAGAATTTTTAAACACAGAGTTTTGGGATGCTATTCACGAACTGCCAATCAATGAACGATCAAATTTAATTGTCCAGTTAGATGGGTGTTCAGTTCATTATTCCAGAGCTGTGAGGCAATGGCTTAACGAACATTTTGCAAACCGATGGATAGGCCGTGGTAGTCCGTTTATATAGTGGCCACCCAGATCTCCAGACCTCACAGTTTTGGACTTTTTTCTCTGGGAACTTCTCACACAAAAGTTTTGCAAAAACCGCTCAAGAGATAGAAATGAACTTTGTGCGAGAATTCGACAGGTATGTGCAGATATTAGCAGCCCACAAGAACTAAGGCACGTAATCAGAAACATTCGTAAGCGCTACGACAAATGTATCGAAATACGTGGTGGATTAGTAGAGGCTACTAGAATATGAGTTTGAATTAATTGTTGCACTGAATCGAAACATTTTAATAATTAGTTTTCATAGTTACGTTAATTGAAATTTTTTCCTTCATTATTAGTTGAATTGTGTGAATGTAATTCCGTTATTTTCATTAAAAAAATGTACGCTATTTGTTTTTTTTTCTGGCTGCACTTTAATGTTGAAATCATAAAAAAAATATTCTCATGGCTATATCTGTTGATATAGGGTGTTTTTTGTGACTGTTAGCTGTGTGAGTTTTCGAATTTTTGAGTTGTCATAACTTTGTTATTAATAAATACTTTTTCATGAAATTCTGGTCACACCTGTTTAGAAGCACTCTGAATCCAGTATCGTAGTGATTTTTTCAATAACAAAATCGCTAATAAAAAATCTCGACAATTGGAATAAACATTTCAAATTTTGTCCCAAGTTGACCTTTTAGTACTTGACATTTCAAAAAAAAAATATTAAAATCTGTTTACAACTTCAAATTTTAGGGGGGTGTTTCCATTAAAAATGGGTCACACTGTATAACTCACGGAATAACCTACGTCACACATCCAAAGCAATTATTTTGTACTTTCTAGGGTATTTGAATGGAAGCTTGTTTTTAAAAAGGTTTTTTTCATTGATTATTTTATTTGTATTTAGACTATATTACTAAAATGTAATAATTTGGCAGAATGAATTAGATCTATCTATCCAGCAATGAAGGTGAGCAGTAAAAAGATTTAACACTCATTGAAGGGTAGGTACTCAAGAGAAAGGAATGAAAGAAGTGTTCAAATTCTCCCACAAAAATGCACATTCTCAATCGAGTTCTGAATATTTTTTCTTTTAACGAATAATGAAATGATCCTATCATCTGGATTCCAAATATCAGTGTCCAGGATTATTTATGATTCCAATTCATTTTCGATCACTACTATATTTTTTTAATTCGTCCTCTTGAACGACTGGAAGCTACAATCAACAACATTTCAAATATGTGTCTGCGAAAGATGATAACCATTTCTGTTCTCGTTTTCGTGTTATCACAATTTGGTGAGTCATTTCACGATGTGAATCTTTATTTTTTATTGCCCCATAAATACTGAAGCGTTAATATTTTTATGTCCATTCCGGTTAATGGAGCAGAATTAAGACTCTCCCAGCATCCTGTTCAATTGACCGTAGAACTAGATAAAAGCACGAGTGTGAGAATGCTTCTTATCGGTTCCTCTGGAGCTATTCGAAGTATTCATCAATTGTTAATGCTTCTTCAGTCAACATTTCGGATTTGATGAAGATGAAATGAAGTGTGCGACCGAATTCTAAGATATCCAGTCTTGTGTCTCATTTGTTGTGGTTTTGAATTTTTTCGATGGTACAGAATTGAAAGATATAGAGGAACATATGAATTCAATTATAAGAAAAGTGTAAGGCGAGTAGATTGACTGTTCTTGATTTTTCAATAATCAGAAACTTCTTTCAAAAAGTATGCCGCCGAAATCACCAGTGTGACGCGAGAAGATTGATTCCATGACAAAGAATATATCACCTCACTGTCACCCTTGCGATAGAAATAGATTTTCTTTTCCATTTTCCCAATATTATACAGGGTGTTTTTTAATATCATGCTTATATTCAAGGAGGTTATTTTTGGGTCCATTTTGGGAAAAAAACTTCATGAACATATGTCCTCAAGGTCTGAACTTTTGAACTACACTTCTCACTCAAATAAAAAATTGATTTTCTAATGATAACTTTGGTATGTCCCCAGATATTTTTGTGAAACGAAGTACGCATCTTCTATGCATCAAAAGTCATTTTCTGCTGTACAACATAATTCTTTATTGTTGCCAGTGGTGGTCGTGCGGGATTTGAACTGAATTATTCTAATGAGAAAAGTGTTACGCCACTGCTATTTCTTGAACTACATTATTTTTGAAATCCTCATTCCGTCCTGAGCGAATATGGACTCCTGATTTTTTTTTTGTTTGACGTACAGTTTTCGCATAAAAAAATCATTCATTTGCACGTTGTTATGAAATTGGGTATTATCAAAGATTGAATTTGTTATTCCATTGTCGAAAGAGTTCCTATGTTCAGATGATCGTTTTTTGAATGTTTTGCCTATGTTTGGGCTTATGCACAAAAGCCACAAGTCAATTCATACATTTCAGATTAATCAGATTTCTTATTTTTACCTTCGTCCTTCGTTATAAATGTACTTGAATTGTTATCGGTTTTGTATGCAATATTGCTGCTGTTTTTACGAGAGAAAAAATAATGTTTTTGGTAGGATGCCCTGAATATGTAATAACCTTTAAATTATGAGTAGGAAATACTTCTCATATAGGTTTCAAGAAACCCTCACAAAAAAGTTTTGCGAGAAGTATTTCCCTACTCAAAACGGAAAATATAATCATCAAGGTATTTCATATTAAAACCATCCACCAAAAAAAATCTACTGTTTTACGTAAAAAAAAAATATTGCATATGAAACTGGTAATAATTGAAGTAAAATTCTTCAAGAACAATTTGAAACTGGGAAGTGCTATAGATCTGGAGTATATTGATTAACTTGTGGCTCTTGTGCAAGTTTCAACATAGGACAAACAGGCTGAATATTAAAAAAAATATTATCAGAACATGGAAACCGTTTCGTCAATGAAATTTTTTTCAACAGAAAATGAAACCGACGAAAAAAGAAACTGAAAAGCAGAAAATAACACTTCTTAGTCTTGATAACTAAGCTCTAACTAACGTATGTAAATAATTCCAAGTCGATGCCAAACAAACTAGCAATTGAATTAGGTGAAGCGTAGAATGATGACAGCGGAATGCGCGGTAGCGTTTTGATATATTTTTTGAGAAACTCAATTATCTTTGTTGAGTGTTTGATTGGCGTCGACTCAAAATTAGTCACATATATTAGTTAGAACTCAGTTACTTAGACTGAGAAGGGTTATTTATGCTTTTCAGTTTCTTTCCTCGTCGGTTCCATTTTATGTTGAAAAAAAATATTTCTTGAAATTTTGTGGCGAAAGTCTACCAATTACAACCTACTTGAATAACAATGGAGGTATCCATTATGTTGTAGTGTTATCAGAACCAAATATGTCTGACAAGTTTCAAGAGAATCGGTGTGTTTCAATTCTCATGGAAACACCCCCGTATCTTCCGTAATTTTTGACATAGAACCATGAAATTCTCAGGATCGATAGAGATAATAGAAATGAACTCACTGCACAAAAAGGGTCATCCACCGTGATATACACTGCACGCCAGCAGCGATGGAATCAAATTTTTCCGGAAAATTATATTAGGGGGCAAAATTGGCCCGAAATTCTTCGGATTCGTGTTCAGGATCCCCAAAGTATTACTTATACAGCGGTCTCCTGAAAAATTTTCAGTCCTGAAAAATTCTAATTTGTGTCACTTCTCATGGAAACACCCCCGTATCTTCCGTAATTTGCGACGTAGAACCATCAATTTCTTAGGATCGATAGAACTGAACTCGCTGCACAGAAAGAGTCATCCTACGTGATATACACTGCACGCCAGCAGCGATGGAACCACCCATTTCTCCGGAAAATTATAGGGGAATCCAGGGCAAAACGGGGTACTGGGGCATAACGTGGTACCGCCATTTTTCGTGAATTCCGTTCGAATTAACCCGCCAAATCTCAGACGCATTATTCCCACTACCAATACCCTTCCCTGCAATAGACGCAGCACGAATCGGGCGAACGTTAGTTTGACCTTGTCCGGCATAGAGTTATAAACGCCGTACGTTGTAAAACTGGATCATATATTTCCTCAAGGTACGTACATTTTTCGAAAAGTAATTGATGTTTTGTTCATGCTATATCGTTATTGCCTTTATATAGTCTACCTTATCAAACGCATGGCTTCAAGAACACTTTCACACTGAGTTTTTTCCTTTTATTTGAGCACGTGTTTTTGGGGCAAAATGGGGTTCAGATGATGGGGCATAACAGGGTCCCGTTTTACCCCGTCCTTGGATTTATTATGTTTTTCTATTGGTTTCAGATGGTACGGAAATACGCAAGAAAGACAACTCGTCAAAATTGGTCTAAAGAGTCAATGAAAGAAGCAGTACAGGCGATTATTGAGGGTACCATGGGTTATAAAAAAGCAGCGCAGCAATTTAAAATGCCTCAAACCACATTTGAACGTTATGTTGCAAAAGCAAAAAGAGATGTGGGGTCAAAGTTTAACATAGCGCAATTAGGAAGCGCCAGAAATGTGTTTACCGAAGCTCAAGAGTAAGAGATTGTGAAATATGTAGAAGACATGGAATCAAGATTATTCGGCTTTACAATGAGAGAGTTGAGGAAATTTGTTTATGAATTGGCGGTCGTAAACGGTGTTGCAAACAGGTTTGGTAAGGACACTCAGATGGCCAGTCCTGACTGGATGGAACATTTTCTTCTAAAACCCCCCACCATAGCCCTAAGAAAACCAGAAGCCACATCAGAAGCTAGAGCAATGGGCTTCCATAAGGTTGCTGTGAATCAGTTATTTGGTTTGCTTACAAGTATTATCGATGAGTATCAACTAACTGCGGAGAAGATTTTCAATTGTGATGAGACAGGTATCACTGTAAATCCAAAGGGACATTCGAGGATATCAGCACTTGAAGGAAAACGCCAAGTAGGAGTTCTCACTTCTGCAGAGGGAGGGGGAAACCGTGACTGCTGAAATTTGTTGCTCAGCTTCGGGAAGTTATGTTCCTCCTTGCCTTATTTTTCCCAGGAAAAGAAAACGCCCTGAATTTAAAATTGGGTTGCCACATGGTTCTATGGTTGAAACAAGTGATTCTGGTTGGGTTGAATTTGTTCAATTTTCCAGGGCTTCAAAAAATAACGTCGTACTTTTAATTTGTGATGGCCATGCCAGTCATCCAGAAAACCTTGACCTTATTAATTATGCCCGAGGAAATGGAGTGATTCTGCTTTGTTTACCACCACATTGTTCGCACAAGTTGCAACCTCTGGACGTCGGCTTTATGAAACCTCTCAGCAACTACTACGGAAATGAAGTAAGAGTATGGCTACGGAGTGATCCCGGAAAAGTCGTAACACTTTGGCAACTTTCGACTCTTTTTGGCGCTGCCTATGTTAACGCAGCAACAATGAAAAATGCTATGAGTGCTTTCAAAACAACTGAAATTTGGCCACCGGATGAAAATGTTTTTGAAGGAAGTGACTTTTTACCAGCTTCTACGGCAGATATCCCTTTAGACGATGAAGGCAATGAACAGCAATCCTTAGGAGAAAATGCCCATCAGATTCCAGAAAAATCTGTGATCCATAAAAATAGAGTAGAGACAACTCCGCCTTCACGTGTGCCAATGAAAAACATCAACAATGATTCTTCGCCATTACCACAATGGTCATGGTCGTGGATGCCTGATGCCCCTCCAACTCGTGAAAAAACACCGAATAAAGTAGTTCTACAAGAGCCAAATAGGTATATTTCCTCTTGCATCGCCGCAAGATTTGCAGGCCTAAAGTAACTTATGTTGCAAAACGCCCTCAGCGAAAACGAGGAAAAACAGCAATTTTAATATCAACTCCTTACGAAATGGAATTGGAAATATCTATTCAAGAAAAAAATGGGAAAGCTAATGGTGTCAAAAGACAAATAGGCAGTGTAGGGAAAAAGAAAAAAGCAGTTCCTAAATTAACAAAAAAAGCATTATTGAAAGACAAAAATAATGAAGATTCCTCAAGAGACGAAGACGATGCGATATATCTTTATTGCAAAGAATTTTATAGTACTTCCACCAAAGGATGGATTTCATGTTGTCTTTGTCACGAATGGGCTCATAATTCCTGTGCCGGTATTGACAGCGATGACGATGAGACTACGTTCCGATGTGAATTTTGTTCTTAGCTAACTTTGTATATCATATATTATACAGTGCATTCCATTTGAAACGAGCCACCCTGAATAACTTTTGGTACAATGATTTTCAGGAAAAATTAAAAAACACGTCAACAATAGTATACAGGGTGACACATTTTGACATATTCACATTTGATGTTACTTCCACTATCGCACCCCCAGAGCATGTCACCATTTTTTTTAAAATGGATCACCCTATATTGTTTCGAATTATCAGATGCTCTATGATGAGCAGATTTCAACAAAGTATGAAACATATGGTCTGACGCATATGGTTCGGGAGCTACAAATTATTTGGTTGAAAACGAGCCACCCTGAATAACTTTTGAAACAATGATTTGCAGTAAAAATAAAAGAACAGGTCAACAATTTATACAGAAGACCACATTCTGAAATATTCGTTCTAGAGACAAATGAAGCAATAAATCAGAAAAAGAGATTTTTTATTGAATTTTCGAATCAAAATCTGATGACTTGAAAATGAGAAGAAAAAAAATTTCTATAGTAAATGTTCAAAAACGTTTTCACCAACTTCCATACAATGGTACGAACGAGCTTCCATTGCCTCCTCACATGGTTGAGAATTTCGGGACTTATTTCTCTGCAATGCCTAATGATATTCTCTCTCAAATCTCCTAATGTTGTTGATTCTATCTCATACACTTCAGACTTCAAATGACCCCATAGAATTGAATCTACAGGAGTGAGATCCGGAGACCTCTGTAGGACCTCTTCTGCCAATCCAGCGACCAGGAAAATGATCATCCAAAAATTGTCGCACTGGAGCTGCATGATGAGGAGGTGCACCATCCTGCTGAAAAACTATTTCTTATTCGAATAAATTCATAACCTCCTCAATTGCCCTATTGATGCACGGTATTATTCGATTCTCCAACATATCCAAATATTTCTCACCAGTCAAATTACCATCGATAAAAAAAGGTCCTATGATGTGGTCACCTAAAATTCCTGCCCAAACATTCAGTTTTGGTCGTTGGGTATAACTTAACGGTATAAATGAGGATTCGTATCACTCCAATATCGACAATTTTGCAGATTCATCTCTCCATTCAAACTAAACGTACTTTCATCCGAAAAACAAATTTTATTCAAGAAATTCTGATGCAAGTTGATCCGTTCAGTGAGACTTTCACAAAACTCGATACGTCTATCGAAATCATCTTCGTTCAATTCATGAACTAGTCTAATCTTATATGGATGAAATTCGTACTTATGAAGGATCCTGAAAACATTTGTACGACTGATTCCTGATTCTCGAGATACTTAGTAAGAGATTGCGTATTTTCCATTAGTCCAACGTGCCCTAAAACTGCAATAGAAATAGCTTCATCGTTGACAACTCCTGAACGGTTATGCTTTTCATTGCTAACAGATCCAGTTTCCATAAATTTGTTCAATAATTCCGAAACGTTTTTGTGTCGTACATTTCTTCCTGGATGATTTTCATTGAAAATACGGGCAGCAGCTCTAGCACTATTTCCATTCTGGTAGTACAAACTCACTATTTCAATCCGTTCTCGGAGCGTATAATCCATTGCTTCTCAAGAATTCACAAAAATAGAAACACCAATTGTAACTCCACCTGGTAGGTAATCGTTACTGTAGAATGAGACAAATACAAAATGAAGAGAATATCGAATTCAAAATAAGACTTTTTTGAAGTATACTTCAAAAAAACACCTATGAAACCTAGGTAACAGATTGTACAGAAGTTCATTCGGGATGGCTCGTTTTCAACTCAAATAATTTGTAGCTCCCGAACCATATGCGTCAGACCATAATTTTATACTTTGTTGAAATCTGCTCATCATGGAGCATCTGATAATGCGAAACAATATAGAGTGATCCATTTAAAAAAAAATGTGACATACTCTGGGGGTGCGATAGTGGAAGTACCATCAAATGTGAATATGTCAAAATGTATCCCCCGGTATACTATTGTTGATGTGTTTTTTTATTTTTCCTGATAATCATTGTACTGAAAGTTATTCAGGGTGGCTCGTTTCAAATGGAATGCACTGTATAACTAAGAGTTTTTATATTAATAAATTATTTCCGTTCACCTACACGTACCTCATATACTAAACCCATTTTACCCCAGATACAATTCCCATTTCGCCCGGTATACGGGGCGAAACGGGGAGAAGCCTGATTTTTAAAGAATATATGAAAAAACTACGTAAAAATTTCAAGTTGGTTATTTAGTTGTTTAAAGTCTAAAAGTAATATATTTATATATTTAAATTCAAAATGACACAGTTAAGTTGATTCATTTTATAAAAAAATCAGGCCCTTAATGTTAGGTACCCCGTTTTGCCCTAGATTCTCCTATAAGGGGGCAAAATTGGCCCGAAATTTCTTCGGATTCGTGTTCAGGACCCCCAAATAACTACTAATACACCAGTCTCCTGAAAAATTCCCAGTCCTGAAAAATTCTAATTTTTTTCAGTTCTCATGGAAACGCCCCCGTATCTTTTCGAAAATTATAAAACTCTCTAGATTGATAGATATGCTGAAAGTGCACCTATCAAATGAGTGGCCTTGTCCTAATTGATATACTCCTCAGTTGCGACGGAACTACCCACTTTTCCAAACATCATACAATGCACTTCCGATCGATTGGAACAAACGGAGTAACAAACTGCCATTGAAATTAGTATGTGCACCAAATGCATCTCATTTCAAGTGAACACTAGATTCGATATGGATTTGGTATTCATCAACTTTATTTTCTTATCACATGTCTCTCCTCACAGAAGGTGAGTTGTGCTATACCTCCGCACTCCGCACTTACTGTTTATAATATTAAGAATTGGACAATGGTTTTCCATGAATATCAATAAAAATAATTTTTATGTATCATTCAATCTTTCTGCGCGGACCAGAATATGTTTTTATAACTTTGAACTTGGATTCCAGCAATATCAAATTTCAAATTAATTAGGGATGGTTCGTGAAAAATATCTATTTTCAGTAATGTATAAGATGATAATGAATTCATTTTTTGCGGCACACGTAACAGGAAGGATTGGTTGAATTATTGAATTTTGAATGAGGAAATCTTCTCCAATCCACCCTCTGATTTTATACATTTTCAGTCTCCTAATATTTCTCTTCTCAGTTTCCCCATGTATTATCTTGATATGTCTCGGGTTGTTCTTGTATACTTTGGTTTTCAATGTGAATCATTCAGAACCATCCACAAAATCATATTTTTCCCCACATTCATAGAAACTCTTCAAACGCATCGGAAAATTAATTTTCAAAGAAATGAATTATTTCCTTGTTTAGATTTTGATCGCACATCATACTTTTACTACATGAAATGTTATTTGATCCTTACAATTCACCGAAAAATACGAAATCTCATATTATTCCTCCATCGGTATCTACATATGAATGAACGAACAAATAATTTTTTCATCGAATTGAAAGGATTGAAGTCAATCAAAAGCAGAGTGTGCCTTGACATTGCCATGGAAAACCATTCCTTATTGATATTTACTGACAACTTGTATTTGACGTTGAATTTAATATTACCACCAGTCTAGTTTTCACGAATTATTTTTTATTAATAATGAAGTCTCCTAGAGTAAAACACTCCGGAAGCAAAATACCTCTCCATTCGGAGTTCCGGGTCAGAGGTACTCGAGGGGACTCAACATTAAAGATTAATTTTTGCAACATCCGCGGACTCAACAAGAACATCAATGACGTCCACCATCACCTACAGACGAAAAAACCGGATATTCTGGCTCTAACAGAAACACAAGTAAACCCGTCCACCAACAAGGTCCATATGCTTTGTACTGGTTTCGAACTCCATTCTCGATTCAGGTTCAAAGGTGGAGTCTGCCTCTACGCTAAGGCTAACCTTTCATGCCAGCGTGAAAAGAGTTTGGAACCGAAAGACTTTGATGTGATGTGGTTCAAGCTATCTGATACCAAACTGACTAAGTTCCTCTGCTGCCTTCACCTATCACCTTATGAACCTTCATATAACGACCTCTTTGAGTTTTTATCACTCAAACTGGACTACATTCAGGAGAACCATCCAACAGCTGAAACCATAATCATGGGAGACTTTAATGTACATAACGCTGCCTGGCTCAAATTCTCTAACAAAACAGATGATGCGGGTCGTCAAGCCGAGGCCTTCGCCATCACTCATGGTCTAGAACAACTGGTCGAGCTACCAACCCGCATCCCTGATGTCAACAACCAGTCTGCCAATACACTAGATCTTTTCCTCACCACCAATCCTGACCCGTATAGAATAGAAGTTTGTGCCCCACTTGGAAACTCTGATCACACCCTCATCTCCACAACATGCTCTTTCCATTTACCATCGAGCTGCACAATACCACCCCGTCTCATGTGGCATTACAATTCGGCCGACTGGGAAGGTCTTCGTATGTTTTTCTCAGCGTTTCCATGGAAGAGAGTTTGTTTCTCTTCAGTAGATCCAACACGATGTGCTGAGACAATTTTTGAAATCATCATGTTGGGGATGCAAACTTACATACCGAATATCGAAAGAAGAACATCATCCGATGAGACCTGGTTTAACCGAAACTGCTCTAGAGCTGTGGCTTCCAAACAGGCAGCATACCATCGATGGCTAAAAAATCCGGACCCTGAGACCAGAGCAGCATTATGTCGAGGCTAGAGGCATATGCAAAGAGACAATAGAATGCTCAAAAGATGCCCACAATGCCAAAATAAGATCAAAACTTGCTGAATGTCCTAACGGATCCCGTTCATTTTGGTCTTTCGCCAAAGCTGTGGGAAGAAACTTCACTTCCAGCTCATTTCCTCCTCTGACCAAAGAAGATGAAACACTAGCAACGACTGCCCAGGAAAAAGCCAATATCTTTGCGCACCTATTTGCTGGAAATTCCACTCTGGATTCATCGGGAAAACAACCCCCGAACATTACACCTATTGACAGTCACATGCCCGAGATCACCTTTCGCCAACGTACTATCAGAAAGATTTTGCTGGGTCTCAACACCAACAAAGCCTGTGGATCTGACGGAATCTCGCCGATTGTTCTCAAGAAATGTGCCCCGAACTAACACCTGTTCTTTGCAAGTTGTTCAACCACTCTTACAATTTGGGGGTATTTCCGTCCAATTGGAAAATTGCAAGAGTACAGCCAGTCCCTAAAAAAGGCAAAAAGGCCCTACCTAGCAACTACAGACCTATCGCACTGCTATCTATTATTTCAAAGGTCATGGAAAAAGCCATCAACATCGAGCTCATGAAATATCTGGAAGACTCAGGAATTGTCAACGATAGGCAATATGGCTTCCACCATCAGAGATCAACTGGTGACCTGCTCACTTACGTCTCACATATATGGCAGCTATCTATTGAAAAGTATGGAGAAACTTTAGCTGTGGCATTAGATATCTCCAAGGCGTTCGATCGAGTTTGGCAACAGGGACTCCTCGCCAAGCTTCCGTCTTATGGCTTGCCCCCTCAGCTGTGTTCTCTGCTTGCTAGTTTTCTCTCAAATAGGTCTCTCCATGTAGTGGTCGATGGAGCTTCATCTGACACTCTACTCATAAATGCTGGTGTTCCGTAAGGATCTATTCTCGCACCAACACTATTTCTACTTCACATCAACGACCTGTTGAAAGCAACTTCATGTCCAGTACACAGCTTTGCCGATGATAGTACCCTCCATACCGCTTTCTCTTCCAGGGCCCCTATATCAGCCCGTGAAACCAGAAATGAACGAGGAAGAAATGTTAATGATATAAATATGGACTTAGCAACAATTCTCGAGTGGGGATCTAATAACTTGGTAGAATTCAATGCAAACAGAACACAAGCATGTCTTCTTTCTAGAAAAGCCGATCTCACTGTGCCTAACATAACTTTGTCAGGAGTAACCATACCACTGAAGTCATCCATATCGATGCTTGGTATTACTATCAGCAATAACCTTTCCTGGGAAAATCACGTGAGGCCCATCGCCAAAAGTGCATCCCAAAAACTTGGTTTTTTGTTTCGTGCCAAGAGCTATTTCACCCCCACTCAGCTGCTTATGATCTATAAGGCACAGATCCGACCTGTCGTGGAATACTGTTCCCATATTTGGAGCGCGGCACCTAAACATATTCTGAGGCTATTGGATTCTGTCCAAAAAAGGGCAATTCGTCCCGTCGGTGATGCCTCGCTTACAAACTCGCTCACTTGTCTGGAACACCGTAGAAAAGTTGGCGATTTGTCTCTATTTTATAGATATTTTCATGGGTGATGCTCTTCTGAAATATCAACAATCGTTCCTGCTGGCAGTCTCTTCGAGATTAACCCGTCAAGTTCAGTCATCACACCCCTTCGTGGTAACTTTGGAGACCTGCAGAACATCACTTTCCAAAGACTCGTTCATCCAACGAACAGCGAGGCTTTGGAACTCATTGCTTAGGGAGGTGTTCCTCGAGGCATACAACCTCCGGAAATTTAAGAAGAACACCAACTCCTACCTTCTTTCCCTTGGTTTCCACGATGTTCTCTGAACATTACAGGATATCCCTTTTCGTGGGAAGATGGTTCGTAGATCTGTTGAAGAGAAAGTTGAAATCGTGTTGTTGGTTGGTGAAGGTACGAGGTCTTACTGTGAAGCAGCCTCTGAGTTCAACAGAAGACATCTGCACGAACCTTCAATTGGCCCAGGAACAGTTTTCAAAATATTCAACCTCTTCAAAAGCACCGGCCAAGTTACGAAGGATAGAAAACTAGTTAGGCACTATATTGAAGATCATGTCATCTTGGCGGCTTATCGAGCTGATCCTCATAAAAGTTTGAGAAATGTATTACTCCAGCTCAATATAAGCCACATCAAAATTTGGAGGTGTTTGAAAAGACATAAAATGCATGCTCTTAAACCAAAATTTCTCCACACCCTACATCCAGGAGACGAAAACAGACGGATGGAGTTTTGTTTATGGGCACAAGGAAACTACCCAAATAACGGTAATTTCCTAAAGAACATTTTATATAGCGATGAAGCGACTTTCACTACCAATGGATTGGTATCTTCCTAGAATATGAGATTATGGGCTGAAGAAAATCCACATTGGGTTGTAGATTGTAAATATCAAATATCTCATAGAGTTAATGTATGGTGAGGGATATTGAATGATAGAATCTTAGGACCCTATTTTTTCGATCAAAATCTGAATGGAGAACTATTTGTCAATTTCCTGGGTAATGAATTTTCAGAGGCATTGCGGGAACTTCCTGTGGTTATGAGAAATAACGTGATTTTTTAATTGGATGGTTCACCGGTGCACATTATAGGATAACGAGGGAGTGGCTTAATAGGAATTTACCTATGAGATGGATCGGACCCAATAGCCCCCTTGTAGAATGGCCCCCGCGGTCGCCTGATTCAACCTCGATGGATTTTCATTTATGGGGAACATCAAAAAACAAGGTTTATAAGAATAGGCCGCTCACTCGTGATGAACTCCGTGCGAGGATCACTGAAGCATGCCGAGAGGTAACACGAGAGGAACTGAGGAAAGTTGGGCGAAATATCAGAAAGAGACTGGAAAAATTCATCTTATCAGAGGGGGAATTGATGGAAGGAACTATAATTTGAGAATGTGTGAATATTGTATGATTTGAAATTCAATTATTCTTCTGGTAAAGTAAAAATTATATTATTCACGAACCATTCGTATTTAATTTGAAATGCAATTTTTCCACAGTGGAAATCCAAAGTTTCAAAAAAATATAATTCCAATTCGCGGTGAAACATTCAATGATACAATGAAACTGTTATTCTTGTTGATCACGGAAAACACGAGAAAAATACTTATGCATTCAATATTGCCACTAATTCATAACTCATTATTAGCTGCACAAAAGAGTTATCGAGTAATTTTCTTGTATGGGTATCCTAATGAGACTAATTGGGAGCTGCTTTCGTTCCTTAGTTTGACAAAATCTATAGGTATATTTTGAAAATTTCCATCGATCCTGGAAATTTCAACAATATATTTTTTTCCGAAAAAATTTATTGTTCACGACTGGCGTGCAGTGTATATCACTACTTACAAGCCATTGAGTCAATAGTTGCATTCCTGGGATATTCATCAATTCAAAGAATTTCGTCATTCTAATTCGATAATAACGGAAGATACGGAGGCGTTTCCATGAGAAGTGAAACAAATTAGAATTTTTCAGGACTGAAAATTTTCCAGGAGACTGGTGTATTAGTAGGATTTTCGGGCCAATTTTGCCCCCTAATATAATTTTCCGGAAAAATGGGTGGTTCCATCGCTGCTGGCGTGCAGTGTATATCACGTAGGATGACTCTTTTTATGCAGTGAGTTCAGTTCTAGTGTACCTATCGATCCTGAGAATTTTATGGTTCTACGTCAAAAAACTACGGAAGATACGGGGGTGTTTTCATGAGAAGTGAAACACAGTGTATATATATATTTCTTAAATAATACTTTTTGGAAAGTTCAGAAATCAATTAATGCAAAATGTTGCAATATTTGCTTGATGGCTAAATCAACTTGAATAATTCTCCTTTGTTGAATTTGAAGATGATTTAACAGGTAATGGATATAATCTCCGTTCTATTTAGTCTTGTCCTATTAATGATATATTAGATCAACCTTTCCATTCCCAATATTCCTAATTAGATTAACATACCCACTACTACTTGCTATGATTATTTAACATTGCACATCCTGATTGTTGAGTTAGTGATATATCCACCTGAAGAAGCTATTGAATGACGAAACACACGTCGTGATTCTATAAATCCAGTTCAGTAAAATTCATTCAGTGAAGTGAGTGTCTTTTGTTTCCTTCATTATGGATTTGATAATTTCAAGGGTACATTGATTTGTTGAAAATATGAACAGGATGTTCATAAAATCAGATGTGGAATCATCTGCGACTGAAAGATAAACCTTAGTCACTATCTTCCATCGTCAAGATAACCTCTTGTGGGGTATTCATGTTGAAAAGGGAAACATTCTCAATTGAATATTGAATAGAAATATTTTTCTGTGAATTGAAAAATCCACGATAAAAACGAAGTAATTTTTTGTGAATGTCTAACAGAAAACAACTACTTTCCCGGCTAAAGCCACGCTGGACATTGAACTACATCTGCTAGATATTCTGAGAAGACCCTAACTGAAAAGAAAAAATCTGAACTTGAAAATTTGCCTTTTCATTCACATAGTTATTTGATTTTCTATTCCAGTCTTGATTAAAATAACTTAATTCTCATCGTGGATTTTTCAATTCACAGAAAAAAAATTTCAATTCAATATTCAATTGAGAATGTTTCCCTTTCCACGGGTACCTTGTATTTTTTATGTGGTAGCTCGTACGTTTATTTATCAGCTAGGTAAGGCACAGAAATAAATATATTTTTTTGATTTATGTCGATACCTTTCGAATCGTAAGTCGAGATTGTACAAATATAAATTTCATTTCATCATCGATACCCGTGTGTAAAATATTCATCTTCATATTATTCCTATATGAAATTTTTGTAATACACTTTATTCGATTATTGGTATTTTCCATTCCTAACTGTTCTCTAGTCCATTTTCCCCTCCCCGTTGAAATTTTCGACAGGCGCCCAAAAAAAAATAGCTCGAGTTCGAACACTTGGAAATCCAAGAAAAAGAAAAAACCCACGGCCCGGCTTTTTCTCCAACAAAGCAAGGAGTTGTCAGTAATGTACGTTTCACTGGAAGTGGGTGGTTTTCCAGGAAAGCGTTACAGTATATTTGAACATCCTTCTGTTATTTTCCATCACTTGAGTGCGGATATGCGGTGTACAGTACAAGGGTCATCCTGTATGAAATTTCAAACATTTTGATTCTGGTTCACATTCGAAATTAGTTTCAACCGTAAACTTTTCAACTCTCGATACATAATCGCGATATCCATTCGGTCTCGGGCACCCTCTATATCAATCAAAATTGAACTACTTTGTAAACGCTCATCGAATCCGGAAATATGATGGATAAAAGGCCCTTCAATAAATATCACCTTCCGATGACGGATAGGTCGAGGGAGCATTGGCGCGGATTGAGTTGAGGATCGACATACGTCAGGAGCGCTTTAGGCTTGTATGAGCTCGACCCCCGCAGTTTTCCTAGAGTGATTGATGGTATTCCTTGTGATTTATTGGTGGAGATTCGGTCCCGGTTCAAGGTCAATTATGAGTACTCTTTCCGTCCCAAAAAGTTTTCCGTATCTTGAGAGATTCATGAGTCAGTGATTTCCGCAGATTCTCAACTTCTCAACTTCTACGGTTACCAATAACAATATATTCGATGTGGTATGCTAATTCTGAATTACTGACTCGACAAAGTTTAAACACATACTAGGGGAGAATGGCAAAAATACCAATATTTAATAGTTCGAAGAAACTGTACCTTGGTGCAAATTGTCATGACAAATCATCTATTTTTGTAATGACTGGGTAACTTTTTTTCTCACAGTGGTAACTGAAATATGATCTTCTGTTCCAGAGACCACTGCAAGAAGTACTGATCCATCATTCAAAATCAAAGTAATTAACTAGTTTTATTCCTACTCTTTGAATGATATATATATATATATATATATATATAATAATAATAATAATAATCTTTATTTGCACAATAATTGACAATATATATACAATGTAGCAAATAAACAAGACGAATCTGCAAAGCCTAATGGCTGTTTGTGAAAGTATTCACTTTAATAAAATAAAAATTGTATTAATGATTCAATGATTTATGTTACCTACATCTACTGTGATCAATATTTAAACTTACAATACTACTACAGTATTAATTGGAAAGTGAATGATATGTAATAATAATAATAATTCATATACCTTTTGATTCATAGCATAGATGTAGGTTACATACCAAAGGATGAAGGGGCATACATTGTTTGCCCTACAATAGATAAAGATCTGTACGTAGGGCATGACAGGGTATGTGTGCAGTTAATCCAGACACTCAAAGTAGTAACATATTTAAAAGACACATAATCAATGAGGGTAATAATTATAATATTAGATTAAAATATAATATGTAAGATTAATGTTTCTCATGTTGACACACATTAAGAAATAGCATATGTACATGCAGATGATCAAGTAGTTAAATCACATAAAAAAATAAAATAGTCATTAAAAAAAAAATTAAAGATGCCTAAAGCAGTAAAATGGTAAGTTTGATTTAATTTCTGTTACACAGTCAACTTTATCATACATACTTGGGGCACATTAGAATAAAATTACATTTGAAAGTGATGACATGTAGTATAAAATTCTGAAAATAAAATAAAATAAAATGGGAAAATTTGTCTGACTATTTTTCAATTATGGCACTATACAATTTAACGTTAGTGATAAACCCACAATAGCTAGAGCCACGCGTAGGTTTCTCCTTGCCAAGAAGCATGTGTAATTATTCGAACAATTATATATTTTCTTTGTGTATAATCTCAAATTGTATAGAATTGAGATATTAGAAGTTTGTATTTCCGAGATGGGCATTCTATGACAGTAGACTGCTAATGATCTTGAAATTGGTGCCAAGTATATATTTTTTCAGTTTCTTTTTGTACATATTGCGCGAGTTTATTTCAAATACTTCGCTTTTATGTTTTTCGGGTAGAAAATTGAACGCTTTGACAGAAAGGTAAGTAGAGCTTCTCTGTCCAATTTTTTGTTTGTTGATAAAGGTATTTTCATGAAGTTTCCAGTTTTTTGTCTTGTAGAGTATCTATGATCCACATTTTCAAAAAGAGCATTGTGAGAATAAAGGTGGAGGATCAGATTGTAAAATAATATTTGACGAATACTCAGGACTTCTGCTTCTGCATATAGAGATTCAGTAGAATAAGTGGGGTCTTTACTGAGCATGATTTTCAAAAGGCGCTTTCGTAGATTTTCGAATTTAGTTGAATGTTCACTAGCTGCTCCACCCCATGCTAAAATTCCATATTGCAATCTAGATTCAACAAGTGCCAAGTATATGATTTTCAGGTGGTAAGTGTTCAATATTTTTTTGTAATATTTTAATTTGTATAAGAAGCCCCGTATAGTTTTTGTCACATTATTAATATGTATGTCCCATCTGAGATGGTTATCTATTGTTACACCCAAGTATTTGATATCATTTCTAGATTCTATTAATATGTTACTATTTTTAATATTCAAGAGTGTGTATGGTGGAAGAATACTTTTGTATGATGTAAATGGGATAAAATTTGTTTTGTTTGTATTAATCGTTAGTGATTTGTGATTAAATAATGTCATAATTTGAGATAGGTCACTTTCTGCCTTTATTCTCAAATCATCCCAATTTTCATCCTGATAAAATATGGCAGTGTCATCTGCATAACTAATCATATCTCCAGTGGTTCTCATGGTGAGAATATTATTGATATAAATCGTAAACAGTATCGGTCCTAACACTGTTCCTTATGGGACACCATATTCGACTTCTTTCTCATCACTTCTAGTTCTTTTCATTTCAACATATTGTTTTCTGTTTTGTAAGTAGCTTTTCATAAGTTTATGCGGGGTACCGCGAATTCCCATATTTTCGATCGCTTCAAGCAATTGTAAATGACTTACAGTATCGAAAGCTTTCGATAAGTAGAGAAAGACGCACAGGGAGGGTTTACATTTGTCCATTGCTTTATATATTTTTGTAGTCAGATGTAGTATAGCATCTTGTGTTGATTTGCCTTTCCTAAAGCCAAATTGAAGTTCGGAGAGTAGTTGGTTTTTTTCCATAAAGTTTTCCATTCGACTTTTAATTATTTTTTCGAAAACTTTAGCGAACACCGATATTAAGGAAATGGGTCTATAATTTTGCACTTCATATTTATTGCCTTTTTTATATATTGGTTTGACTACCGCTGTTTTGAATTCTGATGGACAGATATGTATATATATATATATATATATATATATATATATATATATATATATATATATATATGAAAGAGAGTAATAGTGATGGGACTGTTAAAAACAAAGTAGAAGGAATTTAATGGACATAGCCCTCAGAGAGAAGTGTTAACCGTAGACACGTGTTTCGGGCTCTCGGCCCTCATCAGTACGGTGGAGAAGTGCAAAGATGAACAACACTTGGTAGAAAACGACAAATCAACGGAGTCAACAAACAGACGCCAACCGCTCATTTGTGGTTTCGGTCAGCAGACCCTGAATTCCAGGGCAACAACCAACGTCACCACGGAGGCAGCTATAGCTACTTGCGTGGCAGAAAGAGAGTAATAGTGAGGGGACTGTTAAAAACAAAGTAGAAGAAATTTAATGGACATAGCCCTCAGAGAGAAGTGTTAACCGTAGCTGCCTCCGTGGTGACGTTGGTTGTTACCCTGGAATTCAGGGTCTGCTGACCGAAACCACAAATGAGCGGTTGGCGTCTGTTTGTTGACTCCGTTGATTTGTCGTTTTCTACCAAGTGTTGTTCATCTTTGCACTTCTCCACCGTACTGATGAGGGCCGAGAGCCCGAAACACGTGTCTACGGTTATCACTTCTCTCTGAGGGCTATGTCCATTAAATTCCTTCTACTTTGTATATATATATATATATATATATATATATATTCACATATATATGTATATATCTCTATATATAAAAATCAATTGCTGTTCGTTAGTCTCGCTTAAACTCAAAAACGGCTTGACCGATTTGAATTATTTCTTTTTTGTTTCGTTTTCTCTAATACAGGGGTGGTTTAAAAACAAAAAAAAATTGGGAAATCCCAAAAGAACACCTGGAAAATAGAAAAACGGACCTATCGTCTAAGTGACGTGCTATACAATATCGTCTAAGTGACGTGCTATACAATACAACAGTTCTTCCGTGCGGTTGTGTAAAGTTTTAGTTTTAGTTTTCAAATGTTGTGGATTTTGGGAAAAGTCTTGGTTGAAGTGAATGTATGTACAATTTGCGATGGTTTGTCATTTATTTTGATCTGCCAGTCTCTACAGGATGAGTCAGAATAAGACCGACAAACTCCGACTACAGATTCCTCACCTCATTTCGAGGTGAAAAGTTGCTATCAAGGTATGTCGTAAAATGCATCCCCTCTGAGATACAGGGTGTCGAAAGTATGAAGAAATTAGGATTTAATGGTTTAGATTCACGAATCATTCCTCCAAATGTTAAGGGTAGTCCACCCCTTAATTTTTTTTTTCCTAGGCGAAATTTTTTGTTTTTATTTCTTTATGATACAGTATTCAAAAATACATAAAACCCAAAATTTTTACCCTTCTACGATCAACCCCTATTTTTTTGGCAAGATTTTCATTTTCATGTTGTCATGACTTAGAATAAAAAAATTCATATTACTCTTAGTTTTCACCCTTCTACGATCAAACCCTATTTTAGCTTTTTTTTTAAACAGGAAAACGGGATAACAGGGAAACGGGGTAACGGGATAACGGGAATAACGGGATGAGGGAATAACAGGAAAACGGAATAACGGGATAAATAAATAACGGGAATAACGGGATAACGAAAAACCGGGAAAACGGGATAAAGGGATGACAGGATAAGGGAATAAGGGGAAAACGGGACAACGGGATAAAGAAAAATGCTAGTATATATATATATATATATATATATATAGTGTATGTCATAATGTTGGCAATATATGAAAAACTAATTTGTATTTGAAATTTGTGAAAAACTCCAATGTCGGTTTGTTTCTGCATGCCTGACAACTAAAAGATCCGTGACCTCAGATTTGGCGGAAATTCAAAAAAGTTGTCTGTGGTACCGAAAAATGGGTAAAATTGACAAGATCTCGAAAATTATCGGGGAAATGTGTTTGGAATCCAACAAGGTACCAATTTTGAAACAGATTGAAAAAAAAACATTTTATTCCTCTACCCTTACTGAGAAATATTGTATATTCTTGTTTCATCTGGAAACAGCTTGAATAACCTAAATCACATGAGTTTGGGTCAAAACTAATCAAATATTTGTGGAATAGACATTTTGGGGGAGATTAATTATGATAACACGATTAAGTCTTGTCACTAGGTGTAATCATGCCCTGTATATTGATGCACATGAGCTTTTTCGATATTCTCAACCCGTAAATGAAATTAAAAACAACTTATATTTGTAATTCAAACTCAATAATACGTTATTTATCCTAATTGAATTTAGTATTGTTTAGGTGGATGTGGAAAAATAAAATGAAATCAATAAACAAACAATGTACAAATTTTCAATATTCTACGTGATCACCTCCGTGCTCCATACATAGAATTGTTCTGGAAATCATTTCGCGGCGAACATTTTCCAACATAGTTCTGTTCACAAGTGCTGCACAATTCTCTATACAAATTTCTAAATGTTCTACATTTCAAAATGGGCGTTGTTTATAAACATTACTTTTCAGGTAAGCGCATAAAAAGAAATCACACGGCGTTACGTCTGGAGACCTACCTGAATATCGACCTATCCACTGCTCACCAAACTCATTGTTCAACCACTCCCGCACTTCATTCGTAGAATGAATAGAAGCCTCATCTTGTTGAAAAAATAAACGAATCCACTTTTGTGATGGTAGGTTGTCGATAAATATAGATATCTCGGTCCGTAAAAAGTTCAAATAGCGTTCGCCATTCAAACTTTGTCTACAAAAGAAAACAATTACAATTCGCTCATTTGAAATTCCATACCATACATTCACTTTGAAACTGCATTGATCCTAGGCTTCAATGAAAAAATTAGGATTATGATCTGCCCACCATCTACAATTTTCAGAACTGGCGACACCATTTGAGGCAAAAGTTGCTTCGTCAGAAAATAACTAATTTTTTGTGAAATCGCGATTGTCTTCTAATATTCCCTGAAACCATGCACAAAAATAAAATCGAGTGTCATAATTCCTATCACGCAGTACTGAACAAAGTTTGGTTTGTATGGGTGGAAGTGATTTTGCTTTAAAATTCGCCCAACAGAGGTTTGAGATATTACTGCCCTTTCTGCCATGATTTTCGTCGAAACTCTTGGTGTCTCAGTGACTGTCAGTAAAACATTGTTTACATCATTCCATTATTTGCAATAGACTTAACGTGAACACTTTCATATTTGTTTTCAACCGAACCAGTTTCCTTTAATTTTTGCAATATCTTTGCCACCGTAGTAAAATGCAAATTTTGGTCGTATGCCTTCCATTGAAAATTTCAGATACTTCTCTTGTGCTATGATAATTTTCGCCATATAGGAGGAATACTATTTCTATTTTTTCTTGTATACTCAGTTTTGGAGCCATTCCTATTGTAGATCGAAAAAACACAAAAACTGATGAAGAACAACAACTCCAACAGAATTGTCAATACGTTATTGCGACATTTGTTATTGTTACAACAAAAGTAGTTCTTTTTTCAAAGCCACCTTATAAAATTCCAAAATATAGCTAAGTCATTGAAGTTCAAATGTACTAATCGATATTAAATTTAGCAAGGATAAATGATGTATTATTAAGTTTTAATTACAAATATTAGTTGGTTTGAATTTCATTTACGGGATGGAAATATTGAATAAGCATCAATATACAGGGCATGACTACACCTAGTGACAAGATTTAATCGTATTTTCATAATTAATCTTCCGCAAAATGTCTATTCCACAAATATTTGATTAGTTTTGACCCAAACTTATGTGATTTAGGTTATTGAAGCTGTTTCCAGATAGAACAAGAACGTATAATGTTTCTTAGTGAGGGTAGAAGAGTAAAATGGTATTTTTGTTTTTTTTCAATATGGTTCAAAATTGATACATGAGGTACATGGCATCAAATTGGTGTTCAGTCCAGCATATAAGATTTTCCTTGCTTTGTATTCTTGTGGTGTGAAGACGTTCGTTCCAGTATTTTTCAAGTGTCGCCCATTGGAAAATATTTCGTTTTTCAGTGCATATTTGACGCATTCTACTACTGGAGGACTAATCTTCTGTTCCGTTTTTTTTCCAATTCTGTATGTATCTCGAAAGTTCGAATTTACACAATTGATTCACATTTCATCTTTGAGCAGGTCTATGAATCTTATGGATCTTGCTTCTTCCCTCTTCTTTCATTCCGTATATGACAAGATTGAACCTCTCCAGTCTACATTCCGTGATTGTAAGTCGATTTTTCAGATCACTAAGCTCATTTTGTAAAAGTAATTTATCTTGCTCTAATTCTGCGAGTTTGCTTGTGAATTATTTTCTCAAAGTTTTCATTTCCCGAGCAATTACATGTTTTGTTAAGGTCTGAACTAGTGCAAATATTTCATTATTACTTTTCTCTTCAGTAGAACGCATATTACTGGTGGTATGTTCGATTATCACTCGGACTATTCATCAATTATTAGACGTCAATTTTGGAAAGCGATAGAGGTTTTTTTTTTGTTTCTTGATGTTTCTGTTAGTTGTAGTTTGGATATTTCATCATGGAATGGTTTAACTTTTCCTCTACGAGTTCGGGAATTTAATTATGCAATGGTGGTTGAACATTCGGGAAAATTATCCCTTTAGGACCACAGGATTGTTATTTACTTTGAGTTTATGCAAAACTCTCACAGAAATTACTGATTTTCAACTGGTATTCGGGTCACTTTTTGCCAGAGCCAACGGGATCACAGGACCAAACTTCTCATTATCCAAATATTTCATTCAGAATTGGTATGTGGGGATTTTCAGGTGCGGAAATTATGAATTTTCCGTCAAAAATCTATGAATTCAAGATGGCGACTTCAGGATGGCGGACGAGTGATTATGGTCAGATTCTATTCAAAATTGGTGTGTGGGAGTTCTTAAGGTCGGATATCATGATTTTTTTCAGCTCAAAACTTACAGGGAAGAGACCTTGTAATAACGATGCTCTCTTAGATATGAACAGATATAGGCGAACTAACTTAACAGCAAAAAATAAAATAAACAATAAAAAACCTTTTTAAATAAAAGATTTCATTCAAACTGTGTACTGAAACGGTATGAAATGAGTTTGAGTAATCGCTGACAATGATTGAATTATTTTTTGTTGAATTATTTGGTTTCAAGAAATTAATTGGTACCCATCTTCTTTCATGAACCCTTCGCACGAAAAGGTTTTTGAAAATAAATCATTCCATAAAAAATAATTGAATCATTGTCAGCGATGACTTAAACTCATTCTATACGTTCAAGTGAACGGCTTAAATACAGACTTGTCTTCAAAAAAGTTTTTTATAAGAAATGTTTTGCACTTCAAAATAACTCGGTGGAAAACAATAAGTCATTTTAGGCAATTGCATTCCATCTTCGAAAGTAGGGAACATGATTGATTTATGAAGATGAACAATGTGCTCATAATATAAGATGTGGAATTATCTGAGACTGATAGATTGTAACGATATATCTGTTACATTTCTTATTGATATGCTCAGAGATACAAAATAATTGAGAATAGCTCGAATTATCTTATCACCTCCAATATAAGAATCACTATTGAAAATCTAAGCGCCATCTAACGGCGAACAGTCATTAGAGTTGAGAAGAAGATGAGTGAAAGCGAAGCATTTGACAGGCCGATCGTATTGAAAGAATGCAGCGTGCAATTCTCGGCCCTTATCGATCTATCTTTGATTGAGATATCGTGTGTTCTGAAGCTTGTCAGCCATTGAGTAAAGGAATATAATTTTTTGATGTTGAAATAACTAATGAATTAGAGCATATTCCTTTCTTCTGCGAAAGTGTTTTCAAAGCAGTGAGTGATTGTGTGATATCGAGGTTTGCCGAAATATTTTTGGCCACATTTAATATCTGTGACGATGAAATATATTTTAACAAGAACGTGGAATATTTCTTCATGAAGTCCCGTTATCTGAATTCATCTATATATGTTCTCAGAACACAGCGATCAGATTCATTTGGGCCAAGCAGATAATTGATTCCAGTGCAATACCATATTCATTTTTCGAATGAGTTCAGGTGGAATTACAAATATCACATGTAACATATCTATTGAATCGAAATATCGGTGTTCAGTCTCATCTGTTTTGATTGCTTCCTCTGACAATGATTCATTGGGGTTTAAAGAGGGTTTCTCGAGTAGTATGGTATCACTCACACCGCATTTGGATATATTCTTGGTGTCGATCACAAGAAGCATGTGATATAGTTGAATACCATATGTTTTTTTCTCCATGGTCTTGGTGATGTATTTTGGTACAGTTTCTAATTTGGTGATAATTACCACAGAGCTGTGATTTTTGCTTCTGACCTGGGTGAAGCGATCATATATATATATATATATATATATATATATATATATATATATATATGTGAATATTTAGTGCTTGGAGTTTGGAATGAATTTTTTATCATACAGCAAACTTTTATGAAGAAGTATTTGACGATTGGTCAAAGAAAATGTTCAAAGACTCTCTGAATATCATTACAATTGAAGTCATTCTCGGGTATCAAATTCTTCAAACTTAATTGTGCTGAATTCTGATTTTTATTCTTTGTAAAATATAGTCGTGGCTGATCAAGATCAGAACAACTTTATTTTTTTTGTATAGAGCAAAAATACATTTTTGTCTAAATCAAAATTCAGTCTTGAATCTTCAATTTCAGTATTGAATATTAATGACAAATCTCAGCACAAGCTCATATGTTTGTTCGAATGATTTCAAGCAATAATCTCTTGATGAGATTACACCCATCTGTAACAACTGTGCGTTGAAGAGTGCATTGAGAAATTCCAAATTCCAAGAAGTTGAATTTTTAGTAAAAACAAATTCTAACACAAAAAAAATTGTTTTTACACGCTATGGGCGCGATTTTGACCCACTTCCAGACGTTCGAATGATCTAAAACTTGGCAGGTGTACATAATTCCGGTGACAATGCAATAAAAAAAAATTGTGTGAGAAACAAAAACCAAATGGCGGCTTCAATATGGCGTACGAGTTTTGTGATTATGGTCCGATTCGCTTCAAAATTGGTATCTGAGGGTTTTCGTGGTCGGAGATTGCGATTCTTTTGTCAAGATTAGAAAATTCAAGATGGCGGCTTCAAAATGGCGGCCGAGTTTTGTGATTATGGTCTAATTCTATTCGAAATTGGTATGTGGAGGTTTTTGAGGTCGAATATTATGATTCTTCCGTGAAAATTGGAAAATTCAGGATGGCGACTTCAAAATGGCGGCCAAGTTTTGTGATTATGGTCTGATTCTATTCAAAATTGGAATGTGGGGGTTTCTGGGGTCGCAGATTATAATAACTCATCTAATTTCATAAGATAATTCCATTTGTTTAATTTGCCAAAAAATTATAAAAATAATAGTTTAAAAAAAAACACGCTTTTATAAATAAACCAAACTGAAAAGTAGGAAATAAATAATAGTTTGAAAAAACTAAAAAACACGATTTTATAGAGAACCAGAATACAAAAATTGAAAATAAAAAAAAATATATTTCATTTAAAAAAAGCGTGGGGTGCATGGTATCAATAATCATATAGTACATCACACACCTAGAGCAGTAAAGTAAGAAATGTCTCGGATCACAGGTAATTGTTGGACGAGGCGATACCATACACCCCACGCTTTTTTTTAAATAAAATTAATTTTTTTCTTGTTTTATATTTTTTTATTCTGGTTTTCTATGAAAGCGTGTTTTTTAGTTTTTTTAAACTATCATTTATTTTTATGTTGTATTGCTGAGAACAATCATTCCATGGACAAGAAGCTGATGCTTGTATGTTCCACCTGATTGGTCGCCCAGCTGCCATAGGTACCTCCTGATTGCGAGCCATACGACTACCTGAAGTCTAGCTACGAGCTACACAATATCTAATCAGAGGTACATTGTCGTCGATGAAACCGACAGGTTCAGCAATACTCTTTGGAAACTCAGAATTGTAAATATTTGTTATAATGCGAGAAGCTCTTGTAGATTTGTTCATAGACAAATATGAGTTTGGTATTTGTTTTATTGTTTTAGTGATGCACAGAAGGGAACAGTATTTGATTTGCAATTATTATCGGCTAGGAAGTTTGCATTTTTATCCTTATTTAACAAGAAATTCTGGCGTCCGTTCGAATTTACAATTTCTTGTTAGAAAAACCTTTGCTTGAAACATAAATAAATTCGAAACTAGCAAGGCGGTCCGAAGAACTTCACACCCCTCTTCACTGAATAGTCTGGGCATTCTATTACAATAATTTACTTGATATAAAATGAACTCTATTCACTCAATATAACTTTTTGGGGGAGATTTATGCTGAAAAAAGAAACAATCTCAATATAATATTGAATAAGAGTATTCTTCTAAAAATTTAGTAATTCTCCACGGTTGAAGTCCCGCTGAACATTGAACCACATCTGATAGATTTTGGAGAAGGACTGAAACTCAAAGTAAGATATCTGAAAGTGAAAATATCAATTTTAATTTAGATAGTTATTATATTTTCTATTCCAGTCTCAATTAGAAACTAACAAAGATGAACGAGGCGAATAAGAATGTTTTCCAAAAAGGAGTATCAACCAGAAATCACTTGTCACATTGATGCAAGAGTGGCATATATTCTCTAGTTTTTTTATTTTCACCATAACTGATCGCACATTCGACATACTATCTATTATAAAGTTCTGTGAGCTCAACTGTCTGTATACATAGCTCATTCCAATCAGGATGCACGTCAAATATCCCTAGGATACCCTTAATTACCCTTAATTAATTATGATTCCTACAGGATTTGTTCGTGTGGTATAGGCTGCTGAACAGTTCTGTTCTATTCGGGTTTAATGAACCTCCGGCTCGTTAAACCTCTTTGCCAATATTGATAACAGGTTGAAATAGACAGATGTCTCTATGGCGGAATGAACATATGTTCCCGATTGAATTGAGTTTTCACATGTTCGGTTACCATAATCCTCCGTCACAGGTCTATGATCTAAACTTATCTCCGGAGTCGTGTATTATAATTTTTTTAATAGTCAACAGATCTTCCATTACGATACTGATTTCTGTAATGAGTTGATGAGCCACATTGAAAATAGATGAAGATTTATTCATGAGTCGAGGAAAAAATAAACAAAAAATATGTTGTTGTACTTTCACAAATGTTTAATCTCTGGTGATTTCGTTAATGGAAGTTAAAAACTACTGAGGACCCAGCAGGACTTTAGGAGATGTTGAAGTGATCGTCCCCATAACGTGATTCTTCTCATACTTTTTGGATTATCCATAGCATATTTTAATAATGATGATGATAATAATAATGATAATATCTACTTATCACTACAGTTACTTATCACTACATAAACTCAAACGAGTCCTATTTGACCATTATTTTTCTCAACAATAATTAAGTTTGTCGGATTAAAATATCTTCCCTTGGCTAATTAATTAATGGCTGATTAATACTAATACTAATATTCTTTCTCTATTAATTTAATTTATTTATTTATTATTCTATTTGCTGTCTTTGACTTCTTTTTGGGGTTAGATGGAAGAGCAGATGTATGTTATATGCTAATATATATTTCATATTGTATTATATTCAATATTACATACAAACTGAATCTCGCCCTAACTATATAAATAAAATGTAATATTATCCTTTATCAATTGGTAATAAAGACATTTATTATTATTATTATTATATAGGGGAAATTCAGAAAGAGAAATCGATTTTGAAGAATGAACTACATCAGACTACTGTCGGGACTTTTTCCAAGCCCACAACACATTTTCTAATATCGAGAATAGCCATGATCATTATTGGCTACTCGAACCCCATTTAACTTTAACAACCCTGAATTGTTCCCCTTAGTGCGGCTGCAAGAATAGAGGTGAAGTCAATTAGGTAAGAGACACATTTATTAGAATATAGATTTATTAAAATGAATGAACAATAGGAAAAACACAGTACTTACATTATCATATCCATTTCTGGTGCCATTGGGAGAAGTGTCATCGCCGATTATTTTCGATGTTTACTCGATTAAAACTCGCGATCAACTAACTGTTCTATTCTTCTCAATTATTAGCAAAACTCGACAATCAATGCCCCTCTCCACAGGTCATTCCTTCCGAAAATCTCTGATCAGCATTATTTGCTGATCGAGTTCAATTAATGTAATTCAACACCTCAGTTCCTGCTATTTCTCTCTGCACTGTTCTATACAGGGTATTGATTTAATTATGAGATACAAACGAGTGCAGAACAGGAACTGAAATGCCCTTGTGGCCTTTAGGAGGAAACATTTAAATTTTGGATTTATTAAACTTATGCTTCATGACACTTCCCCGGCCCGAAAAGCTGGGCTCCAGCTTGAATCTATACCAGAAATCATAAAAATAATAAAAAAAATATATATTTAAAGTAATTTGAATAGGTCTCCATTGACCTGAATTACACCTTATGTGTAATAAAATGAAATCGAAGATTAAAATAACTAATCACAACAATGTTACGTTGTTGGAATAAAAAAATTAAAAATGTTAGGAAATAGTAAAAATAAATAAAACAAAAGTCAAATAAAAACGATTACACCCAAAAAATAAAATAAATGGTCAATATGTGATATACAGTATTATACTTAAATTAAAGGAATCTGAATAAAGTACTTTATAGTTTGTATTGTCTATTCGAGTCTCTATAATGTTCTCAACCACACTAGCACTTTTATGTTCTGTTCTATACAACACTTGAATTGTCTTAGTCCGGCACTGTCACGTAAAAGTTCTTGAATCTCCCTGCTGTTACGCCTCTGTTTTGGGCGCCTCCTGTTGCTCGTAGCGACGACATGGACCCAGGGTGTTACAGGTTTCTGTACCATTCAGTTTGGCTATCCTATGGAAGAGGGCGAGATGAACGTTTTCGATTTTTCATCGATTGTGGATTTGTGACGATTCATCTAACCTTGACAACTGTCAAGATGGCTGGCTGGATACTGGAAGTTCGTTGTTTGTGTATCTGTGATGTGCCTCCCGGCTATTCTCATGTAATTAATACGTTGACTTTTGGAAAACAGACGGGCTGCTTTCAGTGTTCTTTGCACCTTCCACACATTGTAGGTGTGTATGACTGAGGTAGGTGTACTTTATTTCCGAAGGATAGGCACTTATGAGTTGGTAAAATTGCTGTTGTCACCAATTTTGGTATGGGCTGCTGCTAATATAATTTTTCATTCCATAGGTTGTGAAAGCCTCCTATTTCTCGTCCAGTGGCTTGTTACATCAAGAACTGAATGGGGTGTCCTGGTCAGGTTCACTTGCAACATGGATTTTGGCTGGGAGCATCATCCAAGGGAGATTTACTGCATTCCTGTACCAGTGCCTCATGTTCAGTGTTGTGTGGTTTTGTCTCGAATCATGCAACAAAAAAAAAAAAACGGCAGTAAGTCCTTTTATTACAATTTTTCACTATAATGTGACATATAACCTAACTAATGTTCCTATCATATAACAAACCCAAAATGAATTGTATGATATACAATGTTATAATTACAATTGATTTAACATATACTCTTATATTCAACTATGCCTACTCTTCATATACTATTCATTTTCATGAACTACATTATACAGAAATGGGTAAATTAGTATTGATACATTCATTGCACCCCCTTTTATGTAATTACTATATATATTGCTTGCTAATTGCAAAGACATTGACCATCGGCCTTTTAAAGTGTGATTTTCCCTATTATAAAATTCTTGATACCCCTCATTTTACTAGTCTTGACTGACAATAGTTATGTTACCTCAAATTTACATACTTTTATATGTATATTAATTCTTTCATTCATTATTCTGTAGAATGCTTATGCCCTTTTGTTTCTTGTAAACTTTTTTATTTTTATTTATTATCATGGATCCATGTTATTCACATTATTCTCTCCACATTATTATCACGATAATTAGTGTGCAAAGCTCTTTATTTATTTACCTCTGTTATAATGGATCAATGCACAACTTTTCCCCCTAGCTAATACTGACAGGTGTTGAATTCCCCATCCCATCTGAAGTTATTCCGGTATCATAACTTTATCAATGTGAATTTGGGAGATTCTATTAATCTACTTTTCTTTTGTTTTCTTTTTGATTTTGTTTGTAAGAACATTCATCTAATATTTTACATAATATCGCTTGAATATCCCAACAATTTAGTAAAATTACTGAGAAAAGTAGTAAGCTTCAGCGGCTTTTCATTTGTTTATTTATATCATTTACTTTTCTTGTATTTATATCATTTACTTTTCTAGAAGCATTATGATTTCTTTCTATAGGGCACATTGTGTTTTTTTTTTACTATTTATTACTTCAATCTATATCATTCCAAATTTCCTTTATATTTGAGGCCTTTCAACTATATTTTATTGATTTATTCAGTTTAAACCATTTTCTAATCATCATTTGTTCCCTCTAAAATGAAAAGGTACATCAATTTTGTTCGGTAAGAGGGCTGATAGAGGTTCATTAATTTCTAGCGTATAATTTTTTTGGTGTTTTGTTTCTCTTTCATTAGATTAGGTGTTTATTTGTTTTGTATCATATTTAGATTTTCTATCTAATTTAATATTTTTATTTTTCCACAGTTCCTGTGTTTTCTCAATTCAAAAAGCCTTTAATAATACCAATATTATGAAAGGGTGAAAGCTGCACCCTAAGGTGCCAAAGACTGCTGTTTGGTGCTTGAAGGAGCCTGCAGCCTGTACCCTTCCAAATAGGCCAGGAAAAATGCTAAGTTAGGCCTTCCCTTAACAGGATATACCCCTAATATAATGGATAAAACAGAGTTCCATATAGGGAAAATAGTGTCCTGAATTCCGTAAGTATCATAATGTGAAAAATTTACATCTTTAATATTACTCAGTACTTCCTTATTTGGTCATTTGTGGAAGTTAGGTTCAGATGAGGTACTGTTAGCGTCAGTTGGGGTTGAGACATTCAAAAAAATTTTTGAACTGTGGAAGATTATTTCTCATTTTGGATTCAGGACAAAGATTTTAGGTTTGATTCCCGGGTAGAACATGAGTAACAGATGCAATGTTGATGCTGATTTTGGACAGGGAGGGAGTTAATTATTTCTTCATTTTCCATTATTAATTTACAATTACATGGTAGTTTTATTTTAATTGCCCCAGGGCATCATATGTTTTCTGGGGAAAATAATTGATTCATTGGGGCCTCAACTTTTGATTCCTTTTTGATGGGTTTACAATGTATATTTCTTCATCTATTTCTGAAATCATTGTGGTGGTGGATTTATGACAGTTAATAGGACAGTGGTGAGTAATGTCTTCCACTGTAGCCATAATATAATTTCCTACACAAGCTGGACCTTTTAGTGTATCACCGCATATCTTGGTAAAAAAACATAACTGATCTTGGTATGGTTTACAGTGTATAACCCTGTTCCTGAAATTTGTGGTTGTACTAGACAATGTTTCAGAATTTTTTGATACTGCCAAAAAATAGTGTCATGTTGAATCATACAGGACTGGTCTAATACGCAAATGGGCTGTGATTAATTGAAATAGTTTCCAAGTGTGATGATTTTTTGGACTATAGGGGTTTAAAAGGGGAACAATATTTTTAGTCTCTGTGAATGTAAGTCACATATGGGCAGTTCATATAATTTTGCAATATTTTCCGTATTAATGGCTAAACTTTGATTTGATTTGTCAATCTGTTTTTGAAGGATGTCCAGATCGGTTTCAATATCGTTGGATTCAATAATGATATTGGTATTTGATGCTGTCTGCATGAAGCTCGATAGATTGTGTTTTTTCTGCCCTCATGACCCTGATAATGTGTTTTAAATTTTTTAAACTGATTATGTATCAATATTAAGACCAGATTGTCCATTTCATTCTCATGTGACTCCAATTCTTTTTAAAGTTATTTACAACTCGTTCTATCTTATGTATCTTACTTTCCGTGGTTTTGGAGATTTGAAGTTTCTGTTAAATATTCTTGAAATATTTTTGAATTTTGCTAATTGTTGTAATGGAATCTGATAATCCTTTTTGTAGTTTATTTACTTGTATGTGTAGGTCCTGTTCGTCTGTTATAAATGTCATAAGTTTTGTTGGGTTGCCTACCCCACAGCACCATTCTAGTCCGACCTATGAAATCTAAAGATCTCAAAGCGAGATTTGTAATATTTTTTGGAGGAAAAGTTCCTTAACACAGAGTTCTCCAGCTCGTTCAATAGCTGCAAATTCCTGATTAAAAGCAACATTAGCTGGCTTATTTCACTAAGTATTTGACATTCAAATTCCTTTATTTTTTGTTTAAACAACCTGTTTCAGTATAAGCTTCATCCTGGTGAGTTTTCAGCCCAGACTGATTAAAGAACTAGAGGGATTGTTGCTTCATATGTCACTGAGGAGGAAGGGCTTTCAAATGCTCCAGATTACTTCCAAATATTGTTCCTCTCTACTTCCATATGCCAACAAATAGTGAGATTACCCTGAAATATTATCTAACTTTCACTAATGTCGTCACTTTTACTTGAGGGTACTTGGTTTTGTTCAATGTCTACCCAAAATCTCTTGAAAGTTCCTTATTAATAAATTCCATATATATTTTAAGTTTTTTGTTCCTATAATTGATTATATATTATTATTTTTATTTATTTTTTATTTTTTAATTATTTTTTTTTTTCCTTATTACTGAAATTATTAATTATATTATACATATTTATAGATTTTTCTGTTTGAACAGATTTATTTTTTTATTGGTTTCTTCTGTGTCCAAGGATGTTATAGGGTAAGATCTGACTCACATGGACAATTTCTTTTACTTTCCTTGGAAGACCCTTTTGAATTTTGTAGTCCACCTCACCACTTTTTTAATAATTTCATAAGGTCCAAACCATTTTAGCAGGAGTTTTCAGATCGCCCACCTTCCTTACAGGGGTGAATATTTTACCTTATCCCAGGTTTGAAGTCTAACTGGCGGTGTCTTCCATCATATCTGACTTTGTCTTTTGATTGCCTCGCTTTATATTATTAACCTGTATTCCTGATTGCCAGGGCTTTCTCCCTCATTTCATTTTGCTTCTAATGAGGTTCTAGGTTCCATCAGGTTCCTTGCTTGAAGAATAGGTTCCGTCCATACACTAACATGAATGGAAGAATTTTTTGTGGCTTGTTTTGCATTATTATAAGCAAATGTTATTGAGGCAGGTATTCTGGCCAGTCAGACTGATCTGTGCTGACATACATTGATAGCATGTTCTTTGTTTTGTTGAGTCTTTGGTCAGTCCATTACAGGAGGGTCTGTAAGCCGTGTGTATTGACTGGTTGTTCCCATGCTTTTTAGAAGTTCCTGGACAAGTTCTGAGGAAAGTTTGCCCTCTATCCATAAGATATGTCTTGGAGATCCGTGTCTTGGATTTTTTTTTTGAGGAGAATTTGGCCACAGGTCCTGCTTTTCCCGATTCAGTGCCTTGTTTCTGCCGCCGGTAGCATAGTCGGTGCATAGCGATAAATTTTTTACCATTTTGCTCCCTAAATGGTCCCAGCAGATCAATACCTACTTTTCGAATGGCATGCCGACCGGAATTGGTTGCAGGAATCAATTGGTTTTTTATGTTTTTCCCTTTTTCTTGCTGAAGTCTTTACAACCTTTTCATATTTTTCCACGTCTTTTTGTAGATTTGGCCAATAGAATCTACTTTTACTTTGTCTGGGTTTTGGCAATACCCATGTCCTGACAAAGGGCTCGCGTATTGAGAAAATAATATTTCTCCAATTAAATGTTTTGGTATTACCAGTAAGTTTTCTAGCCCCTCCGGTCGTGGTTTTGTTTTATATAGGACCGTCTATCAACCTGAAATTTCTTGCTCTCTTTCTCGTCCATATAGGTAGAATTGTCCTCGGATATTTTATGGCCTGGATGAGTTCTGTGATTCTTTGTCCTGTTGTTGCTCTGCTATGTCCTCCGGTAGTAATAGGTAGGTCGGTATTTCCCCCAATTTCTCAAGGTCTTGTTCTTTTGGTGATGCTGGGTTTCTTGAGAGCAGTCTCGTCCTTATGTGCTGCACCACTCTTGTGGATTATTGTATAATCATATGTACCGAGTTTTAATGCCCAGCTAGTCTGCCTGTTGGGTCTTTCAATGATAGACGTAACAAGAGCATGATGGTTTTCCGATCCTAACTTTTCTACCATATACCAGATATAAAATAACTCAATGCCCAAATTGCTCCCAGTGCCTCCCAAATCGGTAACTGTATAAATTTTGTTCAGCCTTTGTTAGGCTCCTACTTATATATGATACTGGATGGACATACCCATCCTCTCCTTCTTGAAGTAGGATGGCCCAATACCCCAATTTGCAATCGACTCTCAGTTAGCAGTCTTTATTGGGATCATAATGTTGGAGAAGCGGTGCTGATAATAGTTTTTCTTTTAAAATTTCAAATGTTCGTTCCTGATCCTCTGTCCAAATGAATCCATTTTCTTTTCTAGTTGCCAGATGAAGGGTCTTACAATGAGTGAAAAGTTTTATGAATTTTCTATAATAATTACATAGGCCAATGAAACTTTGATATTTTTTACTGATTTTGGGGTGGGAATTTTTTTATAGCGCTAACTTATCCTCGTCTGGGGCTAATCCCTATCACTCACAATATACCCCAACATTTTCCTTCTGACTGGGCAAAACACTTACTGGGTTTTAGCGTAAGATTTGCCTGTCTCAGTCTCTCAAACACTGTTTTTTAAATTTTCCAGGTGTTCCTCCAGTGTACAAAGAGAAAATTATTACATCGTCCAAGTAAATCAAGATGTCTTTCCACTTTAAGCCTCTGAATACCTGGTCTGCTAACTGAGAGGGAGGTGGCAGTACATAGACCAAAACTCAAAACTTGGTTCATCTGCCCATGACCCTGGCTGATGAATGCAGTGTATGGTTTTTGGAACTTTCTTGACTTTCTTGCCAATATCCAGCTGAACATATCGAGAGTTGTAATATTTTGCCCATGAAGATAGGTTAAAATATCATCTATTTGCGGAATTGGGTACATTGAACTTTTTTTTAACATTGTTTAGCTTCCTGTAGTCAACACAAAATCTTGTTTGTCCATCCTTCTTTTTTACCAGTACTACCGGACTTGCCCACGGGAGTGGCTTTGCCTTATTATATTATTTTCTAACATTTCTGTGATTTGTTGGTCAACAATTTGTCTTTTTTTTGCGATCGCGATATGGCCTACTTTTATCGGATTTGCATCACCTATGTCAATTTTGTGTTCTACCAAACTAGTTAACCCCATTTGTCTAATTGATTTCGAAAACGTCCTTGTATTAGTCTAACAACTCCATTAGTTTTGTTTTGAACTTGAGATCCTTGATCCCAGATGGTTGTGATCTTCAAGAGTAATTTTTCCTCTGAATTTTCCGTGTATAAGGTTAGCGCAAATCGTTCTTATCAAAATTATTTTCAGTGTTATACAAGAAACCTATTGTGTGTTTTTAAATAACTTGATTTTGATAGGGTTTTGCTTGTTATGTCAATAACTATTTTTCCGGAATTTTCTTCTGGTCCTGAGTTCAACAGGAGACCCTGTGGAACCAAAAGCTTTCATTTTCTTGAAATTCCACATCTTCTAAATTCGTTTTGGTAAGCCTCGATTTCTACTTCCATCTTTGACTTTTCATTGGGTCTTAAACAATAATCTTCTATTAAAATCACCTTGAATCTGTTATTTTCATTGCTATTTTGGTTTTTCACTCGCAGTCTTCTGATTTTGATGTATTTTTCAGTCTTTTCACCATCCTTTCTTCTTCGTGTATGATTGCTACCTCTGAAGGGGTTTCCACTGGTGGTTTTGTACAAGCATATTATGATATCAATTTCACGCTTTTAATATATAGGTTATCATATTTTTATGGTGTTCCAGTTCATTTTGTCCAATCCACAACCAATCTTTGAATTGCTAATTTTGTTACTTTATTTTCAACAATCTTTTTCTTCATTTCCACCAAGCGGACCACATGGTTTCCAGTGTTGGTTTTCCCAGTACTTAGTTTTGTGACTAGATTGTATATTATTCTGCCATTCCTTTTGTGGTGATGGCTCCTGTTATGGGCCTGCTCTCCTTGATTTCTTCTCAAGGGAAAAATATTGTCAAAACTTTTGCTATCCCAGCACCTAGTTTTCTCGTCCGCTGAAATGCCATGAGCCAATGCAATTGGTTTCCAATATTAAATATGTCTATATTTTCTCTTCAATTTTGACCTCGCAATCTCTTCCTCAAAATTTTGGTTACTGTTTATGAATGTGGTAAAGTCAACTTCTGCTACATTTCTGTTTGGGGCATAGTTTTGTTCTTGTGCTTTTTTCTGATTTTCTTGAGGTATTTGTTTTTTCGAGGGTTTTTTTGGTTCGCTTTCCACTGGCAGATTTGTTTGTGTTGAGTTGAAAAGAGGGTGTGGCTCGGTTGATGTGGTTTTGGTAATCTGATTGCAATGCTTTGATCATTTCTTGAGAAAGATACTTCAAACTTATCTAAATCAATTTTGCATGATTGCTTTTCAAGAATTCCATTCCTAGCAGTAAGGGTACTGGCAAGTTTTCAATGACAATTGCCATACATGATGTATTGTAACCCCAATTTTCATTTGACATTCAATTTCACCTAGTGTTTGGATTCTATGACCTCCGCGACTAAAAGACTTTTTCTGCTCTGTTTGACAGGAATTAAATTGTGTAAGATATCTCTTCTAACCACATTATGTTGTGCTCCTGTATCGAGGACTGCTTGTGTATATATATCATTGATTAATACTTTGATGGAAAGAACATTGTTGATTTTCTCATGTTGAGTTACCCGATATTGCTCAAGACAACACCGGGTCAATTGTTTGCCTTCTTCGTTGGGTGATTGTTTTGTAGCATGTTAATGCGGAATGTCCTATTCGGTTACAGATTTGACATTTTGGTCTTCCCTCATTAGTTCTAGTATTAGGAATAAAATTTTGGTTTCTGGGAGGGTATGATTGTGTGGTGTTCTTTGGGCAGGGTTGGACTGGTGAATATTTTGATATCTTGGTGTAGAATGAGTGTAGTAGGAGTTTTGCCTTTGAGGGAATAATTTGTGTTGTGATTTTGATGAAATTTATTGAAGGCTGTCTTGGTGCAAAAGGAATTCTTGTTTGGGGGGTGTAAAATAGTTGGGACAGTATAGGAGTAGTCTTGTGGGTGACTGAACCTGGGGTTGTTGGAAGCTCCTGGTCCCTGTTTGCCTGAAATTGGGTTGAAGTTAGATCGAGGGGGTTTTGGAGACCTATATTGTTCTTACAACTGCAGTTGCATGTTTGTTGTTTTTCGCTGAAATTGTCATGTTGTTCAGGGGAAATTTCCAGAACATCCTGTTTGGATATGTCCTCTAATTTGTCAATTATTCTTTTAAAGTCCTCCCAGTCCATATTTTCTCCCAGTAGTAATCTGTAATTCTGGTAATATTCCTTCCGTATTCCGTTTTCAAAGAATTTTCTGAATTTTTCCAGCTCAAAATTGGTGTCAAGTCTTGAATAGTGTCTGTAGCTCATAGTAGTAGGCCTTAATTGACTCGTTGGGCTTTTGTTTTCGTTCGAATAGGAGCCTTTCTACGAGTGGGGTTTTATCTGCCCCATCAAACTCCTGAAAAGTCATTTTGATGTCCTCCATTTTTTTGTTATTATTGTTCCATTGGCAGCATATCTTTGAACCATAGTTGTGCGCACCCTCTAGAAATGTTCCAAAGTATGATATTTTGTGGGTATTGTTCCAACTGTTTGCAGCGCAGTCCTTTCATATTTTTTAATAAATGATGATGCTGATGATGTGCAGGGGTTGAATGTTGAGGGCACAGAAATTTTGGTTTGACTCGGCATTTTGAGTTCCTAAACTGTCTATCAAAGTCTCGTCTGCCATAATTCTTGCTTGACTTCCCGTAACCTGGTTGGCTGCGTGTGTGGGTGTATTATTTTCAGGTATAACTTCTTCACTATCTTCCTTTTGTTGCCTCTTGCATGGACAAGTTCATCAAATGTTCACTCAAATTGTGTATTGCCTCCACATTTTCTTCCTTTTCCAAACTCTCTTCTTGCTTCCTATTTTCTATCTCTGTCTGCTGTAGGAGGGTTAAATTCTCTACAGAGCTGCTTGATGTTGTGGAACCAGTTGGTGAGGTAGAATAACGAAACTCAAGGGGATTGTTTTTTGGGTCTTGTGAATTTTCTTTTTGGGGAGATCTAGGTACTTTCTTAGATGGCGCAAATGGATCACCAGAAGGGAAGTTGCTTGTGCTGCTAAATTCGGGTTGAAATGCTCCTGTGCACGAGGTCTGACCTTCCTTAGAAGTATCGTCGTTTTTTGTTTTCAGTTTTAGTTTAAGAGACCTTGTAAAATATTGTTTTTTTTCACTGCTCATACCTCATCTGTGAATATATTTTTCCCGTGTATATAACATGATTTTTGGTTTCATTAGACTGATGTTCACCAAAATTTGTAAGAATAAAAATTTTAAAGATATGTAAAATTTTTGTTTTATATTAATATAAATTTCCCACATTTCAGGGTAATATTGAACGAAATATTTCTGTATTTCAAGTATTTCTTTCTAATGATAAAAAAAAAATGTCAAAAACAGAATAAACATAACCGAGCTATTTTCTGTTAGTAATCGTCCCCAAATAATCTTTTGAATTTTAGTTTAATTTTTTCAGAGAGAAATTGCTTGGGCTATTAGGGTAGAGTATTTTCGATTAAAGTAGTATGATTATTAGTATTATCTAAAAATAAGTGGTCACATAAAAAAAGGTATTTTTCAAGATCTTCGATCTGCTCATTGAGCAAGGTATTCAGTGAAATGCTATTTTCCAAATTTTCGAAATCTTTTGTATAATCTTGAATTGTGTTAATAGGTGGCGATAATGGTGGTAATATAACTTCTGCAATTTCACTGTGGTTCAGATCGTCCAGTGCGAGTCTTACTTTGGCTCTGTTGAGGGATCTTTGGCGTTTGCTTGGCTTTTACTTTTTTTCTTATTCATTTGTACCAAGATATAAAGAATTTATTTTACAATATATAACAAACCGAGCGATAATCAGCCTTTGTAAGAATTGAGGTAAATTAAGGAGTATATAATTTATAGAAGAGTTATGTTAAAAGTAGTTGCCATGTCAGATGTTTGTAAGAACGTGAACTGATCTCGGCATAAATTATAGTAAGATATTGTGCACGCCAGATGTTTGTGAACAAAGCGTGAACTGGTCTCAGCGGAAATAAGAGGGATTATAGTAAAGTAGTGTGCTATGCCAGATGTTTGTGAACAAACGTGAACTGGTCTCAGCAGAAATAAGAGGGATTATAGTTAAGTAGTGTGCCACGCCAGATGTTTGTAGAAACGTGAACTGGTCTTGGCAGAAATTAAGTTAGTGAACCTAGTATGGAATTCTCAAATATGTATTGGCTCAGGAAACAATTATTATTGATTGAAATGAGAGGAATAAAAGCTTAAAAAATATTTATATATATCTTTTCAGACTACTGTTCCCTAGAAATTATTGAATGCCACCGCAATTAAATACAAAAAACCAACAATTATTTATCACATTCATGAGCTCACCATCAATTCATTATATGTTTGCAAAAAATAAAAACCAGATAAATAATCATAATGTATCTCCTAATCAACTTGCCCTCATAGAATATGTAAAACTTAAGTAATGCTAAAAAAAGGTAGTTCAAAATTATTTCAGATTAAAATAGATGTAAATCATATCAGTTTTTTAAGAAAACTGGAGACTGATTAGGAAGAATCAGTCTTTGGATCAAAACGCGCCTCCACCAATTATGTCGGGACTTTTCCAAAGCCCACAACACATTTTCTAATATCGAGAATAGCCATGATCATTATTGGCTACTCGAACCCCATTTAACTTTAACAACCCTGAATTGTTCCCCTTAGTGCGGCTGCAAGAATAGAGGTGAAGTCAATTAGGTAAGAGACACATTTATAAAAATATAGATTTATTAAAATGAATGAACAATAGGAAAAACACAGTACTTACATTATCATATCCATTTCTGGTGCCATTGGGAGAAGTGTCATCCGCCGATTATTTTCGATGTTTACTCGATTAAAACTCGCGATCAACTAACTGTTCTATTCTTCTCAATTATTAGCAAAACTCGACAATCAATGCCCCTCTCCACAGGTCATTCCTTCCGAAAATCTCTGATCAGCATTATTTGCTGATCGAGTTCAATTAATGTAATTCAACACCTCAGTTCCTGCTATTTCTCTCTGCACTGTTCTATACAGGGTATTGATTTAATTATGAGATACAAACGAGTGCAGAACAGGAACTGAAATGCCCTTGTGGCCTTTAGGAGAGGAAACATTTAAATTTTGGATTTATTAAACTTATGCTTACTCACTATCTTGAAGTTTGATTATTCATTCACTGATATGAACAATTTGTCACCCGGCGAAAATAGAATCACTTATGACTTCATAAAACAAGCACAGGAATCAACCTAGAAATTTCTCAAAAAAAATAAACCGACGAAAAAAGAAATTGAAAAGCAAAAAATATAATGAACCCTTTTGGTCTCAATAACTGAGCTCCCAAACTAATGTAAGTAACAAATTCTGAAAAGGCGTCAAACAAACAAACAAGCAAATTAATCACATAAAGCGTAAAATTGAGGCATTGGTGTGCGCGGCAACGGCGCGTCCCTTCGCCGGAAATTGCCAAACTTTCTTGAAGCCAATATCAGTAAAACAGGTACCTAAACGGACACATTTTTTGATAATTTGCTGATTCCTTTAAAATAATCTGATGATCTTCGTTGATTTTTTGTTTGGCGCCGACTCAAAATCAGTTACTCACAGTTACAGTTGGTTATCGAGACTAAGAAGTTTAATTTTATTTCTCATTCTTCAGTTTCTGTTTTCGTCGGTATGAATCATTTTTGATTTATTTGTTCTAAACTCTACTTATCACTACCTATACAATTTGGTAGACTTTCAAAATACTAACTTACCCACCTTATTTCAACTATAAACTCTCATATACCCCAACTAGCTGGTACCATCGACTACATCTGCGTTGAATTTTGTATCATTTGTGACGACTATTACAAATTCACTCACCCCTTCAAGGACGGAATTTCTAAAAATACTGAAATATATTTTGTTCATTTGTAACAAAGACCTCGAATACCAATGTTTATGACCCTAACTTGAAAACTAACGGAACCCTCATACAAACTCTACCCGTCCTTCCATCCCCTTGGGGGTTGCATTTATAAAAACACTGAATCATGTATTGCTTTATCCCTTACAAATACCTCAAATACCAAATTTCATGACCCTAACTTGAAAACTAACACATACCCTTAGGGGTTGCATTTATATAGACACTGAAACATGAATTTTTCTATCCCTAACAAAGACCTCAATCATCAATATTCATGAACCCAACTTGAAATCTAGCTGAACTCCTATATAAACTGTTACGCCCACATCCAATCCCTTCAGTTGAAGTAAGGTGGATAAGTAAGTATTTTGAAAACTTTTAAACAAAAAATTAAACCGACCAAAAATTGAACTGGAAAGCAAAAACTAAAATAAACCTTCGTAGTTTCAATAACTCAGCTCCTGAACTGATGTAAGTAACTAATTTTGTGTCGGCACCAAACAAACAATCAACAAAGTTCATTGAATTACTTCAAAAACAAATTCAAAATGTCACCGCGCATCTCGACGCCATCATTTTAGGCTTCACTTTACTGATTTGCTTGTTTGTTTGGCGTCGACTCAAAATTAGTTACTTACATTAGTTTAGGAGCTTGGTTATTAAGACTAAGGAGGTTTATTTTATTTCTTTCTTTTCAGTTCCATTTTTCGTCGGTTTAATTTTCATACCAATAGAATAAAATTGGAATGTGGCGGTTTTTGGGGTCGGAGATTGTGAATTTTTTGTCAAAATTTATCAATTCAAGCTGGGGGCCCCAAGATGGTGGAAGAGTTTTGTGATTATGGTCAAAAATATTAGTCATGGGATTTCCGGAATTATATTTTAATCCCCGAGTGGAGAATTCAAAAAACAACCTCAATCGAAAGCAAAGCTGTCCCCAAACGAGACAATTAATTAACATGTAGTAATGTGAGCCAGTCCTACTTTTTGAGAGAAAATACATTACAATCACATGATAGAGGACGCTGGGGGCACATCAACTTAAAAATTTCGAAGGGCACAGAGGTCGAGTTGCACATCGTTGAAAAGGTTATTCAAGTTTTCTTTCAGTTAGGGTTGTTCTACGGAATCACAATTGCGGTTCCGGCTTTGTATAGTCCCCCCTTCCTGTTAACTTCTGAACTGTTTGACATGGAACAACAGAACCAAAACTATTTTGAATGATATCACCGATACTACTTTTTGAAATATAGGACATCATGAACGCTCCATGGATGGCGTGGGTGGTGGGGAGGCACATCAACTTGGATATTTCAAATAGCATAGAGGATCAAGTGGCACAACGTTGAAAATATAATTCCATTCTTTCTTCAACCATGTTTTTTAAAATTTTGTGGGTTTTGATCTGAAAGAAATGATAATCTCCGATCCCATCTTTAATTCATAGATTTTCTCAAAGAATTCATAATCTCCGACCCAAAAATCCCTGCATACCGATTTTGAATCAACTCGGACCATAATCACAAAACTCGTTCGCCATCTTGGAGCCGCCATCTTGAATTTATGAATTTTGACAAAAAAATTATAATCTCCGACCCCGGAAACCCCCGCATATCAATTTTGAATCGAATTAAACCATAATCACATAAAAACTTTTTAATAAAAAATTAAACCGACGAGATACGGAACTGAAAAGTAAAAAATAAAATGAACCTAAACTAACGTGATGAACTAATTCTGAGTCGGTGCCAAACAAACAAGCAAATGAATTAGATAAGGCGTAAAATGATGACATCGAGTTGCGCAGTGACGTTCTGATAATTTTTTGAAGTAATTTAATGATCTTCGTTGATTGTTTGTTTAGCGCCGACTCAAAATCAGTTACTCACATTAGTTCAGGAGCTCAGTTATTGAGACTTAGAAGGTTTATTTTATTTTTTACTTTTCAGTTCCGTATTTCGTCGGTTTAATTTTTTGTCAAAAATATTTTTTTTAATTTTTTTGTGGCTGAAATCTACTAATTACTAACTGCTTGTTTTATGATTACTACCAAAATACTTACTCACCCACCTTACTTCAACTATTACCAGTTAAATAATATGATTATTTACTTCCACTATTTGTTCTAATATAAATTATTTTTGTTGTTCTGGTTAGTTTATTTCATTACTTTGTATATCATTTCATCCTCTCATTGAATATATGATTGGGATAATAACACTAGCGATCTGTCATTGTCAACTACATATGTGTGCCAATGTTCACAAGTGAAAAATCAATTATCCCCTATTTTTCTACCCGTAAGGGTGGATAATAACATTCGAAATCCAAATATGATCAACTATGAGGTATGCTATATCTGATGAAGTGGAAATCATCCGAATCGAAGTTCCCAGTACAAAGTTATGCCTGATAGAATCGGTTAACGGACCAGAATTCAGAGGGTGTGATCAATATCCTTAATTTTGCTACCTTTTCATCTTTCAAATTCAAATGGGACCAACTTCGAAGTACACCCTATCCACTGAAAAGAAAATTATCGGAATCGGACACCTCAGTGAAAAGTTATGCGTTATCATACATAAAAAATTATAAACAAAAATATAGACGCGTCGACTAGAGAACCTCTTCCTTTTTGGTTTCGTCGGTTGAAAACTCGTACTCTGTCTTGGGGCCGCCATCTTGAAATTATGAATTCCGACAAATATTTCAGAATTTCCGTATACCAATTTTGAATCGAATCAGACCATAATCCCAAAACTCGTTCACCATTTTGGAGCCGGCATCCTAAATTTATGAATTTTGACAAAAATTTCTAATCTCCGACCCCGAAAACCCTGACATACCAATTTTGAATCAAATCAGACTATAACTACAAATCTCCCCTGCCATCTTGGAGGCGTCATTGTGTTTTTTTCTCTAACAGAAACTCTATAATGCATTGTCACCGAAATTATAATCACCTGCGAAATTTCAAATTGATAGGACCACTAGAAATCGGTCAAAATTCACTTGCGATTTGACTCTAACGAACTAAGGAGTGAAACTAAATAAAAGCTTGTAATAAAAACAAAATGATTTGGAAATATCAGGCTCACATTACTACATGTTAATAAATTGTCTCGTTTGGGGACAGTTCAGCTTTTGATTGAGGTTGTTTTTTGAATTCTCCACTTGGGGATTGAAATATAATTCCCGATATCCCATGACTAATATTTTTGACCATAATCACAAAACTCGTGGCATTCAATATATTCCATGTCTCATTGTTTCACATTAAACCGTTCAAAAGTTACCGAAGTAAAGGTACCATTTCAAAAAAATTGGAAAAAATTAGAATGGTCGATCGGTGATATCATTCAAAACGGTTTTTGTTCCATTGTTCTATGTCGAACCTTGCAAAAGTTAACAGGGGGAAGGATGACTATAAAAGCCGCATTGTATATTACTATGCAATACCAAACATTCTATGGAATACTCTACACTTTCAAACACCTATAACAGCCGAGAGTGTGAATTCAGAGAAATTATTATAGAATAAATTAAATACCTCACGAGAATAAATATCAACACGCGGAAAATAGTTAGTCGAGGATCTCACTAGTATGATGAAATTAAACAGGTAGGAAATACATTTGAAGGAATACGCACACAACAAAATACGGTTATGAAGGTGTCTTGATGACACAAGCAAACCAACAGGTAAACAAAGGTTTATAATATAGACTCTTTCGGTTTACGATTACGGTTACCTCACTACTTAAAAAATACTTAGGGTTCACGAAAAATTACTTTTTTTTATTGATGCCCCTTTTTACCCATTCAAAGCACGCCTCAGCGTGTTTAAATCGAACTTAAAAAAACGCGCGTTTTTTGAAGTTACCATGACAACATCAACAAATCGAGAAACGTGAAGTCTAAATGACAAATTTTTTATTATTGATCTGACAGGAGTACCTTGTAACGTCAAATAAAATATTACTAACAATTTGTTCATTTATATGTGCTCCTCCATCCATTTGATGAACTTTTCATATTCTTTTTTATATATATCACTGGATTTTCGTGGTATTAACCGCGATTCTGCCTCACTATTCAAAAAATTGATATTAGAATAATTCATTTTTGAGCTCTGGTGACAACAAATATTGATCTTTCATAACAAATTGCAAATGAATATCTGTTTTTCTCATATCCATGACAACGAAAGGTATACTAATGTCACATCACGAATTCAACCTTCTTGCATTATTAGTTCTTATTTCTATTTTTTGTAGTAATACTACCAGTATATATGATTTCAAAGTGCACCAATGAAAAAAAATAACGTAAAGTATACGTGGATAACTGGTCTTAAAAACACTGCGCCGTCGTGTTCGAAAAATCGCGCGTGTTTTAAAGCCCTTTTTACCACTTATACTTTGATATACTATCACGGTCACGACTCGCAGACTGAATTCGAACACTTCTCCTCGGACTGGATGAAGGAAGAGCGATACTAATTGAATTTCGGCTTTCATATCCGCCGGATTCAAAATAAATCTCGGATGGAAACCATATTGAGAAAGGCGTTCTTTTTGTCTGATTGACCTAAAAACTGGACCAAAAAGCAGCTCACCTGTTTGTTTCCTTATTAAAAAAGCATACCACGTTTTTTAGGGCTAGGAATTCACCTTTTCCTACCATCATAGTAAAAACAGTCAGAAAAGTCTTTTACCTACGACCACTGTAGAAAATAGGCAAAAACAAACGACACACAGCCTCAGTAAATAGCTCATTACGCAAGGTGAACAAATCGCATAGTTTTCGTTAACAAAACACACAGGTTGGATATGATGAAATGTATACGTTGAAGTAAACGAAACATTTAATGATTCTGCAAGTAGGTCATGATCGCGCAATCGCCCGTCAACAGCGTAGCCATATCAACTGTCAAAATCAAAATAATACAAACAAACTTTTTTGAAAAACAAATGAGTTCTAGTTGATAATTATAAGATGCATGCTGTTGAAAAAAATAGCGGGGATCTATTGGATTTGAAGAGACATGGTGGCTGGCAATCATCTTCAGTAGCAGATGGTTATGTTGACAATTCCTTAAAACACATAGAACTCACCTCCTCGAGAATATCCTCCGCTATTTTATATTAAAGTAATACAACCCCAACAAATAAAAATTTTCACAACGAGAAACTTCTAATATATTTGATAATTGTACGGTAACCATAAATAATTATAATGTTCCTAATGTTAATTGAACCAACGTAGTAGTAAATAGAAAAAAATCCAAATTTGAAATTATAATATTTTTGTGAAATCGTTCGAAATAAAATAGATAAAAAAATTTAAAGATGCAATAATATATAGGGTATCCCATTTTGAGAAATATAGTACCCTGTCATAACTAGTTTTTAGATATCTCTGTATACATGAAACGAACAACTAAAATGAAAAATCGACGTGTTTGAGCATCATTCGCAATACCTGATAATAATGGGAATATTAGAAGTAGTCCAGACTTTTCTGACACACAGTAGCATAGTACGTTATGCGTGTTATAAATCAATTACGCACACATGAAATTAGGCACTCGCCGCTACGCGGCTTCGTGCGTGATAAGCTTTTTACAACACTTGATACGTAATATACCTACTATTAGTTATTTTGTACAATGCAGAAAAGCATCAGCACATCATTTTGTGATCATTCCAGTAGCTTTGGATATTTACACTTATTTTGAAAACGGGACATTATTTTGTCGCCAGACCATAATTGATATCAAACCTCAAAAAGGCAGGGATGCACCAAAGTTACTTCAAACTTCTGGTTAGCCGTTCTCAATATCAGAGATTAGAAAAAATTCTTCGTTACACAGTTATCCCGTTTATCTGTTATCCCATTTATCCTTAATCCCTTTATCCCATTTTCTTGGTATCCCGTTTTCACGTTATCCCGTTTTTCCGTAAATCCATTATCCCGGTTTCCCGTTATTGCGTTACTCCGTTTTCCATTTTCCCGTTTTTCTGTTATGCCGTTTTCCCGTTACACTGTTTTTCCGTTATACTATTGTTCCGTTTGTTATTCCTTTTTTTCGAAAAAAAAAATACAAATCGGTCCAGCCTTTCTCTAGATAGCAGCTCACGAACACAAACAGACATTAATTTTTAACCGACGAAACCAAAAAGGAGGAGGTTCTCTAGTCGACCCGTATATATTTTTTTTTCCATCATTTTTTTTCATGTATGATCACGCATAACTTTTTACTGAGGCGTCCGATCCCGATAATTTCTTCAGTGGATAGGGTGTACTTTGATGGTGGTCCCATCTGAATTCGACCCCTAAGGGTAGCAACATGATGGATATTGATCACTCACCCTCTGAATTCTGGTCCATTCACCGATTCTATCAGGCATAACTTTGTACTGGGTTCTTCGATTCGGATGATTTTTTTTTAAATAGATAGGGTATACCTTATATTTAGATATCGGATGGAATTATATACTCTTACGAATGAAAAAATAGGGGATAATTGATTTTTCACTTATGAACATTGGCACACACATACGTAGTTGACAATGCCAGATCGCTACTGACATTATTTCTGTTCCACATCCGTCATAACTATTATATTCTATGAGAGGATGGAATGATATACAAAGTAATGAAATAAACCAACCAGAACAACAAAAATTATTTATATTACAACAAATAGTAAAAGTAGATAATCATATTATTTAACTGGTAATAGTTGAAGTAAGGTGGGTAAGTAAGTATTTTGGAAGTAATCAAAAAACAAGAAGGTAGTAATAAGTATATTTTAGCCATAAAAAATTGAAAAATAAAAACTTCTTAACAAAAAATTAAACCGACGAAATACGGAACTGAAAATTAAAAAGTAAAATAAACCATCTTAGTCTCAGTAACTGAGCTCCTAAACTGATGTAAGTAACTAATTTTGAGTAAGCGCCAAACAAACAATCAACGAACATCATTGAATTACTTCAAAAAGATTATCAGAATGTCACCGCGCAACTCGAAGCCATCATTTTACGCCTTACCTAATTCATTTGCTTGTTTGTTTGGCGCCGACTCAAAATCAGTTACTTACATTAGTTTAGGAGCTTAGTTACTGAGACTAAGAAGGTTCATTTTATTTTTTAATTTTCAGTTCTGTATTTCGTCGGTTCAATTCTTTGTTAAAATGTTTTTTAATTATATATGATATATTCCTGAAGACCTTTCCAGGACAAAGAAATTTCAAATAACTTTCTAAAAATAGTTTTTTCTCTTAAAACTTTAATTGGAGTATCACAAACATTCAAAAAAGCAATTAGCCATATCGGTAGTCGTTGTTTTAAAAAAATGAAAAGAACACCCCAACTAGGATTTATCCCTGTGACCTCCTGCTTGATAGGCGACAGTGTAAACGCTTAGCTGTTTTCGCGTTCGGTAATAATAATAATGATGTTTCATTGATCCATTCAGACATCTATAAAATGTATAGGACAGGTCAGGTTGTATAGGACATACAAAAAACGTTAATTATAACTATACGAACATATTTCGCTAAGGTTATAAAAATATGTAGAACGAACGATAAATGTCAACCATCAGATTGATCCACGTGACAGCCTGACATGAATTCCTCAGCGCTAAAATAGGCTTTGATAATAATGACTTCACTCTGCCTTTCAACATATTATTATTGATTTTACGAAGTAGAAAAACTCAAGGTCATCTCCACAATTTAATATCGCAATCAATTAGTCATGTGATGGTGGATGGGTAAAAAACCATCGATAAGTACATGTTTCGAACCTCTATAGGTTCATCATCAGCTGAATGTAAAATTCTACAATAAAAGAAGAGAAAGGGGGTGAAACCATAGGTAGTGGAGTACAATATGTGTTACTTACATGGAGAAGAAAAAGTGATGGGTAAAAACATTGATAATATGTCACGAATTCATTTTCAAAACAAATGACGAAGAAAAGTTTGCCATTCAAAAATTATTATTCTCCATATTTTTAACTCTAGGGAGGCTAAAGCTATAAGCCGATATAAAAGGATCTAACGACATGCGGAACAGTGATAGCAATGGGTGGTGAATGACAGCACACAGGGGCATCCATTAAGCAAACTGAATTGTCAAAACACCACCATGGAGCGATATCAGAAGAACAAAATGCACACAACATTGGTGAAAAGGAAGCAAATCCAAACCGAAGCAAATAGTGTTCTGTGCAAAGAGCTCAGATGTTAACTATCCATATTTGAAACAATTATATAATTATAGCTAAGAGTAGAATATGTGTGTATCAAATTAAAGATCAGTGCGTTTATGACAGACTAGTTATTCCAACGAACGCCATGAAGTGCCACCCCTATATAGGAAAGGAATACCACAACACAGAGCCGACAGGACTTACACCTGTCCAAACGAACAGATCTACAATGACATAAAACAATCGGTTTTTCGGTGAGCTTTCTTATCGTTTCTGGCAAGTGGTTGTTGAATATTATCCCCTGGTGGGTGGGGGATCGTTCAATATTGGTTGTCTTATGTTTTGAGATATACAAAAGATTACCATTCCTGGTAGGATAATTGTGGTAATGTGAGTTTGTTCAAGATTTAAAGTTATTTTCCTTGACAAACAGTGAATATTTAAAAATGTACAAGCATGGAAATGTGAGGATTTGTGTGAGGTTATTTGGACATTGTGCAAATTATCCTTTTTTGTGATGTAAAAATTATCTGAAGGTTTGCAGAATTTCCACAGAGGACATAATATAAATGACTCGCTAGTCTTCTTTTTCGCCAAACTTCTTATTTATCCAAATTTTCCGATTTCCGGGCAACTTTCCTATTTTCCTTTCCAACCATCCTCGGGCAAATGGTCCAGCAGTTCCCACGTTTTGCGCTTACAAAGAATCGAGATTAATTTTTATTATATAGATGAGACTTTCAGAATGAAATTATGATCCCCAAGTGAAGAATTCGATTAGCAACCTTAATCGAAAGCAAAGTTGTCCCCAAACGAGACAGTTAATCTCCATCCAAAACTCCAGCTCCAGAAATGCGGTATAACCAACCTGCGACCCTCAAATCCCGGAATTAAAATGAAAATTTATGTATGCCTAACACGAGCCACCCAAAGCTGACAAATTTTTCCTGCAAGACAAATACAAATGAACGAAATGTATTAAAGCTTAATGAATTGTTTCATTCGAGAACGATTGTTTGTTATTTCCATTGTGATTCTCGCGGATACCAACTCAACTAGGCACGCCAGAGACCGAGACACATCGGTCATGTAGCGCCATGACGAGACGTTCCATGAAAATGTTAAGTGGATGTCAGAGCTATCCTCCTTCCTGGGATGAGATATCGGGTATGATTCTGTGGAAAGGATCGTGTGCCAAGGGAGATTCCGAAAGAGGTTTTCGACAAATCGATGTCAATGCGTGAAGATGAATTTTAGAACAGATTTTCAGTTCCATTCGAGTACAATAACTGAAGGAGAAAAGGGGAAAGATGTCTCTAGTAACCTGGATGCCCATCATTAGCAGTGAAAAATAACAAGAGAATAATGGCAGATATTTCAACTCCACCAATTTGGCTCATCTTTATTTGGTTGAAAAATGGACCCTATTTTCATGTCTGAAAAATTCGTCATATTGTCAAAAATGTATCGAACACTCCGTGGAGTGAATCAATCAGCATAATTTTCATGTGGGTTACAATATTGTTACTCTGTCAAACATAAACAAGAGTTTTTAAAAATGGGGGGGAAAGTTTCCAATTGAACATTATGGTTTTTTGGAATTATTCTCGACTCATTTTTGTGAGTAACATTTTGTTTCTATTCATTTTAAATCTATAACTACTAGAACAGATTTATTACTTCATTTCCTCCATGCAATCTTTGTATTCTTTCTGATAATTTTTTTTTATACTTTCCACAATGTGTTTTCAATCAATAAAGGATCAGATTCTACCTAGTGAGTCGTGAAACAACCCCAATCCACGACAAGTTGTGGAGGAGCTGTGTTTTTTTTTGTGTGGATCCATTCTTCATATTGGGTCAATTTCAACTTTGGTATCTATCTTAAAGTATATTGAGAGAATAAACATATTCACTGGATAATAATTTCACTTCAAAATGAGACTCGAACTTGTCGTAGATTCCGGTACAGCTAGGTAGAATTTGCTGATCCATATGTTTTGTTGTTAATGAATCTCTTCCACGTAAGTGAGTGCAACAATAGCATTTTGAACAATAACTTTGACGAAGGTACGCTGAATGGTAACATGTACAAGATTTTTTTTTATGGAAATAAAATAAACGCTATTCATGCAAATATTATTCTACGATTTGATGTCAGGAACATTATATTTCGTGAATGTGTTTTTCGTTCTGATTTTTTCATAAAATTTGGATACGTTGTTTTTCGATTGGGGATATGACTTTGATGTTGTTGTTGGTGATTTTGCATTTCGTGTTAGTCCTAATTGAGGGTGATTTTGTGAGCTCCCGCGAAAAGCAGGATTGAGTAGAAGGGGCCGTTTGGAAGAAACTGGAAGCTCTTGATGAAGATTTTCTGCTGCTGGTAGAAGCAGTTACTGATTTTGGGTCCTTATTGATGGTTAAAGCGATGTATTATTTTGGGGCTGCTGGATGTAAGCAGTCGATAAAAGTGGTTGCCTGCTTCTGAGTCAGATGATTTTTGAGTAATTGAGAGCAAAGGGCCTCGAAAAATGAAAAATACAGGAAACTAGTAGAAAAAAAAATCCGGGTTGCACTCCGGGAGTGCCAACAGAAGTGAAAACGTATTTTGGCGCATTAGACATTTTTTAGATGGGTACTAGGGTTATTGGGTTATGAATCGCATTTTATTCATGAATTGTATTGTATTAATTATTAGAAACGTTGAAATACATTTAATATTCTTTTATGAATAACCATTAACAATTTCGACAACTCTTGTATCATCATCATTATCATCAACATTAATTCAATCTAAAATAGAAACTATAGGTTCATGATAACTAAAATAGGAAATGAACAATTTTGATTCGAAGTTATTTGAATATCTCGTGAATAACGCATCAATTGTACTTTTATATTTCGTTGTGCTGATATTGCGTTGATTGGACATGTTCATGCATATATGCACACACTATAGCTAATAATATGCGTACCGCGCTAAAAGCAGTATTCACTTCGAACATATATGCACACACTATAGCTGCGTCTCATTACGGTGTCGCGAGTCCAGCGATTTTCTCGAACCTAAAATATGCCTACCGCGCCATAAGAAGTTTTCACATCAAAAATGAATATTTGCTGATTGCAATTCAATGTTCGTCGGGGTGAGTGCCCGTAGAGTAATTGTTTGTCGACAACGATGAACTTTGTTATAGCAATATTAGTCTGCAGGCAGAGTGAGTTTTTTTTTGACTGCCGTGGGCGCCAAGAAAGGGTGGGCCGGAGAGATGTTCTGCTGAAGAAGGCAGGATCATCATGAGGATTGAAGAAGATATTGTTTTAGTAGGTCAAGGTAGGACCACATTGGAGATTTATTTTAGGAATAGGAGGCTCTATAGAAAATGGGCATGAAAGTTGGTCGAGGTAGGACCATGATTGGGAGAATACGGTGGTCAAGGTGGGGCCATAGTGGAGATTGTTATTTGCAGTAGGATATGAGGTTCTCAAGGATAGGGGCGTGGTCAGCAGATAGCGGCAGATGAAATGGTGTTCAAGGACGGTCTGAAGATATATTTTATAATGTGATTTCGTAGGACGGTAGTTCCTGGCAGTATGTTGGGGATTTTACTGTGTTATTTTTCTTTCGTACAGGCGATTTAGTAGCAGCAATTTTCTGGGCATTTTTATGGCGCATCCTTTATGTATTTTTGTGTTATAAGATACGTGTCTCATGCGTTCTTGGCTCTGTAGGAGGGGTCCGCAGAATATCTCCACCAGGAAAAAGGATACCAGCTGGCGAAGTAAAAGTCCCGCGACTCGGAGGTCCTACATATGTTGTTGGAGTATAATTAGTTAGATTAGGAATTGAATTAGATATATATGGTAGGAAGAAGCTTGATATTTTTTTGGTAGAAGTTGTTGAGGAAAAAAGTTAAGGTATTCACGCCCCTGAGTCCAGTTACATATAGAGTAAAGCTTGGATCGACAATGAATGCGAAAACGGCATGTGATTCACGTGAGCCGCATTTTGGAACATAACGACCCCTGTTGTATACTTGTTGATAAAGCATAATCAAATAATTTCCATTTTATGTTTCAGGTAGATGATGATAATTGTGCACGAACAACACTTCCGTCATGAGATTTGATGAAGAAAAAGGGGAAGACTTATGGAAAAATGATGGTATAAGGAGACGGTCGACATGTCAATTCAATTTGAAGGGTGAAGTATAAAACCAGTAAAGGAACTGTGCACACAAAAATATAACAAAATCACCAAATCCTGCCTAATAACCTACATCACTTCTCAAACGCACCTTTCCAAAAAAAAATTGTAAACGAAATTTCCCCAGATAACAAACACAAACCGAAGATGGGCTGAGCATTTTCCGTCTTCAGCAGTATGCATTATGTCCTGTAGTCATATCCACTTACAATTGGTACAATCCAATTTGTTTCAACTATACTGGGCATTCCAACTTCGATTCCATAACTTAAATGTATATAACAATCAAAAATATTTTTTTTATGAAAATTGCAAAAAATAGCCTCACAATGCTTTCTGGAAGAGAATGAGACCTGAACTGTACTCCACCAGCTTCAAAAGAATCTGCCGGAAAAGCCGAAGTAGGTTTGTAGCCGAAAAAAATTCAGGCTTAAAAATGAAAGAGCCTTAAGGAAGTACAGGGACTGGTGTGCCTATGAAGAAGCCAAGAATGTCTACTATAAGAAATGCTGCTAGCATACTTCAATGCATTGGCCCAGAAAAATAAGTCTGCTACCTTTTGGTCAACCTATTCTATGTTGCGAACTATCCTCTGTCTCCAAAAACGAGTAAATTTTTCCAAAATGACAAACTGACGGCTTTTTCGAAATGTAAATATGAAAGCCATGAAGCGAATGAGTCAATTTGAGAAGCAAAATGTCGATGAATTTTTGGCCGACGCACCAATGAATATCTCCTTTGCGAAGTAAGTACCACTGTTATATTTTTTGCATTATTTCTGTATATCTTTTTAAATTTCAATTATTTCCACATACCCCATTCTGTATTGTTCCAAGTGGCTCTCATCATTGTCATTCCAGGTGAAATATTCAAATTGAAATCCAGAGAGAAATATTTTGGGCCAAAAAATGTCTGTTGAATTTTCAGAGACTGAAACGAACACAAGCAGAGCGTTTCTAATCACCAATGTGGATTGGTTCGCTTTAGTCAGAAGATACCATGACCGAAAAAAGTGAGATTGACGCATCTACTTAATTTTTGTACATTTCAGATCCGGCAAGCTCTTTTGGTAATAATTCTTTAGCGCAACTTCCAGGAAATATGGCACCTTATTTAAATCTGAAAGATGCTCTAATTCATTATTTATTTCAACATGAACAAAATTCTATTTCTTTATTCAATGATTGACAATCTTCAGAACACACCATATCTCGATCAAAGATCAATCGCTAAGGGCTGAGGATCGCACGCTGCATTCTTTTAATACCAGATCGTCCTGTCAAATGGTTCGCGTTCGCTTATCTTCTTCTCAACTCCAATGACTGTTTGCCGTTAGATGCGCTAAGATTTGCAATAGTGATTCTTGATTGGAGGTATATGATAACTTGAGCTACTCTCAATTTTTTTGTATCTCTGAGCATATCAATAAGGAATGTAACAGATATATCGTTACAATTTATTACGCAGATGATTTATTGTAGTACTTCCCAACCTGAAGACGACAATGCCCTCACTCCCAACAATAGAGACCTTGAATCCCTCGTCGAAGCCGCAGCCGACCTTTGCCTACTTATAAATGATTCTGAGTCTGATATGTCGGAGTTACGATTGATGTTAAATTAGACAATAAGTCACTTACTTTGTTTGAAGAAGCAAAAGCCTTGAAGTCATACTGATGTGAACCTAAGATTTGGAAAGCATATAAATAGACTCATGCAACGTGCTTATTCATCACATAAACTTATTTATGACCACATACGTCTCCGTATAACCTCAATCAAAACTACATTGTGTGAAACACTTGTTTTATCTTAGTTCAACTAGGCAGATAGCTTTTATGGTCCTAATTCGACGAATACGTATAAAAAAAAAATTAAAAGAATACAAAGCTCATGTCTACGGCTTCATAAACTATGCGAGACTGGATGGTTGGCCATGAAAAAGGAGTATTATTCACGATGCTTGTTTGTTTCATAGGAACTTAATTACCTAAATCGAGAAATCACTTACATAACACAATGATTCAAAGGCACACTAACACCACCATTTTTTCAAAACACAAACGTAACACCCTTCATAGTGCTTTAGCTAGAGGTCGTATGTTTTGAAATAGAGAAATTTCGTCGAGTGTCAATAGGTTAAAGAAGAACCTATACGAGCGCATCAGGAAAAAACTTTGAAAATTCTGGAAGATGGGGAAGTGTTCGAATATGGAAGAAAATCATTACGACGTGAGTCTGCGGGGCCTCATAGTTATTATGAAATAACCTAGTGCAGAGCTTATGATTTTTTTCATTACGAAGGGTGTATAATATGCACAGAATATTTGTAATTTGGACTTTGGAATAGCTGAAAATTTTTTTAACGATAAGATTACACAAAGGTTTTCTCGAGTTTCGATAAGTTATCAGATAATCCTTTTTGGTGAAAACTAAGGAATACGGGTTTTACTGAATTTATTTTTGGTTGAGATCTATTTGGATTTGTTTGAACTGTATTGTTCTATATCACATTTTGTTTTGATTTTTGTTGAGAAGGTATAATTGGTTAATCAGTTTACAGTTTGCTGTATTTTTTTATATTTTTTGGTGTCATTTTTGTACCGTTTTGATATCTTATTTCATTTTTGAATTCATTATATGTATTAACTTTATCGAAAAGTTCCATTTGATGAGATGATTGAGGAACGAGTATTCCAAGCCCAAAAATTGGCCTTGATAAGGGAAAAATGTCATATGTTCATTGAAAAGGGTAGTCCTAGGAAAGGTAACTCTAAGTTCTATAAGGGATGGTTTAATTGGGGAGAGAAGTTGCCGTTGATTTTGTAAAAGATAGTTAAGGGAAAAATAGCTATCAAGCTAGAGAAAGGGAATATTTTATCAGAAGTCAAAGAAAAAGTTTATTATTTTACTAGTTGAAAAAAAAAGTTATTCAAAAAAAGACCCCACATATTAAGCCGAAGGCCAAATCTATGTCGTGAGGAAAAATGATGACCGAAATAACAATGTCTTACATTCTAGAATAGAAGACTCTATCAAAATTGATGATATGTTAATTTCATTAGCTCCAGCTGTATGTATGAATGTAGGTGATAAAATATTTGGAAATTGATTCTCATCCACTTTCAGGCGTCTGATTCATTTGAAATTTTGCACATGTATTGATAACCGATGACAATACAATAATTTATGACCTGGTATTCTCACCAAGACCGTCAGAAAAAAATAATTTACATTTCAAAGATATGGCGAGTGCGCAATTCACCAAAATGCAGCATGCATCTCATTCACCATAATTTCGAAAAAATTCGTCGCGTAGTCTTTTTCAGTATTCTGCAGCAATATGGACTGAAAAATTGAAAATAAAATTATAGTTTATTGAAACTAAAAAAACACGCTAATGTAGCAATAAGAATACAGAAGTTGGAAATGATAGGAAAAATGTCGATTCGTTTGAAAATATGAACAGGATGTCCATACATGCAGATGTGGAATCATCTGCAACTGAAAGATCAACTTTAGTCACTATCTTCCATCGTTCAAGATAACCTCTTGTGGGGATTCATGTTGAAAAGGGAAACATTCTCAACTGAATATTGAATAGAAAGATTTTTCTGTGAATTGAAAAATCCACGATAAAAATAAGGTTATTTTTCGTGAATGTCTAACAGAAAACAACTGAAGCTGAAACCACGCTAGACATCGAACTACATCTGATAAATATTCTGCAAGAATCCAACTCAAAAAATTGAAATTTGTATTTTCATTCAGATTAGTTATTTGATTTATCAGTCTTAATTGAGAACTCATATGATGAATGAAGCAAAGAAATGCGTCTTCAAAAAGTACGAAAATCATTCGTTACAATCAGAAGCAAGAGAAATGGCAAAACATGTTTTCGAGAAAACTAATTTCACTTCTACGATAATTCAGGAAGAAGAAGAAATGGTAAACACATTTCTAAACGCTCTTCTTTGCAAAGATTGGAAAAGGTTAGAAACATTTCTTCCGGTCTTCCGTGGAAGCGTGAAATATATTTTCGTAGATAAAAATGTATTGAAGACCTAGTGAATGCGATGCCTCTCTTGCGTCATTGTAACAAATGATTTCTATCAAGTACTCTCTTTTGGAAAACACTCTTTTTTGCCTCATTCATCTATGAGTTCTCAATTGAGACTGGAATAGAAAATCAAATAACTATCTGAATAAAAATACAAATTTTCAATTCCAGATTTTTTCTTTTGATTTAGGGTACTTTCAGAATATCTATCAGATGTAGTTCAATGTCCAGTGTGGTTTAAGCCAGGAAAGTAGTTGTTTTCTGTTGGACATTCACAAAAAAATAACTTGATTTTCATCGTGGATTTTTCAATTCACAGAAAAAAAAATCCATTCAATATTCAATTGATAAAGTTTTCCTCTTCTACAAGAATAATGTCATTGACCAGAAAATTTCCCCGTGTGAAAAGAAGGTGTGAGGTGCTCACCACCTACTTTTCATAATGATATTGGGATAACTGGTGTCAAGCATTCCCCCTTTTTATATAAGAGAAATTTTTTTTGGTCAATGACATTATTCTTATTATTTCCAACTTTTCAGTCCTTAATAAGTAAGAATTTGGTTTTTGTTTTTCTAAACGATAATGTTTTTCTCATATACCATGGTGACAGCAGCTGCCCTTATAATATGTGAATATTATCTGTAAGGAACATTCATTTTAGGAAAAGAGAGTGTGACTATACTTTACAGGAAGAGTTGAGATAACATAAGTATGTATGGGAAATTTTATTATGTCATCTAATCGGTCGTATGGATTGGTTAAAACCAAGTGTTCCAATCGAGATAGACAATGTTTATTTTAGAAAAAACGAGTGTGCTTTAGACCACACGACTGAAGTAAAACTTCTTTAGCTCCATTATATATATATATATATATATATATATATATATATATATATATATATATATATATATATATATATATATATATATAAATGAATATGTCGAACACTCCAATGTATTTTATTTAAAAAAACAGATAAAACAAACCCGATACCAGCAATCTGAGACATTCAACAACGTTCATTCAATCATGAAATGAAAGAATAATAGTTGAATTATATTGTAAGTTTTTAATGTCTCTTTTAATTTTTAAACGTATTTGATGTTATGTTACGTATTATGTTTTTAACCTTTACATGTTTTACATTATTTTAAAGTTACCTGAAGATGACATGAACAATGTCAAAACGTCGAATAAAATAAAAAATATATAGACACTAAGGCCCTTATTCCGAAAAAATAAAGAACATATATATATATATATATATATATATATATCATATATATATATACATATATATATATACATATATATATATTGATATGGTTTGTTATTTTGAAAAATATATATATTTTTTATTATTTTAATAATTAATATATTTTTGCACCGCGTTGGGCACCATTTGTTATGGTTTGATATTTTGAAAAATCTATAAATTGTTTATTTGAAATGAAGATAGCTAATTATTTTTGGTATTCTTTGAGAGCCAAATTTATATGATATAAATCGATATTTCTGACCCTGTAATAATAATTGTCAGCGAACGTCACTGTTCTCTCGTCACGCTACCAACAATTATTATTTTCTTCGCCACAGCTAACAACAGTCGGTACGCCCTTGTCTCATATAGTCGGTTCAAAAGGAATTTGGCCACTGGTGGCTAACTTCAGTTTACTGAATGATCTTAGTTATGTTAGTTGATCATTGTGAGAAAATAAACAAACCAAATATCAAAAACAATCATCTCCTTTATTCAGGAAGACTCAAAAATACCTGGCCTATGAGAAATAATTTATGCTAGAGTGAATCAAACAATTATTCACAGATACTCATGAAATGCATATCATGGATAGATAAACAGAACCTCACTTTCTCTGTGAGAGTAATTTTCTGTTATTGTTCATAAGAAGGTGACATAGAGTTCATCGATTGTGAAAAATGTTATTTGTGAAATAGTTCAGGACCGGGAAAGCACTATTAAAGGTTTTATACCTGGTTGGAACTGTTGGTGTTCACAACTATACCATAAAAACAGGAAGTCTCCTTTCTCCAGCCTTCGTTGGAACTGCAAAAACCATGTGTCAGGAACGTATCGATGCGGGACTCAGCTTTTGGAATCGTGGATATATGATATCATTAAGGTAATCTTGTTTGGTAAAGCAAATGATGGAATTGTTCCATTTTTCTTTTAGTGAAATTTTGTGCGTGCTTCCGCTTTGGAAAATATTTTCGATCTCCTCGAAGCTTTGTTTTTCCGTCGCTTCGCAACATCATGCCCTTGTTGTTGTTCCGTTTGAAATTTTGAATTCGCGCACCAAATTGTCACTTTGCACTGTTTATATTAATGTTGCACAATTTATACACACAATTAAATTCCCATTCTTATCATTAATTACAAGTTTGAATAATAATTGCTTATGATACCTTCTCTTTGCCATTCTCTCACAATTTCCAACTTTTCATTTGATCATCTCTTCTCTGATTGGCTATCTTTCATAAAGACGTTTGCTGTTCTCTCATTGGCTAACTTTTAGTTTGCCACAATTTCATGTACAGAGTGTTTCAAGTTTATAAATGTGTTGATTACTTTTTATTCATGATAATTTTGTAAATCTTGACTTTTAATTGTCTTTTGAGCAATTATGAGTTATGATAATTTTGATTTAATTATTTATTATTGATTCTTTTTGTGGCTTTTTTGTCTTTTAAAATTTACAACTGGCATAACATAACACAACAATATACATATATATATATATATATATATATATATATCTTTATATATTAAATTCTACTGTACGTGTGTGGCACTGAACTCCCCCTATGCGGCTGAACCGATTTGAATGAATTTTTTTGTATGCGTTTACGTGGCGCCCTGGATGGTTTAGATCCACAAATCATCCCTCTTAATGTTAAGGGTGGTCCAACCCATGATTTTTTTTCCAGAAAAAATTCATTGTTTTAATTTTTTTATGATACAGCATTCAAAAATATATACAACCCCAAATTTTCACCCTTCTACGATCAACCCCTATTTTTTTGCCAAGATTTTTATTTTTATTTTGTCATGACTTCATATGACTCTTAATTTTCACCCTTCTACAATCAACCCCTATTTTTCATTTTATTTCATTTTATAGAAAAAACGGGATAACAGGAAAACGGGATAACGGGAATAACACGATAACGAAAAAACGGGATAACGGGATGACAGGATAAGGGGATAAGGGAAACACGGGATAACGGGATAAGGAAAAAATGGGATAACAGGAAAACGGGAAAACGAGATAACAGGATAACGAAAAACGGGATAACGGGATAAATGGATAACGGATAAGGGAAAACGGGATAACTGGATGACAGGATAAGGATAACGGGAAAACGGGAAAACGGGATAACGGAAAACGGGATAACAGGATAACGGGAATAACGGGATAACGGAAAAACGGAAAACGGAATAACGGGATAACGGAAAACAGAATGACGGGATGACAGGATGAGGGGATAACGGAAAAACGGGATAGCGGGATAAAGAAAAAAGTGGTAACAGGAAAATGGGATAACGGGAAAACGAGATAACAGGAAGCGGAAGGAGTGAAAAGCATGATCTAGATGAAACAACATAAAAAAAAAAATCTACGAGAGTTTTCGGGAAAAACATTCTAGGAAACATAGAAATTTGGACAGGACAACCTCTGTCGGGTATATATATATATATATATATATATATATATATATATATATATATATTTATATATACATATACATATATGTAAATTTATGCATATATGTATAATATATACATGAATATACATATACATATATTAATTTTCTATTAAGCTATAATTTCATCATTTTAGTTTGGTAAATTTAGTAAATTATCATTAGAGTCATGAATGATTATAAAAATAAAATAAAAATTAATTTACCTAACTCCATAATTGTCTCGTTTTTGTCATATCTATAGTGGGATTTTCATCATCAAGTTCCATTTGATTATTGTCATGTTCAATAACGATGTCACCAATTATTTGTAATGGTAAACCTCTAAAATTAATAAGTATTTTATTATTTACGTATTAGATAAATTTTATGTTATTCCATTTTGAAGATTTGCTGAAGTAAATTGTAGGAACGCGAGGCCGAAATACGGAAGAGTAACAAGGAGAAAGAGAGAGGGAGAGATACAAGAAAAAGGCAGAGGATCAAACGCGCCCAATGTCGAGAGTAGGATGCCGCGTATTAGTAGAGGGAGAAATAGACCAGGAAAAGAGAAGCTGCAGAGACACAACGACGCCAGCAACTAGTATGAGATACGCACTCACCTTTGTCGAGACCGTTCGCCTCGCCCGATCACACTTTTCGTAACGCTCTCGTCACGCATTCACCAGCTTTCTTCCCAAGTCAAGCGTGCGTCGAGACGGTTCACCTTGCCCGATCACACTTCTCGTAACGCTCTCGTCACCCATTCACTAGCTTACTCCCCAAGTCAAGCGTGCGTAAAGAAGTTTTACTTTAAAAATCAAGAAAGATCATATATATTTTTTTTATTTCAATGGAACAGAGAACGGTCCAAAGACTTGATTCTCTGATTTGTTGAAAATATGAACAGGATGTTCATAAAATCAGATGTGGAATCATCTGCGACTGAAATGTAAACTTTAGTCACTATCTACCACCGTCAGGAGGTTATCTTGACGATGGAAGATAGTGACTGAAGTTTATAAGTATAGAAGTATGTAGAAATAAAAATCTTTAACCTCTTGGTCGGACCAAAACACTTTAAATATGAAATCAAATTTCTGAGAGTAACATTTTCTACACAAGGCCCGCAGGGTAGGAATTTTCTTCAGCAGGATTCTCAATAAATTTGTTTTAACTCGGATTTTCTGATTTGTTTTCCGAGATAGAGACCACAACCAAACACATACACAATTCTAATGTTTATTCGAAAATGAAAATCAATAACACCAAAAAATTTGCACATAAACGTATAAATGAGGTGCCAAAAACTTTCAATATCAAATAACAGGGCACAATCCACCAACATCTACGGTGGCGTCCCCCACAAACCCCCTGGGGGCGTGCGTGGCGTCAGAGAGAGGTAGCATCTCCTCGCTATGGAGATGTAGCCAGGAAAATGCAAATTCCCACACTACTCCTAATCCCATTCTATCTCCCATATTCCTGGACAGCTTCGAAGAAGTTTTTGTATCATATATCGTGAATATTAATGTACTGTTATTTATATAAAATGAGATGTGACCGTACTGATAGTTAGATATTGTTGAATTGAATTTGAAATATTGAAAAATAAACGCATTTATCATTAGAACTCGGTGTTTATTTCAATCAATTCTCATTCGTCAAAGCGCCAGATGCGACTTGATGAATAATGAATTCCTCAAAACCAGTTTGCCAAATGAAAATGCGCATTTTACTTGGAAACGTGAAAATAATTAGCTATAAGAATGTATACTAGTATTCGATAGACCATTGAATTTGAAATCAAATGCTTTAGACATAATGCTTCGTGTCGAATAACGTGAATAACCCGATATACCGGGTGACAATGGGACTGAGGACATGCCTATATCTCCTTCACTCATCAACCCATTTGAAGGACATTTTGTACATAGATGAGACACAATTTCGGATTGACAGAAATATGGGAAAAAATGGCCGACTTCCGGTCTCGCCAGAATAGCCACCAACTTCGATTTTTCGAATGGAATACCCTGTATGTTTGATGTTTTTCTGATTTTACGACTCAAATTACATACGACCGTGTTACCAAGTTTTTATTGTACAATTGAGAAACAATAATTTCACAATTTTTTTAGCCCAGGAGGCCTTGATCAGCTTAAAATTCTCTCCAATTTACATCAGTAACTCATAGTAATAGTAATTTCATCGATGAGATCGATAACCAATCCTACAGCAGGAATTGAAATTTTCTGAACGCATTTTTAACGACAAAAAAATATTTTTTTTTCAAATGGACCTCACTAAAGGCCATCTTGCCATTCGATAGAGAATTCAATTACGAATTCAACGATATACGTTATGACCACTTTGTTTTTGTTCAAAACTAAAAACGATCAATTATTGAATTTGTAAAATATTTCATACAATGCCTACAAATTCCAATGAGTTATCCGTTCAGGTTTGATGGAATTGAAGGTAGCCATGGAATCATGGGAAACAGTAGGTGATTAATGTCATGTCAAAAGTGAAATACCAGTTTCACATGTCATCTCGTTTCGTTTGTAAAAAGTTTCTTTTAAATTCAAAATAATAATGGTTGTTCTCGAAACAAACAAATCGATATGATATTGATGTACGGAGAATGTCAGAAAAACGCTGTCAAAGCCAGTATGTTATACGCTGTTCGTTATCCGTTAAGACCGCACCCATCAAGGACCTAAATCTGACCAAAACCACATCCACTTTATAATCAGTGAAGAAGCTCAAACTAATGTTGCAGCATGTGTTCATGTTTTTCCATCAGTGCGAGAATTGGAAATTGATTGTGGGATCAGCAGGGAAAGTGCCAGAAAAGTATTGAAAAAGCATAAATATCGCTCCTATAAATACAGTTTGCATCAGCATCTATATGAAAATGACCCAGAACGGAGACGATCTTATTGTTATTTTCAAGGAAGACTTGGATTCAACGTTTGGGTAGGAATCATAGGGACAAGCATTATTGGACTAATTCTTTTCGACGGGCCTTTGATGAGCCAAAGATATCTAAAACTCATAGAGAACGATATCCAGAATAATATCAACGATTCACCTAAGAACATCAGGAAAAATATGTCATTTCGGTGCAGGACCACATAATGCTAATACTGTTCGGCAATATCTCAGTGATACCTATGGGCAGAGATAAATTGGAACAAATAATGGACCAATCAAATGGCCAGCCAGGTTGCCCGATTCAACCCCTATTGATTTTCATAGATATATTGACAGCTAGATAGATAGATAGATAGATAGATAGATAGAGAGGTAGTTCTTCTGACCACAAAAAGGAAGATTGCACCGATAGAAATCAGAGTTCAGGACACCACGGTGAAACCAAGAAAGGCAATGAAGAGTCTGGGAGTATGGATCGACACGGAGCGAACGTTTGCCAAATCGTTAACAAGTTTATAGAAAAAAGAAACAAGAAACTGGAAAAAAACTGCAGAGAATCCAAAGACTCATGTGTATTAGGATATGCAGCGCCTACAGAAGCATATCGGCAGAAGGGGTGGGAATTACCACCGATAAAATTCCTTATAGAAGAACGAAAAGAGACTCAAGACGGTGAAGTAAGGAGCACAGCCAGAACATCTCGTACGACCAAATGGCAGGAAAAATGGAGATCTTGCACCTACGGCTGGTGAACCTACCAGCTGATACCGGATATTGCAGTCTGGTTGAGTAGACCACACGGAGAAGTGGACTATTATCTAACCAAGGCTCTCAGGACACGTATGCTTAGAAAATATATCTACGACAGAAAGAGATCGGAGACAGATAGGTGTACTTACTGCGGGGTAGTGGATGACGTGGAACACACGCTTTTCGAGTTCCTAGATGGCACCGGGAGAGAGATGAGATATGAGGGGAATGGAATGGACATTTAACGCAGACAATATGATGAGTAGCCTGGTGATATCGGAAGAAGACAGGAAAATAGCGTATAAAACCACCCGACAAATTATAGAAACCAAGGAGAAAGAAAGAGAGATGATTAAAAGAAAAAGAAACGGCCCACCACACTGAAGAAATGCGAAAGCGGATCCCGGTGTGGTGAGGTAGACGAGAGGAGGGATTGAAGTCGGTAAGAATCCGGCACTCTGAAAAGACCAGAGTCTCATGCGAGTCTTCCTCTCCTCAGACAAAAAAAAGGTAAATAGATAGATAGACAGATAGATAGATAGATAGATAGATTTTATCTATGTAGATGGTACAAGTCATAGTTGCATGGGTTCATACTTAATGAAAAATATACTCTAAGCCTAGATGGAATGTGATTAAAAAACATTTCACAATGGAAATAATTAAATCAACACGTCATAAAAAAACAATATAAAATACACCAAGTCTAGATGAAACGTGATTAGGAGACATTTCACAATGAAAATAATAAAATCTACATATCGTCATTGAAAAAAACAATATAAAATACACCACGTCAAGATGAAATGTGAATAGAAGACATTTCACAATAAAAATTATTAAATCAACACATCGTCATTTTCAAAAAATTAAAAAATTCAAAAAAGAATTTGAAAACACTGTACCGAGACAAGAACATTCAAAAATGAAATTTTCAAAGTAAACACGATCGCGCATTGCCCACTTCAAGTGTAAATTCATCTACCGTGTAAAACCATTTTTCTGATAAAAAAAGTTCAAATTTTTTCTTGAAGGTATGAGGTGACAAGGTTTTCATTTCATTTGGCAGTAAGACATGAATGTGAATACCAACAAATTAAGGAGGTTTTTCATATTTTGCGTGATGATGTTTTCGAGTTGTGATCATATTTTTACTCCTCATATTATACTCATGCATTTCTTCTCTCATTTGTAGCATACCTTCATTCTCATGTATATATGTTAATGTTTTCAAAATCAACAAACTTGTAATCGTCCCAATATTCCGTATTGTTGGAATGTCTCTCTACGAGAAGTTCTATAATCCAAATTCAATATTTATCTCAGCAGTGCTTTTTGCTTTATGAAAATCCTGTCTGATCCAGTAGCTAGTCCCCACATTATGATATATAATCCAGTGAAATTTACCATAGTAAACTGATATGAGTGATTTTGTATCTAACTTACGCTTGAGAATTTCATAAAGTAGTATGAATGATTCAATTTCTTACATGTAAAATCGATATGTTCTTGCCATGTGAGAGTGATTCAATCATTGTTTCCAAGAATTCTGTCGAACTGGCCAATTCTAAAGATTTGTTTTGAAAATTGAGATTGAGGTTATGTAGACTTCTAGATGAATTCCCAATTTGCATGCATACTGTTTTGTTCAGATTCACAATGAGTCTGCTCTTGTTACACCAGTCATTAAATTCAATTAGAACTATATTCACTAATTGTGTCATATCGTCAGATGTTTTACTAGCAAGAATGAAAGACGTGTCATCTGCGTGGAGAAATATTTTTCCATAACTCATGTTATCAGGAAGATCATTCAAATATAATTTAAAAAAATGTGGTCCAAGAATGCTGCCTTGAGGGGTACCCGTTGTTACGAGGAATTTATCTGACATAACGTTTTTCTGCTCAACCTGGAAACATCTATTCGTCAAAAAAAGTTACTGGTTTATATTACCTGAAATTCCTAAGTTAAAGAGTTTTTCTGCTACAAATTCAGTGTTCGAAGTGTCGAAGGCCCTGTTTAAGTCGAAGAAAATTCTACGACAATATTTTTTTCGTCCATTAAATCATGTATATTTCGTGTGAAATTGAGCGTAGCGGTTTCTATCAAATGATTTTTATGAATCCATGTTGGCACTCTGTCATCAGATCGAATGTTTCCAGATAGTCATTTATTCTGAGAGATATAAGTTTTTTTTCAAAAATTGTCACCATTTTTTTGTAAGGGGAATAAAATGGCAATCTTGAAAAGATCAGGATATTCTCCAAAAGAGATACATAAATTCATTATATGCCCTATTACGTCTGATAATATATCTACACATTCTTTAACAATTTTTGTGGAGACCTTATCGTGTCCTGTGCTTTTTTTATTGGGTATCATTCATTGGGTATCATCAAAGTTATAGTCTCATGACTATAACTTTTTTTACTCCTTCTGCTGTAACCGGTTTGAAGAACATTGTTGTATAAACATTCGCCATTGTCGTACAACTGCCTGAATTATTATCCGGGAAATGAGTGTTGATTTCTTTGTCAATTATTGCTGAGAAGTGTTCTCCAAATGTTTTCGCCACTTCTACTATACGTTCACTTTCAGTTATTCTGGATGGCTGCTTTATTATATTCCAGAGAGCCTTGCTTTTATTGCTGGAATCATTAACTTTTTTCATAAAGTGATTAATCTTCTCCTGGCGTATTTAATTTTCTACACTTTTTTAGCTATCTTATTTGCAGTGTTTTTATTTTCAGAGTTCCCATGTTTTCTCATGTGCCTAAGATCTATTTTTTTTTCTTCAATGGGACAGAAAGGGCAATTTTGTCATTCTGTTGTTGAGGAATTTTATTTCTCGAACATTTGGGGAAACCTGCCTCGAAGCACCAATGGAAGTGTGCCCAGAAAACAAGTGGTGATAGCAAAGTTTTTCAGGAACTCCATGTCACCGTGAGAATTTTTTTAAATCCAGCTATGGAGAGATCGGTAATTTTTCGAGATTCAGAAGTTACGTCAGTTTCTTCAGTGTTAGTGGATATGTCTTTCATTTTATTTTTCCAGACAACAGTTTGTAAGTGATGATCAGATAAGACTAGATCAGAATTGCTAAGGAGTAAGCTACCTCGACTGATGTTAGTCAATACATAGTCTATACCACTTATAGTTTCCCGATTACCTAGATGTCCAATTCTTGTTGGCTCATCAAAGAGAGTTATTATTCCTTACGATTCAATCATGTCATTAAGCATCATTGTGTTAATATTTCTCGTTGAACTATCAATGTTGAAATAACCACATATGAATACAATTCCATAATTTTCAGTTACTTTCGCTAATAAATAGGACAGTTGAATGAAGAACATATCTTTGTTGCTACTTGGTGATCTATAAAGACAAATTATACCAGTTTTTTTTCAAATGAGATTGCTGAACATTCAAACGACAACTCGATTGATAAATCACAGATATATGATATAATTCAAAAAAATTTGATGACACTTTCTTTTGCAAGAATATTCTTTTTCATACTTGTGAGAAGTCTACTGTATCTACTAACCTCTCGATATCATGTGATACTTATAATTTGTTCCTCATTTGCCCAGTGTTCACTGAAGCAGAGAAAAGTTGGAATAATGTCAATCAAATATTATTCAATCAAGTTTGTTCTGCTTGACAGGCATTGTTTTAATTTTATTTCGAGTTATATGAAGAGTAATGTTACAGTAGATGAATTTTCACCCGTAGCACTTGTATCTAGAAATATCGATCGGAGATGGTTTTGTTCAATACTATCATTATTTTTCGGAATAGTGGTAGTAGAGCATTTTTCTTCGGTGTGTATAATATTGATTGTTGAGATTTCGTTATATTTTTTCGGAATTCACATCACAATAATAATTTTGTAAATACTTTGCAATTCCCTCACTCAACAACAATTTTTGCCAAACATTTTGTCTTGCACCACCTAGTCCATAACAGTTTCGGCTGACATTATTATATATACTTTCCCTATCTTTTAATAATTTTGAGAAATGAATACCTATCATAACAAAAATGAAAACGCCGGCTATTTTTTCATATTCTTTTTCAATACTCTTTTTACCTTATCCCAGCTCAGTCGGTACGCCTATGGAGAATGAGTTATCTCTAATATCAGCAGTCGGTTCAATAGTGCCAATAGTGCCAACTTGGCGCAATGCTTGATGTCAAATACGCTGTGTTGTGGGAAAAAATAAATGGGTAGGTGCTCTAAAGATGAAAACACAGGTTGTAGAATATCATCAAATATTTGTTTTTTATTCAAATAAATCTTTAAAAACTGACGTAAACTACCTTATTGAACTAAATATAATGATATGGAATGTTGGAATTTGTTACGTGTGATCAATACTTGTTTGAAAGTTATAAAAAGTCCATTGGCATCGAAAATTATCAAATGTTCAACCAAAAGAAAGGACACACGTGATAAAATGACAATATAGGTTTCTAGACCTGATACGTTGCACTTTAGTCAGTTCTGCGTATTAAATACCTTGTTATTCTTCTTGTGTGTTGTTCTGCTGCCTCTTTGAAGTATTCGTGCAACTGGAAAATACAGCTTCCTTGCATCAAACCAACTTTTGTATCAGAGTATGGCATTCACAGGATTTCTCGTTCTGTTACTAAGGTGAGTGGAATTTTCTTATGTGTTCATTCTCCCATTGATGTCTGAATTAATAATCACGTTTTTGGAGGGTTTTGCTTGTTTTTCTTTTTATAATTTACTATAACTTTTCTTCCAAAATTTCATACGAGGTTTCGTTTCTTCTAAATTTTCATCTCTCCAAAGCTTGGTTACAGTTCCTCTTGGAAACCCGCACATTTTGTTTATTTTCCCAAATTTTAAAATATATTGCCACTTTCTATCCGATAATAAGTTATTCTAACTTATTCTAATGATTTTATTCACAATGTACTATTCTAGACCTTATATTATATCTACAGATTTGGAAAAAATTCATATTTGACATTTTTCTGTGTTCATAATTTTTATATTCCATTGTTTGCCTCGCATAGTTTATGACATCTCGCTGTTGGGTTTCCTCCTGATATGATTCACCATACAAGATGTTCCAATTTGTATACCATTTGATCTACTTGAAAAACAGAGTTTTTTCATGAATTTAAATTTCCAATTTTTTTTTGGGAAAAAAAATTTTGGAATTTTAGATATAGTAAAATCATAGGAAAATTTGTTCGCCGTTGAACTGAGCAAACTGTTTTACATAAGGAGGTATTTCCTTTTTTCGGAAATTTTGCGGCGTTGTCAAGTTATTGCTGAAAGTAAAAAAATATTCGGAAAAACAGACCACCACAAATGCCATCATAAAAAATTTATGGATGAAATTCAAGCAGAATTATTTGGGACATGCAACACCTAGAGTGGGATGAAATGTCGGTATGGACTGAAAAATACATTTCTCAAACAGGACATTTTATACAGAGGCATTAACTTGACAAACTTCAAATATCAAAAATCTGATTTTTTTAAATGAAACACCCAGTATGTTATGTCACCATTTTGAAAAACTACTTTATTCCTACAATTTTTGTTGATATGACTTAGCCCCTAAAATTGACAGATTTTGTGAAATTTGCAATTTCCTTTTATTTCGACTAAAACTGCGTGTTTATCACTTTAATATTTACAAAATTCAAGAACTAACAGTTTTCCATAGGTTATGCTCCGTACAAAACGCTCACTTAACCACAGACAATATCTACAGTGCTAAAATAATACTAACCGGTTGCTTGTAAACTGGTTCATGGTGCGCAAATAAATGCGTCATGCACTTCTCAGTAAGGCAAGTGGTGGTTCTCGTGTGCGCCATGCGCAATGAAACTGTTATGAAAGTGGGCTATGAATTTGACATTCAATGATCGATAAGTTTTGGCATAAAACAAAAATTACTGTCATACAATTTTATATCTATCGCTTTATAATAAGAAGCATTTGAAATGAATTTCTCCACCGAAGAATTGACCGATATGATTTTTGTACTGGGGGCCAGTGATAAAAACTGTTTATTAGCGACCAGACTTTATAATGGACGATATCCAGACAGGCGACAACCCAGAAAATAATCGTTTGAAAAGTTGCTTCTTCGATTTACTCGAACAGGAAATGTCGCATATGGAGAAATAGAAAGAACCAAAACTGCATTAACTGAAGAAACTGAAATTACTGTCCTCTTGAAAGTTACAGAAGATCCTCATATCTCGCATAGAGAAATATCCAAACAAACTGACATAAGCCGGATTGTCATACAAAGAATTTTGAAAAAGAATGAGTTTCATCCGTACCGTTTTAAGTTACATCAAGAGTTATTAGATGATGATTTAGAGAAAAGAGTAACATTTTGTGAATGGGCTCAGCAACAGTTGCTACAAAACAGAGATTTTTTTAATTATGTTCTCTTTTCCGATGAGGCAACATTTCATAAAAATGGATTTGTAAATAGACATTATTTCCATTATTATTCAACAGATAACCCCCATTTCTTTCGAACCACCAGTCAGACAAAGTGGTCCCTAAATGTATGAGGTGGCATGATTGGAAATTTCATCGTTGGGCCATATTTCTTTGAGGGAAGAGTTAATGGTTTGATTTACCTCGATTTTTTGGAAAACCAGTTACCACATTTAAGTAATCATTTACCCATTCGAATCAAACGAAGAATGTGGTATTTACACGACTGAGCACCTGTTCACCACATGTTCCTGTTAATAATTATTAGATACTCCATTTCCCAGAAGATGGATAGGTAGAGGAGGTCCTTCCAAGTGGCCACCTCGCTCACCAGATTTGACAAAAATGTTTTTTTTTTATGTGGGGCTACGTTAAAGATCAAGTTTATAGAACACCCCCACCTACAAAGGAGGATATGAAAAATAGAATTAGGGGCGTATTCCAAAATATTCCAGTCAGCATGTTGAGGCGAGTTAATGAAGAATTTCAAAACCGAATACATTATTATTTGGAAGTAGCCGGTGGTCACTTTGAGCAGTTGTTATGAATTTCTGATATTTGTTTTTGTTATCGTTTCAATTATTTACTCTCATAAATAAAAAAAAAAAGTTTTTGCTGTTTACCAGCTGTCCTGCCCTTATGAACGAGCAGCCCTCAGAAGTCGGAACTTGTGCGAGCCAAGGATTAACGAGGTCTCACGTTTTAACGTGCGATTCCTAGCACTTTCTCTCAGAAAAAAGATTCTGCAGTCGCTAGGCTTTGAACCCACACGACTGGCAGATAGAATGATTGAAAAGCGATGCTTCTAACAACACGGCTACCTCGTCCTAAATACTTCAACGAAAACATGTTTTCCAGACTTTTCCCAACCGATTTTCAGTTTTAAGTTTGACATTGCAATTATGTTTAATTCCAGTAACAGTAACTAAGTGTCAAAATCCTAGCTGGCCTTACGTAAATAGAAAGAGAATTTTTGACAAATTGAAAATTGAATTCAAATTTAACAAAATCTGTCAATGTTAGGGGCTAAGTCATATCAACAAAAATTGTAGGAATAAAGTAGTTCTTCAAAATGGTGACATAACATACTGGGTGTTTCGTTTAAAAAAATCAAGTTTTTGATATTCGAAGTTTGTTAAGTTAATGCCTCTGTATAAAATGTCCTGTTTGAGAAATGTAATTTTCAGTCCATACCGACATTTCATCTTACTCTTGGTGTTGCATGTCTCAAAGAATTCTGCTTAAATTTTATCCATAATTTTTTTATGATGGCATTTGTGGTGGTCTGTTTTTCCGAAGATTTTCTTACTTTCAGCAATAACTTGACAACGCCGCAAAATTTTCGAAAAAAGGAAAGACCTCCTTATGTAAAACATTTTGCTCAGTTCAACGGCGAAAAAATTTACAGGAGGGTCCGTTTAAAAAAATGATGATTTGTATTGCCCAGCTTCGAAGGAACACTCTGTATATTCCACAATATTTTTAAAATAAGCAATAAAGTAAACCATTTAACTTTTATCTCAAACATTTTATCATACTCCTCATTATAGGCGAGATACTGTACTTCCTCACACTAATGGGCCACCCTGTATATATAAATATATATAAATGTATATATATATATATATATATATTATATATATATATATATATATATATATATATATATATATATTTATATATATATATAAATATATATTTATATATATATATATATATATATATATATATATATATACTATATACAAGTGAGCCTTTAATGGATTGTATTGGAACTTTAAACCATAGGAGCTAGAAGGTCGGTCAAATGGAGAAAAAGTTGCATTCATAGAAGCATTGTCAAGCAGTTCAAACAAATCGAGATTATCATGGCCGGTTATTCAGATATCATAAGAAAAGTAAATTCTGTCCTTTTGATTTTTCTTTTTTTCCCACTTTATTTCGAATATTATCAAAAAATTTTACAAAAGTTTTTTATTCGACAGTAAATTATCCTCAATTTGATATAATCAGATTTCGTATCCAACGTTTCGTACGCTCTGGGCCACCCTCAACCTAATTTTTTTCAATACGGACCTGCATATTTTATGACACTTTTCGAAATAACTTTCAACGCTGTATTCAACGATATATCATACAATGTCATTTAAAGTTGATTTTCAGGTGATTTTGACCCTTATCCAAATTTCTTTGGGTCGGATCTGTATTACATTTAGGTATCTTTAGTTTAATTAACAACATGCAATACATTTCGATAAGAAAATCAACTTACTTATCTTCAACTGAATGGAACGTAACAGAATCAAAGCAAGAAACAAGTAATAATTATTTACAAATTTCAAGAGGTGAAAAACCTAATTCATAATAATTAAACGAAACTATCATTTAATGAAAGAAAAATCAAATGATTATTCGAAAGTAAATGATGAGCATCAATGAAGTAAGTGTTCGAAATGTCCACCATTTTGTAAAATGAACTTTGCGGTTCTGGAACCCATACTTCTTATACATTTGCTTATTTCGTCTCCTTGAATACCTTCCAATACATTCTCAATCTTCTGGCGAAGAATCTCTATTGTCGGGTTCGTAGTATCATAAATTTTATTTTTGAGATATCCCCACAAATAAAAATCCAGCGGATTCAAATCCGGAGATCTGGCAGGCCATGCTACTGGACCTCTTGTTCCCATCCATGAATCGGGAAAAGTTCGATTTAGATAGTCTGTGACTATTCTTGAGTTGTGTGGACCACATCCGTCTTGTTGGAACCATGGACTATTACGCCGATACCGTATAGGAAGATCATCCAACATTTCTTCTATAATTTCTACATATTTTGCTCCGGTTAGGTTGCCGTCATTAAAATAGGGTCCCAGTAATTTATTATTCAACAAACCGCACCATATGTTCAAAGAAAAACGATATTGATGTCTAAATTCATGAATTAAGTGAGGATTTTCTGTGGCATAAAAATGTTTGTTCCTTCGATTGAACATGCCAGAATTTGTGAATGTCGTTTCGTCTCCCCAAATGATATTGTGCGCAAAATTGTTGTTATTCCGCACCTTCCGTTGAAACCAATTACAGAATTGCAACCTTCTCTCAGGATCATTGCGATATAGTTTTTGCACGGCTTGGTATTCATAGTCATGGTATCCGTGTCTCTTGAGTATTTTATTAACAGCACTTTTTGATAAATTGCATTCACTGGCCATAGTTCTCGATTCTATTCCTGGATTCATTCGAATTTGGGCCAGAACATTGATATCATTGATAGGCTCGTTTCGTCGTACATAAGGACCTCTAGGTTTGATGAATGAATTATGTGCAAGAAACGTTGTAGATGAACATTTTAATATTTGGTGTTGTTCTTTCAGGATATAATTCACCATACCTTTGTTGTGCTTTGAACGAATTTCTATCTAGTTTTATGTACACTTCGTACATATCTCTCTTCTCTTCATTTGTGTATCTTACCATATCGAATAAGTTAAATTGAAATTACTCAGAGAAGTATTTAATGACAAGTTCTTGTGACACAATAATAAACGAAGTGACAAATAATATGACATTTCTTGTTATGTTCTTCTTTATCCACGGCCTACTACTTGAAAATAATACATTCAATAAACCTAGAGTGTATGTAAGAAAAAACAAGTGTATTTAAGAAAAAACAAGTCTATCAACGATATCAATGTTCTGACCCAAATTCAACTGAACCCAGAAAAAAAATCGAGAACTGTGGCCAGTGAATGCAATTTATCAAAAACTGCTGTTAATAAAATACCAAGCCTTGCAAAAATTATATCGTGATGATCTCAAAATAAAGTTCGATTCTGTAATTTGTTTCAACGGAACAAATGACAAATCCAACAATAATGATTCCTCGCGAGAAGATTGAGAATGTATTGGAAGGTATTCAAGGAGACGAAATAAGCAAATGTATAAGAAGTATGGGTTCCAGAACCGCAAAGTGCATTTTACAAAATGGTGGACATTACGAACACTTCATTAATGTTCATCATTTACTTTCGAATAATCATTTGATTTTTCTTTCATTAAATGATAGTTTCGTTTAATTATTATGAATTAGGTTTTCACCTCTTGAAATTTGTAAATAATTATTCTTGTTTCTTGCTTTGATTCTGTTACGTTCCATTCAGTTGAAGATGAGTAAGTTGGTTTTCTTATCGAAATGTATTGCATGTTGTTAATTAAACTAAAGGTACCGAAATGTAATACAGATCCGACCCAAAGAAATTTGGATTAGTGTCAAAATCACCTGAAAATCAACTTTGAATGACATTGTATGATATATCGTTGAATTCAACGTTAAAAGTTATTTCGAAAAGTGTCATAAAATATTCAGGTCCTATTGAAAAAAATGAGGTTGAGGGTGGCCCAGAGCGTACGAAACGTTGAAACGAAATCTGATTATGTCAAATTGAGGAAAATTCACTGTCGAATGAAAAACTCCCGTGACATTTTTTGATGATATTCGAAATAAAGTGGGAAAAAAAGAAAAATCAAAATGACAGAATTTACTTTTCTTATGATATCTCAATAACCGGCCCTGATAATCTTGATTTGTTTGAACTGCTTGACAATGCTTCTATGGATGCAACTTTTTCTCCATTTGACCGACCTTCTAACTCTTATGGTTTAAAAGTTACCAATACAATCCCATTAAAAAAGTGGCCCCTCTGTATATTGGTTCACATAAAATCCAAAGTATACTCGAAGAGACCAACTTCTTAGGGGGACTTGAGAGATAGAGTTGAGCGCGCATTTCAGGAAATTGCTGCTCACGAACTGATAAATGTGCTTAGTTGTACAATAAATAGAACTTGTCTATGTATTTTGGAAAACGAGCAACAGCTCACACATATCATTGGTCATTATTAAATAAATTAATTTTTGATGGTTGTGAAACTCTTCTATTGAAAACAGGATAAGTATTGTGAGTATAATTTGTATGTTCAATGTTTCACTGTTTCACTTGTTGGATTTATTCCAACAGTTTGATTATATTAAAGTTAACTTTCCTGTTATAGGTTTATGATCATTTCATATTGTCAAGTCGATCATTTTTGGTAATTCATTGTTACCATTCTGAAGCAAAGTTTGAAAGAATGAATAATGTCATGTTACCTACCAATTTTTTCACATTGATTTCCTTTTGTTAGATACGTTTGAACAGAAAGAAAGTGGTGGATAATGTATATCGTTAATTGGTAATTGAATTCTCTATCGGATGGCAAGATGGCCCTCGGTATAAACCATTGGAAAAAAACGATGTTTTCGTTCAAAATGCGTTCAGAAAATTTCAATTATATGACTATCACTAGTAGTTACTGATGTATACTTGATAAAGGCCTACTGAGCTAAAAGGAAAATAAGAAATTATAATATTTTTTTTCAATTGTAAAATTAAAATTCAAAAAACATCTAACATACAGGGTGTTCCATTTGAAAAAATCGAAGTTGTTGGCTATTCTGGCGAAACCGGAAATTCATTCTTCAAATTCATATCTATGTACGAAATTCATTCAAATCGGTTGATAAGTAAAGGATTGTCATCCGGTATATTTCCTTGTTATATATTTTCTTCATTTTCAGATCAGGGTTGATTGTTCAATAACTGTTCTATATCTCACAATTGGACGAACAGGATTCCAAAAACCGAATGAAATTTCAACTCTACCGATATTCTTGAGGTTGTGAAAATCTCTCCTCGACAATAAACCGTGCTTTCCGTAGTTTCCAACTCTTCCGCGCACTCGTGGGGCGCTAGAAGCTATGAGGCTGGGTCGGCCCAGCAGTACCCCGTGGACCACCGCATCGCTAGCGTTCGGCCGAATCCTTCGACGCCCTCGAAGCCCGATTTCGACGTCGCGACGCTCCGAGTGCGGAAACTCGCGAAAGTTTTCGTGTGCAAGTTTTTCGATGGATGCTTCGAATGAATGTGAATATCGGAAATGTGACGACTAGGAAATGTTTGAGTGAAATATTTGAAGGAGTTTTTGAGTTGGTGACAGTTTGTGGACTTTACGCATCGAGGGTGATGTAAGTAGGATCTGTGCTTGGAAAGTTTTTCAGATATTTCAGTGATCTCCTGATCGCTTTATGTAAATTCCTTGGGGAAGTGAATTTATTGCGGTGATTTATTGAAAAATGGATAGATAGATAGATAAATAGATTTGTTTATTCAGGTCGATATCATTATTACAAAGTTATGTTTGAATATATCATGTGAAACAATGTAGAATATTCCCATTCCTGGCAGTCTGAGGTCACCTAAGCTGAGCTTGTATTGTGTCCTTCAGGCTGCTAGGTTTTATCTCGAATGTGATATGGTACAAATCTGACTGGAGAGGTAACATAGGTGTTTTGTTTCAGAGGACAGGTTGAGTAGAATATAATATATAGAATTCATATAAAATTCATATAAATAGAAATATATTGATGTAGAGGAGATTAAACACAGATGGTAGTTTCAGACTCAGTCGTTCTCAAAGATATTTTTCAATTGATTATATTGATTTTTAATGAATAATATAATTTTTTTAGGTTTTTTTTTGGTTGTTAATATTTTTCATACACTGTGTCCGTAAAGTATGGAACAAATTCATTTTTAGCTAAACAGGTCATTTTAAGAAATAATCCTGAAACACGTCGATTTTTGATGTTAATTTACCGTATTTCAAATAATAATCTAATATACAGGGTGAATTACGTTCGAGTAATGACGTCACCGTCATTTTTTTTAAATGGAACACCCCCATTTTGTCTCAATTTTCGGATTACTCTAGCTGAGCTGATTCCAAAAATGTATCACATGTTGATTCCAATTGGTACAGGTGGAATAGTTTTGTGTGTGCTCATAAAGTAACGCGTAACATTCTTTATTAGGTAAATTAATAATATTATCAAAAATACTTATTGTCTAGCGGCAATTGGTTTAAATGTAACACCCCGTAGTTTGCTACATGTTTAGAGTAATAAAAATGAGCTGTCCCCAAACATGTTTGGTACTTGTGGTCTAGCAGACAGAATATGACAAAAAATATTTCTTATCTATTTATAAAAAACATAGTCGTCTACTTTTTTGGGAAATGTCATTATTTGTTTAGTAATTTATTGATGTTCAGTGACAGTTTACCACCACAATATTTTTGGTATTCGTGATTATTCGAATGATTGCTTAGATTTAATTGGAAGTAGAAATTGAGTTAAGTGTAAAACAAAGAATTGAAATACTTATGATGATTGGGTATGGAGACAGATCGCGAACTCAGATGGAAGTGTGCAATTTGTTTAATGATAAATTTACAGAAAGACCTATGACGCGTTCAACAGTCAGTAAGATTGAAACGAAATTTCGAGAAATTGGTAATGTTGAAAATGTACGCAAATCAGGTCGTCCCGCTGCAAATGCTGATACAGAATTAGATGTTTTACTGAGTTTTGAAGAAGATGCGCACACTTCTGTTCGTAAAGTTAGTCGCTATATCGGTGTTAGCAAAACAACGGTACACAAACTATTGAAGCTTGAAAAATGGCATCCTTATAAAATAAAACTTGTGCAAGAATTAAACGAAGATGATCCCGATAGAAGACTCCAATTTTGCGAAGAAATGATGGATAAATGTCACCGAGACCCTCTCTTGATACAAAACATTATTTTTTCTGATGAGTCCACTTTCATGTTAAATGGTGGGGTTAACCGTCAGAATTGTAGATACTGGGCAAAAGAAAACCCCCACTGGATGCGTGAGCATCATACACAATACCCTCAAAAGGTAAATGTATGGGCTGGAATTGTACGAAATCGAATCAACGGACCCTACTTTTTCGAAGGTAATTCAAACGGGGCAACGTACCTTGAGTTTTTAAGGGGGTATCTCGTACCTACTTTACGTAATTTGTTTCCCAGCAGACGTAATCCTGGAGGTTTTGATGAAAGTTTATGGTTTCAACAGGATGGTGCACCTCCACATTATGCTATAGATGTTAGGAGGTACCTAGATGAAATTTTTCCGAACAGGTGGATTGGTAGACGTGGACCCACTGAATGACCAGCGAGGTCACCAGATTTAAATTCTTTGGATTATTTTCTGTGGGGCCATCTGATGAATGTTATTTATAAAACGAAACCAGCAAATATTGCAGATGTACAAGAGAAAATTCGAACAGAAATAAACAATATTACGCAAGAAACCATACACAAGGTTCAACAAGAATTTGTACACCGTTTGGGTTACTGTCAAATACAGCAAGGCCTGCAGTTCGAACATTCATAAAGTCATGTATTCCAGCATATTCTGTCCGCTAGACAATAAGTATTTTTGATAATATTGTTAATTTACCTAATAAAGAATGTTACGCGTTACTTTATGAGCACACACAAAACTATTGTATTTTTGTCCACCCTGTACCAATTGGAATCAACATGTGATACATTTTTGGAATCAGCTCAGCTAGATTAATCCGAAAATTGAGACAAAATGGGGGTGTTCCATTTAAAAAAAATGACGGTGACGTCATTACTCGAACGTAATTCACCCTGTATATTAGATTATTATTTTAAAATACGGTAAATTAACATAAAAAATCGACGTGTTTCAGAATTATTTCTTAAAATGACCTGTTTAGCTAAAAATGAATTTGTTCCATACTTTACGGACACAGTGTATATGTCGGTAGCTGATTATTTAGTTTAGGGCCAAAGTATGTAACGGACTTTTGGTTGTGAGTCAGTCTGCAGCATGTTTTATTCATAACTTGGCTTGCGATCATTCTTGTATTATGTGTATGGTGGATTATATTTATGGGTTTACCCACGGTAAAGAGAAAACATTCATAGGCGTATATTTTCCTTACGTTAAATGGGCCAGTTTCTTCATATAAGGACTAGGTTGAATGTCTTCGATTTTTTTTAACATTATTTCAATTGAAGTGTTTTTTGGATTATATTTAAATTATATAAGGATGTTTCGAATAATCCACCCCAGACAATGATACAATAACGTATAACTGACTCAGCCAGGGCGTTATAAACCAGCAACATGACGTCTCTTCTGAGAATATTTCGGAGTTGATAAAATGTATAGATCAACTTTCGAAGTCTTTTCACCGTATATTTCACCCGATTGTTCCATCGTAGTGATTGATCAACCATGATACCTGGGTAGTTAGTTGATTCTATTTCATGTATTCCAGATCAAGAGCAATTTGCACTTTCTGGGCATGTTAATCGGATCGAATCGGATCGGATCGGAAGTGTTATTTTTTTTGGTTGATCTTTTTTTGTAGAAGAGAAAGTTATGGATTTTGTTTTGTCTAGATTGAGGCTCAGTAGGTTAGTACTTAGCCAGGAGTATATTTGTTTCATGCCAATTCCTGCTTTTTCATATACTTCGTTCCATGTTTCACCTACGAATGCTACAGCCTCGTCATCAGCGTAAAACGTTGAATTTCCTTCAAAATTGTCAATGTTGAGAATATTATTGACATTCAGTAAAAATAGTATGGGGCCCATGACAGTTCCCTGTGGCACACCCATGGCAACCGGTAATGGATCACTAAAATAATCATTTATTTTTACTCTCTGTATTCTGTTTGCTAAGTAATCTTCTAATAAATTTAATGCTACGCCTCTTACTCCTACGTCCTTCAATCGCTGAAAGAGTATGTCATTCATGATTGACGGTATCAAACGCCTTGGCCAGGTCTAAAAATACAGTTAAACATTTTTTCTGATCCCGAAAGCAGTTGAATACCTAGTTTGTTAATTCAAAAACAGCTTGTTCTGTTGATAAGTTTTCTCTTAATCCATACTGGGAGTTGGAAATAATATTGTTGTTCTCAAGAAAGTTTACTAATTTGTTTTTAAAAAAAATTTCAAATATTTCTGCGAAATTGTTTATCATTTTTATGGGTCTGTAGTTGTTTGTTTTTTGTTTGTCTCCAGATTTATGAATTGGGATTGTTATAGATTCTTTAAAGGTAGACGGAATATTTCCAGACATAAAAATTGAGTTCATGATAAAGCACAATGGTTTTATCAGATAGATGTGATATTTTTTAATGAAAGATAGCGTAGTTTTGTCAGTACCAGAGGAAGTTTTGTTCAATTCAATTCAGATATCATCTTTATAATTTTATTTTCTGTAACCGGGCGAAGGAAAAGCGAATTACTCATGTAACTATCCTTTTCTGTAGCGGGAGATGTTGGTTAGCGAATTTCTCATGCTACTCTTCTTTTCTATAGCGGGAGATGTTGGTTTATCTATTCTATTTGACATAGTTGCCTATATTCATGAAATAGTAATTGAATTCGTTCGCTACTTCTTCATCCGGTTGTTTTCTGTCTTCATCATTAATAAACGTGAATTTTGCATATTTTTGTGATACGAGGTGTCATTTGTTATTTCTCTTATTTCGTTCCAATTTTTTTTTCAAATTTTTGCCCGATTAATATATTTTACTTTTGTAATAGTAATTTTTCGCAGTTCTTATTTAATTGCATAGGAAGTTTCTATAGTGTTTATATTCGTTATTATGTTCTTCGCTGTTTGTCCTCATGGATTTTTGTTTCAAATAGTCCCTATGATTAATTGATTTGATTGAACCAAGCGTTATCCAGGGTTTCAGTTTGGTCTGTTTCTTCAACATGGTATTTGACTTTATTTGCGTGCTTCCATCAATATATAGCAAAATTTTCTTGGTTAAATTCTCGTAGAGTATTTCCGGTTCTCCAGTTTTCATCACCGTTTCCCATTTTTCTCTTTTCAGCAGTTTCTCTCATTAACTATGGTTGATATATGTTTTATTTACATTTGACTTGTTATTTGTGTTTTTATTTAAGATATAATCAGTTTTAATCGATAGGAGTAAGGTATCGTGATCTGTTACGCCAGTTTTGAAAATGTAAGTTCGAAGATCAGTTTCATTGTGTATATATTTATTTTTGAACTTAACAAATATATGGTCTGTCGAGCTTGGTAATGTGTCTCCTGTGGTCCTAGTTGGTTCATTTACAAATGGGAAGAATCCTGTTTCTGCTAACATGCATATATATTCATAAACTCTGTGTTCTGTCAGGTTGAAAATATTCATATTCATGATCCCCATGAATATTGTCATATCACTATTTGGCTGTAGTTTTCAGTATCGATTAGGTATCGATCTAGATTTGTCGCTGGTGGTCTGTAACAGCAGGTCAATGTAAATGTGATGTTATTCAGGGTAAATAGAATTTCTAATAAATTTATTTCAGACAGATGTTTGATAGAAGATGTATAGCTGATATTATTTCAAATGTGAACGATTATTCCATCATTTGGATTAAAGCGCGATTCGTTGTAAATAATATCAAAATAAGAGATCGAAAAATTCCCAAAATCTTCTAATATCCAGGTTTCAGATAAGATTAGTATATCTATATTTAGAAATCGTATATCTCCTATATAAATGAGTAGTTCATGGAAGTTTTTATTCAAGCTCCTAATATTTAGGTGAAATAAGTTTAGCAACCACCTCCCCACTCCATCGATGCATACTTTCCCTGAAGTTTTGACATACTATTGTTTCATTTGCTTCATTGTTTTCTATCAAATCCAGAAACTCTAACATAGTAGTTTACTAAGCTTTAAACCTATGAGAAAGACAGTTGTGATTAATTTAGAATAGAATGTAAATTTTTTTGATAATGATAAAAAGTAAATTGGGTACAGTAAAATTATTAATTGAAGGAAAAATAGATAATCACATCATTATTTCACAATATTTCTAACGACCTTTATTCTGAAATTGTTCTCGAAATATGTAATCTGAAGGCCCTTAAAAATTATATTTTTGCAACCAAGTAGATTTTTCCATTAAATTCTCTTGACACTGTCACATTATTATCATGGAAAATATAAGTAAAGGTTTTCGGGTACATTAACAGAAATTACGTATTCATTTGATTTGTAGGCCAAATGAAGAAGTTTGGAAACAGTATGTCAACGGATGAAATCGAGATTTGAGTGAAATTTTTACACGATTTCTCCAATTGGTATAAGTTGTCGAGTTCTTTAAATCGAATATAAGAGGAATGATGCTGAAGGAGTTTTACATTCGGAGAGCAAACTCTCAAGTAGGAAATTGATTTTCCAATACAACGGAATTCCATCAGTCTCTGTTGAGAATTGAATAAATGATTTGCTTTGACTGAAAGTGGAAAAACACCCACATCAGATGCAGGGTCTACCATGAATTGACGCTTCGAATTGATGTGGATATGGGAGATGTAGCTACTACGAATTATTTGAGTGATATATTTGAAATAGTTTTTGAGTCAGAGAGAAACTACATTTTGGTAAACTTCATATATTTAAGATTTTTTTTTTCCGATTGACTCTGCCCCTACTTGAAAATCCATAATTATTTCAAATCACAACTCACGAATAGATTTCTATAGAATATTTATTCAAATTCACAACATGTACCGCTAACTCAGTAGCCTCTTCAGGTAATAAACCAAATGATACAATGACAAACAGTCATAGTATTTCCATTCTTGTATGGGGATGGGGTTAATCATCGACCCCTGATAAAACATAATAGGATTTCCGCTTCGATCGAAAATGCCGACCATAGGCGGCGATTTATTCTTATACTTCAAATGTAACTTTGCCTATTTTTGTTTGAAAACAAATTTCAGTAAACTTTCTGAAAAAGGAGATTATTGGAGGATTTATAAGGGATTTTCTCCAATAAATTTTTCTGTAGGTCCAGTGGGTGATGATAAAGATACAGTCCGAAAGTTGATAATAATTATATTTTTTTGTATCTAAGCAAATCTTTGGTAACCTTTTCTGGATATCACCCTGGTCTTGGAAGGTACATTCAGGATAGTCGGATAATTTCTTGGTTATTGGAATGTGGACACTACCCTACTGGCCTCATCAACTTTTTTAAATATTCAAGTTTTTCGTTTTTTTTCCAGATCAAGATCTTCCATATATCCTTGTTTTCTCAGGATTCCTTCTGTGTTGATGAACAATTAGATTTAGTTTTCCTAAATCTGTTCGAATATTTGTATAATTGTTTTTTATGGAGACTGTTGGATCTGAAGGAAAATTTAGGATTTTCCCTCCTCCATTTTGTATGAAAAATAAAATTTGGAATTTGGGGAAACTCTTCGAGACAAGGAATTGATTTATTTTGTTTCTCAATGAAGTTTTCTACCGTAGCAAATATCTCACATTTGGAATTTCCCACAATTCCAACGTGATTTTTTTCAAAACCAAAACCATACCGCAGTTTCACAAGAATGAATCATGAAACAGTTGCTGATTGATACTGAAGTCCGCTGAAGTGGTTTCTCAGCCGTGAAACCAAGGTATGGCTTCATATTCAGAAGATCTTTCTGTTAAGTGGAAACCCCTTTTCTATGAATTGTGTAAACTTCCCAATGTAAGTGAAAGATTTGAGTTGAAAAACAAAATGTGATACTTTTGCAAACCATTGCATTTGTAATTTCCTCATCTGAAAAACCTCTTTCTGAATGACAAATGCATTTGTCACAGAAAATCGAATTATAGAAAGATTTTTTCTCAAATCAATGAGAATTGATTGGAGTACTTTTTCTTAGTTTCAATCATATTTTTCTTTTTGCACTAATTGTTACTCATGTTCTTTTTCGCGTAGAGGAAACTGGGGTTTTCAACTTCGTCAATGTACCATTTTTCTTGTTCGTCACAATTGTCATTTTGGAACATTAAAAAAGAGTTTTTTGAACTTTTGTTACATCTTTGGAAATGTACGAGATATCATTCAAAAATCACATGAAAATAGCAAGCAAAAGACATTCACTTCATTTATCTAAGCAAGTATTCTGACTTTTTGTTTAATATTGATCTCCATCCTTTCTAGAAGGTCGAGTTTACAAGCTTTTTATGTATAATATTTCAAACTTTGTAGCCCATTAAATAATAAATGATTAGTACTAAATATTGGTTGCTGTACAAATTTAAAGCAGATTCTCTTGATTCAGAAATTTTATATGTAGTGGTTTGCGGTTATTTATTAACCGACGAAACCAAAAAGGAGAAGGTTCTCTAGTCGACGCGTATATTTTTTTTTATGTATGATCACGCATAACTTTTCACAGAGCAGCTCGATTTTGATGATTCTTTCATTCTTGGATATGGTCTACTTTGACGTTAGTCTCATTTGGATTTGAACAGAAAAATCAATCCCTAAGGGTAGCAAAATGAAGGATATTGATCGTTCACCTCTGAATTTTGGTCCGATAACCGATTCTATCAGGCATACTTTTTTAGTGGGTTTTCCGATTTGGATGATTCTTTTTTAAATAGATAGAGTATACCTCATAGTTGATCATATTCCAATTCGGAATGGAATAATCCACCCCTATGGGTAGGAAAATAGGGGATGATTGATTTTTCACTTGTGAACATTGGCAAACATATGTTGACAATAATTATATTCTATGAAAGTATGGAATTATATACAAAGTGATGAAATCAACTAAACAGAACTTTCAAAAATAATTCATAATATATAACAATGAATGGTTGGAAAAGATTATCATATTATTCAACAGTTAATAGTTGAAGTAGGCTAAGTAAATAAGTATTTTGGTAGTAATAAAAAATTAAGTCGGTGGTAATTAGTAGATTTCAGCCACAAAAAATTTGAAAAGAAAGACTATTTAACAAATAATTAAACCGACGAAAAAATCAACTGAAAAGCAAAAACTAAAATGAACCTTGGTCTTAATGATAATTGAGCTCCTGAACTAATAAGAGTAACTAATTTTGAGTCGGCACCAAACAAACTTGCAATTGAATTAGGTGAAGCGTAAAATGATGTCAGCGAGATGCACAGTGGCGTTCTGATTACTTCTTCAAAGTAATATAATGATATTCGATAATTTTTTGTTTGGCGCCGACTCAAAATTAGTTACTCACATTAGTTTAGGAGCTCAATTATCAATAAGACTAAGAAGGTTTATTTTAGTTTTTCCCTTTCAGTGGATTTTTTCGTCGCTTTAATTTTCCGTTGAAAAATTTTGCTATAAGCGATCAGGGAAGTTATCGACGCAGGAATAGTTTTCACTCAATTTGGTCAACTTCATACTGGAAATCATATGCATTTCTTTTTCCGGATTTCTCCAATTCAAAATTATAATATGTACGATTTTGAACGAACACTATATTTTGAGTTGAAGCTGACTGTATTTACCTGAGAATGGATATACTATACAGGGTGTTTCATAATTGAATGCTGATCCTAGAGGGCGATAATCCTTGGATAATTTTAAGAAAAAATCATCTTATGAACATAGGTCCGCAACCGCTTTATTTCTGAGATACAGGATGTTGAAATTTAGCAAAAAAATTAGTTCTTTCCCAATATCTGTGAAACCGCTGTTTTTTTTTTCAATGTTGGTACATGCAAAGTACGCATAAAAACAAATTTTTTCCAGATGATGATTCCCTTTAAATTTTCATCAGTGGCGTCCCTGTTAACATGCCCTGTCATATTTTTTATCAAAATAATGATTGCGCCACTGGTCTTTTTCCCAAATGAATATTATTATTGGTAATTGTCTTCTATCTTTTTAAAAAAATAGTCCCCTGCCTTTTTTTTTGTCCGGCGGACTGTTTTCGATTCAGAAAATAAAATACATTCATTTGCTTGACCCTATTCGATTTTTTTTTCTCAGTCTCAATTTGCAATTGTGATTTCCATTAAATAGGAACATCTTCCAACAAATTAGCAAATTATTCAAGAAATCGGCGATAATTCTGTACATCTAATCCGTGTGGTAAAAAAAGGTCCAATGGGTAATCTCCAATGATTCCAGCCAGACATTTAATGAGAACTGCTCCTGGTGATGAGATTCCACGATTGCATGCGGATCTTCCTTGGCCCAAAATGATTAACAGGAAAGTTTCTGATCCTGTTTTTAGTAAAACTAGCTCCGTCCGTAATATAATTTCCTTTGTCAAATAAAAGATTTTGTATAAATTTGGAGAAACTATTGCCAGAAATTCACTCGTAATGGGAAAGTCTCGAGGAATAAGAGCCTGAACCCATTGAATGTAATAATAGATAAAGTAATCATGAAGAATCCTCCATACTAGAATATGGGCGATATTAAAATTATTGGCAACTTGCCTGTACTTTATTTCAGGATTTTCGTCAACTGAATTTAAAACAGCTACCACAATTGCTGAAGTTCTTGCAGTCCGATGTGCTCCTTTCAAGTGATGATTCGGCTCAAACTCCCTGCTTCTACATAACTTTCTATGGGTGTTCGGAATCGTTTAGCATTAGAAACCATTTTATTTGGGAAGCGCTTTTGATACAGCCGCCTGGCTTCATATGCGTTCCTGTCAGCAAGCCCATACAAGTAATGCATGTCTGCTAATTCGGTATTTGTAAGTTAACCATATTTTTTAATAAACAAGTTTCAATAACGTGAATAATATCACGTATCTAACTAAAGAAGTCAAAATTGTTTATGTTGAAAACAACAAAAGGTGTTCTCAGCATCCCAGATGTTTCAGCCCACAAGATAATCCTACTACTCTTCAACGGCTGATTTCGCATGGAGAACAAATGAATGCTTTTTATTTTTTTAACTTGGAAACCGCCCCGCCGGACGAAAAAAAAAAGGCAGGAAAAAATTTCTTATGAGAATATAGAGGCAATTTAAAAAAAAAATTTGGAAAAAAAGTCAGTGGCATATAATTTTCCCATCAAAAATATGGCAGGGCAAAACAGGAACGCCACTGATGGAAATTAAGGAAACCTTCAGATTGAAAAATGTATTTTCATGCGTACTTTGCATAAAGATTGAAGAGAAAAACCCTTTTTCGATTTCAGAGATATTGGGTAAGAACTGATTTTTTTGTTGAATTTCAACATCCTGTATCTCAGAAATAAAGCGGTTGGGACCTATATTAAATATGAAGAATTTTCCAAAAATTACCCAAGGATTATCGCCCCTTGGGGATCGGCAATTATGAAACACCCTGTATATACTACCTGAGATCATTATCGGTAATCACCACTATCGTGATTTCCCAAATTAAGTGATTACAAAGAATTAACAAGTTCTATTTCAATGTATTTCTAGGATAGAAACCCCATTCGAAATTGTGCATGGAGTTTTTCTACCAACAAAACTCAAATAAAAATTTTGCTACTTTTCATTTATCAATAACAAGGTCTGAAGATTGCGCATCGAACAAATTATACGTTGGATAGATTCATCAAGAATAATACAGACTCTTCGAAATCCTAAATCGAGCATATAGGTTAAATTGAAGAAAAGTTGTGAATTTAAATAAAATTATGGGGAAATCTAATAGGTGTGTTGGGGAATTTGAAATTGAAGATTATGTGAATAGTTTTTGAGAGATTTTGAATGGGATATTAAGTGATCGCTTCATGGAATTTTCTCCAAAAAGCATATTATCAGAAACTAGAAAAGAATTTTTGAAAAATCAATTTATCGATCAAACTCTGATTGGGAGACACAGGGGTTTTTGTGGTTTATCAGAATGGACTATACGAATGAAGTTCCTGAACAAAACGGAAAGGTAGAAAGCCGAAAATGTTTATCAACTCCTTAGGTTCTTGAGGGAAAGGGGGGTTCCCCCCTTGATTATATTCAATGCTACTCGATTCAATGAAGCGTGGCTTAACAAAAGCAAAGATATTGACATGATAGATGGAGAGGATTTCTTCATTATCCTTTTTATCTACTGATCGTTGGAATATTTTCGTGGATTGACCATATGTGAATAAAAAAATGTGGGATAGGTATTCAGGTTTCCAAATTGAAAGTAATTGAATAAATACTATGAAGTGAAGTTTTTTTTCTGTGGAAAAATATTTGATCATAGTTTTTTCAGATAGATTTTAATAGAAATTCAAAAAATTAAATGGGGATTTCAAAAAGGTTCGATAACCGCTTGAGCAACCTAATTTAAAAAATAGGGAAATATTTATGTTTCGGGAAAAGGGAAAAAAAAGGTGAATTTTGTCACGGGTGTTCTATATGAAATAACATTATTGGAGTTCAAAATGCGGTAAGCCCTGATAATATAAAAAACCTTTATCTCTTTTTATCGTCTACCGCCACAGTAACTAGCCAAAGGGATTCAAGTGACTGACCAAAAATTTTGGGAAACCCGCCGTGGCTAATTCCAATGATATTGAATTTTTTGACAACGTTAATTTTGTGAAAAGTTGAATATCCCCACAAACGGAGAGAAAGGGATAGGGGGACTTCCCAAAAATCCGCCTTTTTCTCAAAAAATTCAAAATGCAAGAAATTGGGGTGTTTCATTTAAAAAAATGTAACTTTAAAGTCGCGCCTTTTTAAAGACCTTTGTTTTGAAAATCATCATTTTCAAAAAAGTAGTTCAGATCGATATATACTTCCCAAAAACGTTTCAAAAAAATACCCCTTTGACCCAAGAGTCCCAGTCGTTCAGCTTGACTCCCCCCTGTCTATCTCATTGTGAATTTTTTTCGAAATATATCCTGCCTAAATGATGATTGAAAAAAAGCTGCTATTCACTAGAGGATTTCCATTCTGCCGTGCAAGAATCTTTTCAAAAAATTAAACCGACGAAAAAGAAATTGAAAAGCAAAATAAAATGAACCCTTTTTAGTCTAATAACTGAGCTTCTAAACTTTTAAGTATTTAATTTGAGCTGGCGCAAAACAAACAAGCAAATTAATTACGTAAAGGGGAAAAAAAGTTGGCAGCGGGGTGGGCGGCGGCGAGACACCCCACCGAACGTGCACACACTGGGGGACACATGTCCGTTGGGGTAGTTGTGCGGAGAGCGCATTTTGGAAAAAATTTTTTAATTTGGGGATTTCACGTTGCATCTTTATGTTATTTTGTTTTGATCATTTTTCAAAGAATTTTTTGATATCCGTTTATTGTTTGTTTGGTGGCGACTCAAATTTTTTTATTAGATTGATTAGGAGCTCAGTTTTTTTGACTTTTGAAAATTAATTGAATTTTTTGCTTTTCTGTTTTTTTTTTTCGAAAGTTTTATTTTTTTTTAAAACCGTCTATGAAATCTTCTTGATTTGATAACATTCAAATACTTACCACGTACTTTTTAAATATTAACTGTTATATACTTCCCAAAAAGCTGCTACCAGCGACTTCGTGTTAAAATATTTTTTTGTCACGACTATTACAAATCGACTCATCCTCCATGGAATTTCTGAAAAAACTAAAAGCATTTCCTTTATTTGTAAAAAAGAGACCTCAAATACCAACCCCCTTTATCTCAGCAACAGAATTTAACCCCATTTTACCTTTTGGTTGGATTTTCGAAAACCCCGAAACAATTTTCTTAATTTGTGAAAAGATTCAATTTTAACTCTAATTTCACAAACCAATTTTTACTTTTACTTTCACCTGCCCTCACTCCACCTTTCCTTCGGTTTTAGGCATTAAATATGAAAAATATGCTGTCAAATGTTATCTCTTAGGGGCCAAAACGGTTTGATCTGGGTGTTGATCGTATATCAGTCAATCAGTGAGCCCGTTAGTCAGGGCATTGATTCCTAAAATTTAAAACTAAACCCTACAGATTTTAACCAAAAATTTTTACCCCCCCAGGGTTGAACTTTCGAAAACTTGGGAAAAACATTCATCTTTTATTTGTGAAGAAGTGCCCAAATAGGCAATTTCCATGACTTTAATTTTAAAACCAACTGTACTTTCTTTTTCCCCCCCCTTCTCCCAAATTTTTCCCCTTTAGGAAGAATTATAAAAAAAAATATGCTGTCAAAATTCTATCTTTTTAGGACCAGAGGTTTGGTCGGGCGTTGATCCTATCAGTCAGTCATGAGTCAGTTAGTCAGGACATGTAATTCCTAACTTTAAAACTAAACTGTACAGTTTTTAAAAACCCCCATTTTACCGCTCTAGGGTTGAACTTTCGAAAACCTTGAAACACATTTATCTTCATTTTGGAAAAAAGTGCCCAAATACAATTTTCCCATGACCTAATTTAATCCCAAACCCGTACTTTCTTTTTCCCCCTTAATTTTTTTTTACCCCTTTAGGGTGAAATATCAAAAATATGCTTAAAAATTCTATCTCTTAGGACCAGCGGTTTGTCGCGTTGATCCTATATCAGTCAGTCAGTGAGTCAGTTAGTCGGGTATATATATGTACATATTACCTCAAACATGAGATAGCTGGTGTGAATCGTTGAAAATCCTCGACCTTCCGTCTCCATCATTATTCTCCATTATGGGTTGTGTCGTCAGAACCTACATACGTGTCCCAAAGTTTCAACAGACCGCTTATCAGCTGGAAATTAAAAAAAATTATTACCTTTTTTTTTTCTAACCTTGGGGAAAAAAAAAAAAATTCATAAATTTTCCCGAAGCATAATACCCTATACAATAAAAAAAAGATCAATCAGAAAACCCCATATAAATTTATGCGTAGAATGGGTTTAAAAAATGAAAATTCCCAAGTGGGGAACCAACAATCACCCCCCATTTTCCACCCTTAGAGGGGGATTTATTTTTAACCAAGTGGGTCAACTTCGGTATACCTCATCTTTTTTAAAACAAATCATCAAAATCAGACTACTCTATGAAAAGATATTTTATTTATAAAAAAAAATAATCAATAAAAACTTTTTGAAAACAAAATAATACTTTTTAAAATACAAAATAATTGCTTGATGTGTGATAGGTTATTCCGGATTATAGATTCGAGTTCGTCGCGCAAAGCTTACCGCAAACCTTTGAATAACCTCACATCCAAAAAATTATTCTGTACTTTTGGGATTTGAATGAGGGTTTTTAAAAAAAGGTTTTTTTTTTAATAAATTTTGTCTTTCCCAAGTACTCCTCACCCACATATCAATTTGGGAAACGAATCGTACCATAATTTGGGAAAAAATCATTCACCATCTGGGACCCCATCTTCAATTCGTGAATTTTGACGAAAAAATTTATAATCTCCGGGCCCCCCAAAAAAAAATCACATTGAGTCGCCATTTCGTTTTTTCTAACAAATGCATAATGCATTGTCACGGAACTATGAAAACCCGCCAAATTTCTTTTTATTTGAACAACCACAATGGGTTTAAATTTAATTTAAGATTTAGACAAACATCGTGACAGGTGAAACTATATAAAAGCTTGTAAAAGATAGTCGACGAGGACCTTCCCCCTTTTTTTTTTTGGGTTTAGCAAAAGTCGAAAAGAATTCATTAGTCATCCCGAATCGATGGTCACCAAACAAGGAGGACACGCCAAAGTTCGAAAATATGAATTTTGACAAATTGATTGGGTCAGAATCAGTGATTCAACCCTTGTATCGAAAATGGGTTATATTTAAAAATCGGTGATTCTTAATAATTTTTACACTTGCTCGCAGAAAAATACAATCGAATCATATCCATTTGAGTCATATACACAAAAAAAAATCTTTTCGTTATAGACTATTTAATTCAATATAAAATGAAAGCACTATATATCATATGTATAGAATTTGAATCATCGGAGCACAAAAATTTAAGATCCACTGGCCTAAATACACAAACTAAGCATATAATCTATTTGGATGAAATGAATATTGTTTCGTCTATGTATTTCACTATTTTTCGTTCCTTGGGCATTTGGTCTTTCCAGAATTATCTGTAGTATTGTTGAGAAATTATCTGTAATGTCGGTTTGCAGCATGAAGTGTATTTGATCAAGTACGTTGATATTTGATTTTAAGAATATGTGGTCGATTACATGAGCTATGTCCACCCTGCATTCTTGTTGGATCATTAATCGTGAAATGAAACCAATTCGTTCAGTGTGTTGTTATATTCTGTATTATGGTCTATTGTTTTTAGTAGGTCGATATTCAAATCACTAATAGAAATGTTATAACTTTCTGGTTGGAAAAGTTGAACTCTCAAAGTAATGTTGAAGGCTGATAACGACCGATCGAGACGCTATTTGGAGGTCTATATATATAGCGTTGATAAGAAAAGTTGTTTTTTATTAATATTTAGATTATTTTAATCAACAACTCCATCATTTTGATTGAAATACCCCTCGTTATATAACTTGTTGTAACCATCTAAATTATATGGGTGTGTATTTGTTATTGCCCATTTTTTCTGATGAGCCACTACTACAGTCGAACTCGATGCAAGTTTTCTTGGAGCATTTTGAATTCACCAAGTTTTTATTAATGCTTCGTATGTTATGGATAATTTAAAATTTCGACAGTCTTGTTAATTCTAAATATATCTGCATTCTTGTTTGTGTTTCAAAGAGTAGGTTTCATCTTATCGATAACTTGATATATTGATCCATTTGCTATTGTTATTTTTTTCGTAAAACACACATATCTACCATTCAGACAAAAATGGTGAAGCAAAAAAAGAATGAAAGTAATTGAAGAGATCCAAAGAACTCAGTGAAGGAGATATATTTACTTTGTTAGTACGGTCAATATGATAGGATCCAATTCATCTGAGTTCAATGACTTGGTGATGAAAAATATTTATCCATTTGAATTGATTGACCGAAAGCCTTTGGCTTATTCAATTAGTGGATGAAGTTTGGATAGTTTTTGGTGTAAATGGGGCTCTCAGAAATTTTACGTTTGCTTTCTGTGTCTGGACTGGGTTTTTCTGTTTATTGGCTATTTAACTTAGCGCTTGCAGAAAGGCTTATGACCCTGGTGACTCCTTGATAGAATGGTTTATGTTTTGTCTATTTGGCAGTCGCTGTTAATTGTCTGATTCAATGTCACCCTGATCGTCAAATTCTTCCAAGTCTTCAACAGCATATGCCCATTTTCTACAAAAAAAGTTTGTATTAATACCTTTGATGTAGCAGTTGTTCGAGCATGTTTTAGCTTCTTTCAATTGGTCCGAAGAATCTTGTTTTCCTTTCTCAATGATTGTTTGGTCGTTGGCAATGCCACATTTGTCTCTTTCAGTTTGTAACAGCTTTGAAGGATCAGCTCTCAAATTAGGTTTATCTCACCTTTTAGATGGGCCATTCTCTGAATGGCCTAGTGAATAGAAATTGCTTATGTCGGACTCCTTGAGATCTATGTTTTGTTTCTTCACAGACAAATTCCAGTGTCTTCTTCGAGTTTCTGTACTTCGAGGCCAACATCAAATGAATTATTTGTCCTGGTTTCTCTTTCCAAGAAGCCTGATTTTGGCTTTTCAGATCTTTGTTTTCTTTTTCAAGCAGGTGATGTTTCTGATCCATCAATTCAACTTTCATGAGCAGCTGTCACCGCTCGATGAGGTTTTTTTTTTTCAGTTCATTTTGCTTTTATTATTTCCATCGAGCATATATTTCCAGTGGTTCTCATCGCCCATTTTCTCCTTTGATATTAAAGGAAATTTTATTTCACCAGTGAATGATTTGGTACAAACCATCTATAAAACAAAAATTTCTCAAGTGGCGCGGAATTTGCATCAATTCACCTGTGCTATATTGAGTCCCTTCACAGTTTCACTATATGGCAGCGGATTTGGAGGAATTTGACGGTTCACTTGTTCGAGCACTTCTTGGTTTTCAAACCACTGGGCTTAGGTATAAGCAGATATCTTCAAACTATTTTTATGTAATTTAATCCACCCTTTTCAAGTTTGATTTCAAGCGTCGTTATTAAGCTTTTATGAGGAGGATTATTTTCACCTCTTACTTTTATGAACGTTGAAATAATGGAAGTATTATTTACGAAGTTAGTTTCAAATCATCTCATAATCAGATCAGTTCTTCAGAATATAACTTCTTGACTAGTTTATAGAAAGCTACCTAATCAATACCGAATGCGAGTTTAAGGAAAACTAATAGATAGAACAGAATAGCTGATCAGCCGTCAAATCATCTTCCGTTGATGCCACAGAAATTCCACAAAATGTATAGTCTGTTTAGGTCATTGCTCCACCAACTCAAGCGATAAGAGGGTTACCAGGAACTAACTGCCTGCTGAATTTCTTTCCTTCCAAAACCCCATCTGCAAATTCTCATCCTCCTGCAGACTTCATATATTGAATTAACATGAATCCCTTCCGCCTTCATTCGGGTGACTTTTTTTTCGTTGGGTATTCAAATGAAACGCAGTTTCCCAACAGGATGCTGGAGCAGTCGAATTTTATTCAAGTTGCTGTGGAATAGTTTCCAGAAAGAAAATAAAATAAAACAATTCTAACAATGAGCTCAATATTATTCTCACATGCATACTCTCAAGATGATATTCCCATCAGATATGCTTTCTACCAAGCTTTTATTCAGTTTCCACCTGTCCCAGTGTGTGTGTCCATCTGTGTGTCTGTTGTCATTTATCAAATATTGTAAAGTTAAACTTCTAGCCCACTTTAATCGTCCGTCTGATTTGAATTTGGCAGGTGTACATAATCGCGGTGCATTATGGAATTTTTATAGATGAAACAAAATGGCCGCCCAATTTGCTGGAAAATTTTGTGACCCACTTCTATCGTCCGATTGATCTGGAAATTTGGCATGTCTACATAATTCCGGGTGAAAATGCATTATGAAATTTTCGTCAGAAAAAAAAAACAAATGGCGGCTCCAAAATGGCTGGACAATCTTATAGATTATGGGCCCAATTCTATTCAAAATTACATCTGGTGGTTTTGGGGTCGGAGATTATGATGACGTAAGTGGAATAAGACTACTGAAGATAGAAGATTTGAAGATCCCCGTACACAATCTTGGAAAAGAAAATACTGAGCTGAAGACTGAAGGCGAAATGAAAAAGAATGAAGAAAACAACGTACTCATTTTGGATTGAATATAGAGAAGAGAAAATGAACTCCAAATACATAAGCCAGGAATTGAAATGATTATCGATATCGACCTAGATAATTTTATCAGCTAGATATATACCATCTAGGAAAGAAGGAAAAATAGGCCAGTCAAGATCAAATGTCATATCTCACGGGAAAAGCTGTTTTAGGAATTATATCGAAACTGAAATGGCACAGGATTAACAAACTCTGAAGGGTACCCTAATTCATTTCCATCAATGAAAAGCCTCAACTAGGAACACATGAAAGACCAAAAACATGCTTGTAAAACCCTCAATATAGAAAACTAGCGGAGATAATCGAAAATCTCAACGTACTACACAATCATAACAGTACAATTGAACAAGGTATTTCCAAAGACACTTATTTAGCTCTCATACTTCTATAGTAATTTCATTATACAATGCTATGGAAGGACATCCTCATATAATATAATGGATACTTTTATAAAGAATATCAAAACGAACAATCAAGGCCATAATATCGCACATTGATTTGTCATATATCTAGAAAAAAAATCTACTGGATTTCAAGATTTTTTCATACAAATATAATGAAGCATTGCTAAAAAATGGAGATATCATTGTACTGACAGAAACTTCAATAATATCCTTGATGTAGACATGTTTGGAATTAACGGATTCGATACATTGTATACGAATATGTAACTAACAAAAAAACGATGGAGAAGAGAAGTTATTAGAAGGAACCTATACGAATACCAAAAAAAATATACTGACCTCGATATACTGATCTCCAAAACGTTTTTTTTCAACTATGTTGGTCCGAGGATACTCACACAATTAATACTGGGTTATTCGAACATTGATTTATTATCAGAAAATGAATATGAGTTATATGAATATTTGGAAAAAAAAAGAATGACACATTTCGAACAAACATGGTATTCTTTCAGAAAACAGTGGGTTTAGGGAGGAGGGGAGGGGGAAGATCGATGCAGAAGATGCAATATTTGTACCAACATCTCATATTTACAAATAACTTATGAACCGTCACTCTGTAATATTGATCATCTATCCAAAACTTGATACTGGTGGCACAAAAAAGACTCTTTGACGAACTGGAGAATATTGACATACGGAGTGAGCCATATGACCTGTTGAGATCATATCTCGCAATTGAAACGCATATACTGATGGTGTGAGTGTATGAGTTTATATATTTATTGGATTTATTAAATATCTGATTCCTGATGAAAAGCCTTTTTTTTTTATCTATTTGTTATATCGGAAATGACAGTACTCTTCTATTTTTTTTCCCGAACATCTACAGGAACATAATAATAAGTAATAACTATAATACATCTTTTCTCTTCCTAAAACCCAAAAATGATTTTGAAGGCTCTCTTTTAAAAACCTACCTGGGGTCTTGTTCTGTAAGGATAATTTGAATTTCCAATGGATTTTTTTTTTCACCACAATCAGTAGATAACCCCCAACTAGTTGATGAAGAATTGATGGAACAATCATGAGACCCCGGGGTTTTTAATGGGGAAATAGCAGTTTGGGTCCATTTTAAAAGGTTTATTTTATCATTTTGTGTTTACACCCCGGGCTGTGGGGTGTAGATGGCATAATTGTTTTTTTATCATTCTCAAGGATGTCATTTGAGGTTTTTTTTCAAATCTATTCTATTTATTCTAATGGAAATTTCTTTCAGCAGTCCCACCTTGTAAGGGCTTGGGTGCTTCCAAAGTTAATTCAATATCTTCCCAGGTTACCAAATTTTTTTATATGATTATATATTGTAACATCTAAATTTTGGGGTTTTGGTTCCAAAGACTTTGCTGATGTATTATAGTAATATGCACCCCTTTTGTTGTTTCTTTAAAGAGTCATCTTAGACATTCTTACAAAAGGGGAAAGGGTTTTAATAAATCCTGAGTTGTGGGGACTCTTTGTTTAAATAAAACGACTCATCAGCAATTGGGAAAGGGGTAATCCATATTTTGAAAGGGGTATTTTTATAAACCAATAATGAAGACTGAATATCCCCATTTTCCTCAATGCACTTCGATAAAAGTTTTTTCCTAAAGACACACCTTTTCAGCCAAAACCCCTTTGCAGAAAGATAAAAAGGTTTTCCCCGTTTTATTTCGAAATTCCATTCCATTGCGAACTGCTTGAAAAAAATAACTGTTTAATTATCACAAACCAGATATTAGGGGACAAAATCTAGAGAATAATGATTTCCCGGGTTTTTTATAAAACCCCCAAAGGGTTTATTTTTTAATCGAACAAGTTCCAACCAATTGGAATAGGAATCTTTCCAAAAAAATTTGTTTCCATATGAAAAAAATATCAGTTCCAATCCCAAGGCTTTTTAAAACCCAAAAGGGAGTAATTTCCCCTTTTCGATTTTTTTTTTCCCCCCAAATTTTTCCCCACATCTCAGTTTTTAAAAAGTATTTTTTATATCAGTATCTGATTTTGGCCAATTTAAAAAATTTTCCGAGCTTCTAGACTTCGATTTTTCTATACCAAAAAAGTCCCCCCTGAATTGAACTTATCATCTCATCACGTGAACATTCTGGAACAATGAACTTTTATCAAAGAATAGGGGCCCCTTGCTGAAAAAAAATATTTTTTTTAGTTTGAAGAAAGAAATGCTTGATTTTTTTGATATTTTTTTTTTCAGGCCATCCCCGACATTGAAATCAACAATTCTTTTTAAATTTTGTTTTGAATTGCAATAAAAAAATTCTTTTTTGTCAGAATAATGGGCAAATTATTGGGCAAGGAATTTTTCAGCATATTCAATTTAGAATCTGATTTTAAACCCTTTTTCCTTGGGGGGAAGCTCTTGAAAATGTATCCGAAATATATAGATACTTTTCCTGGCTTATAAATACTTTTATGTTTAACCGAAACCTGAGCAACATTCTTTTTATACGGGGTGAAAATTGAATGTAAGTCTTTCAAAAAAAAGATTCTAATGGCTTATGATCGAAATTAATTTAATTTTTGGGAGACCATAAATGAAAAAAATGGAATTTTTTTTTAGAAGAAACGATCGCCAAGTTTTTTTTTTAATAGTAAAGGGCCTTTACAAAAAAATCT